>CM020619.1:7115892-7347260 GCA_009829735.1 Pyropia yezoensis
GTGGTACACACACGATCCGTTTTCCGGACCGTTAATTTCCCGATGCGGGTTTTTGTTCACGACCCCCCTTTCGAGGGGTGGTGCAAGCGGATCCGCCACCAGGTGCCTGGTGGTAGGGGGTCCCTCTCGTGTGGACGATTGAGTGGGGGGCGAGGGCTGCCGCGTTGCGTGGGGGCGGTTGGGGGTGACCCCCTTGCTTACCCCATGTGTGGGGGTGGCCCGTCCGCCCAGGTGCCTGGGTGGGGCGCGTTCGTATCCCCGTGCGGCGTGGGTCGACCCGCGTGTTTGTGGCGCTGCTCGTGGCCGTTTGTGGTCATAAGCGCGGGTGCCTGCGCTTCCCTGGCTCGTCCCGGTTATCCCACCGTACCGGGTCGTAGCCGTCGACGGCTTGTTGGGCGCGGGGACTCTGCACCCGTTATCATGTCCTATTCCCAGGTGCTTGGAGAGGAGGAAGACCTCCTGATCGGGGAGGAGATGGAGGACGACGCGCCTGTCGGTCCCGACGCCGCGCGTTACGGGGTGAGCTCGTCTGACGACGACGGGCCTGCGGTGTCCGTCCGTCTGTCGGCCGGGAGGACTGTCGTCCGTGTGCAGCGGCACGACGGTGCCGTCGGCCGGCGGTCAACCCGGCGGTCAACCGCGCGTGGCGGCTTCTACCCCCTCTCTGCCGGCTGCCGGATGGAGCCTGGTGCCGGTGCCGGCTCACCGCAGCTACCTCAAGATGGTCCGCCCTGCGGCGGAGGTGGCGACCCGCAGCCGACTCCGGCTGGTCAAGGTGGTCCGGGTGTCCGGGCGGTGATCCTCGAGGCGGTCCCGACGTTGACGCGGGTGGTGGTGGCGGTGCGACACCCGGTGCGGCGGGTCAAGACGGTGCGGGGTGTCCGCACGGCCGGGGCTCCGGCTCCGGAGGCTGTCCAAGTGCCTTCCCCTTCCGAGGCGGGGGCTACGCCGACGGGTGGTGCCGGCGCCGGTACCATACCTGCGGTGCCGCGGGTGTCGAGCGGTCCAAGACGCTCCCTTCTCCCATGGCGGTTGACACCGGGAGTTACTCCGGGCGGGCGCCCCGCCCTTCTTCTTCCTCCTCGGCCTCGTCCATCTCGGACGTCGGCCCTCTGCCGGTGGTGCGTCCCCCGGCGCCCCCGCTTCTTCCTGTCCTGCCCGGGTTGCCCCGTTGGGGTGGCGGCGTCGCCGTGGCGGCGGGTCAACCCGCCATGTCGGTGTCCGACTTGGTGGCTCGGGTTCGAGGCATCACGGTGCAAGAGTCGATGGAGTCCGATGGGCGTATGCGGGTGGACTTCCACCTGGTGCATCCCGTGGAGAGTCCTCCCGCCGCGTTAAGGTGGACCCGAGCTGGGAGCGGGAGTTGGTGCGGCTGGTCAACCAGCCGAACGCGGTCCGGGTGGAACACCATTGGATCCTGAGTCAGCCGGACGACCGGCATGCGCAGCTCTGGCGCACCCGGGTGGGACGGGGTGAGGTCTACCTCGACCCCAACTTCGGGGTCTGCGACCTGATTGCCCCGCGTTGCCGCGGGAGATTGACTACCCGGCTAGTGCTCGGGGGATTGCGGCGGCGGCGGAGCCGGTTGCGTTTGGGGAGACGGTGGGCAGTACCGGTCGGTATCCCGACTTTGACTACTACCCGGGGGTACCCCCGTATCTGTCGTTGACGGCTCCCTACCCGCCCATGGCGGGGTTGAAGTCGGCGTCGAGTTGGCGACGTAACCATGGTGTCATGGCGGATGCGTTCCGCACGGATATAACGTGTGCGTTGCAGACCGGCAACGGTCGTGCTCCGGTATACACTCCCGTGCGCCCGCCGCTATGGCAGGAGAAGTGGGAACCCGCCCCTGCTTTCCGGTTTGACACCGGCTCCTGTCTTCGCTACTTCGGGAGTGTGTTGGCCTCGCGACCGGTCCACCCGTTGCAGGGTACCTTCACCCTTGAGGTTACTCTCGGGCAGGCTTCATCCTTCTTGCTGTCCGTCCGTAGGCAGGGTCGTCTGTTTCATCTTCCGACGGGTGTCCGTCGGCACATCGCGCAGTTGGGCGTGGATCTGATAGCCGCCAAGACCGGGTTGGCCCGGGAGTTCGAAGCCCTGCTGGCTGTTCACGATGCCGTGAACTGGGCTGGGGTGTTGGCCCTTCCCCCGTACCGGGACCCGCAGGCTGGGGCTTCCCCCTTGCCTCGTTACTCGTTGCGTGTCCGGCGTACTCAGCCGGGTGAGCCCAGTTGCCATGGGTGGGCATCCACCGAGGCTGTTGCTGACCTGGGTATTCCCATGGTTATCCATGACCCTCTTCAGGTCCTTGCTCCGTGGTTCGGTAACCCGATGCCGGCGGCGGTTGGCCGTCGTCCCCGAGAGTGGGGCTCTGTGGGTGGGGAGCGTGAGGTGTCCCGTCGTCGGGCGGAGTACCGCCGTGGTTACGGTGGAGCCCCTTCGGTAGGGTCCTACCGGGCCTCGTATCAGGTGCCACCGGCTCCGGTGGTAGCCGTGTCGGCTCCTGTGGCTCCTCTGGCTGCGCCAGTGTCACCTCCCGCCCCTGTCCTACATGACGGGGGTCCCCGTCTCTGGTATGAGGGCGTTGACGCCCTTGTTACCCGCGCAATGCGTGGGGGTCTCTCTGTTAGCTGGGGGGATATCCCCCCAGGTGCTGCGCTGGTTGGGTCAGCGCGTTGCTTCGGTGGCGTGCTGGACCGCCTCCAGAAAGCTCTGGAGGACGTGGAGGCTGGCCGCAGCACCCTCGTCCAGCTATGCACCGAGGTAACTGGGGTGGTCGACCGTCGTGACGTTGCCGACCGGTGGAGCACGGAGGTCTACGCGCTTACGCGTGAGTGGCCTCCCTCGGGCAGTGGGTCTACCCACTGAGGAGTGCTATTGTTTGTGCGGGAGAGGGCCCCGGCAACCCTTATGGTAGCCGGGTAGTAGTGAGTATAAACTCATCCCCTTTGGGGGCATTGCTTGCCTCTGTTTGCTGCCCTGGGGAGTACCCCTTCTGGCTCAGTGGTGCCTTGCCTCCCGTCCAACTTCTTCCGGTAGGTTCATGCTTGGGGAGGTCATCCTCCCTCACTTGGTGTCTTGGCTTGGGGAGGTCGTCCTCCCGTGTAAGCTCCCTAGTTACTTCGATATTATCGGAGTTAGCCTTTACCTTTAAGTTAACTTATTAAGGTTCAGGTTTTACTTAGTTACCTAAGCTTAGCTCTACTTAGTTACCTAAGCTTGGTTCGACTTAGAAACCTAAGTCTGATTTGACTTAGAAACCTAAGTCTGCCGTAACCACGTCACACCCTACTTAGTAGGTATAAGCCTCACCCCCCAACAGCCGAAGTCGGTGTCGGTTGGGTTGTTACAGTAGGCGTCGTCGCCTCATGTACGGCATGAGGAGTTCGCGGGGTATATTTGCCGCCTGTTCCCAGGTGGGTGAGTCGTATCCGACCCACATAACCTTGACGTACCAGGGTCCTGGTAGGTCCGGGTCGGTGTGTCCGACCACGCTCTCTACTTGGTATGGAATCCCATCCGGTCCCACCGAGTCATCTGACCGGTGGGTTGTAAGAGCTTCATGTAGCAACCCAGCCGGTACCGGCTGAGGCTGTTCCGGCATCGGAGCAGGTGTGACGTCATTCATGCTGATGCGTTGAATCTCCGTATCGGAGTGTAAGATAACAGAGTGGTCATCTCTGTGGAGGATCTGGTACGGTCCCTTGACCGGTTGCATAAGCTTGTTCCCTCGGAACTTCTGGTGTCTGATATAGACCCAGTCACCTGTTACCAGGGTTGCGTTGCGCACCCGTAGTCGGGCGTCGAAGTTCTTCTTATACCGAAGTTGTGTTCTGTCAAGGGCACCCTTGAGCTTAGGAATCATCCACGATAGCTTGGCCAACCAAGCTAGGTGGATGCGTTCGGCGGGTCGGCCCTTCGGTGTATCATACCGAGTGCACCTGCCGGGTGGCAGCATCAAGTTACCGACGCCTAGTGGCATGACCCACTCCAGCGGAGCAATGTTTGTGCTCCGATGTGGCCTGGCATTGTATGCCAGGGTGAGTACGGACAGAAGCCTGTCCCAAGTGTTCGTGTGCTCGGCCACGTAGCACTGTAGCATCTTTACGATGGTGCGGTTGAACCGTTCCACCTGCCCGTTGGACTGCGGGTGGTAGTCGGATGTCCGACGTGGTTCGATACCGAACATGCCCAGGACCTTAGTACAGAATGCCGACGTAAGGTTTGCTCCGTTATCGGAGAGGAGTTGCTTCATGACTCCGTATGCACTGATCCAGTGGTCAACCACTGCGTTCATGATCGTGTATGCCGTATCATTCGGGATGGCTGCCGCTCTTGACAGCTTAGTGAAGCGGTCAGACATGACCAGGATGTACCTGTTCCCTTCTTCCGTTATCGGAAGTGGCCCGAGTATGTCGATAGCGACTTGCTCGTTGGGCCCATCAGGTGGGAATAGCTTCATGGCAGACGCCCGCCTATGTAGACTAATGCGGTTACGTGCACAGGGGTGGCATCCCCTTACGTGGTCGACCACGTCGACGGCCATTGCTGGCCAGTAGAAGAACCTTCGCATTGCTGCGAACATACGTGAACCCCCCGGGTGTCCGGCTGTAGGGTTCTCATGTTCTCGTTTCATGACGGCTTGCCGTAAGGACACGGGAACCACGACTTGATGTCGTCCATCGGCGGGTGCCCGCCGGTATATGAGTCCGTCTTCGTTCTCGGAGAAGATGCCGGCCGTACCGGCCAGGAGGTTAGCACGATGACGTCTACAGTCACCGTCGTTGGCCTGTGCCTCGCGGAAGTCCGCGAGGGTCAATGGGCACGCAAGGTGTGCCATGGTATGGCCAGCCATACCCTGGGTAGCATTACCCACCATGCACACCGGTACTACCGGGATGTCCTCGTCCACCGGGCGGGTATCCCCGCTCGGGGTGTCGAGTCGAGACAACGCGTCTCCGAGGTGGTGGGTTGACCCAGCCTTATACACCGTGCGGTAGTCGTGCTCGGCCATCTTCAGCCTCCATCGGGCTAGCCTCCCATGGCTATCGGAATCCTTGTCACCAAGGTTGAGGAGCCATCGTAGGGGTTCGTGGTCGGACCTCACGATGAACCTGGAGCCCTCCAGGTATGGACGGAGCAGTTGCACTGCCCATATAACTCCGAGGCATTCACGCTCGGTGGCACTATAGTTCCGCTCAGCCGGGTTGAGTGTCCGGCTGAAGTACCCTACCGGACGTAGGTCCGGGATAACGTTGTCGGTACCTATCAACGTCTCTCCCTGTAACAGGGTGCATCCCACTTGTGTATCACACGCATCGACATCGATGACGAAGGTACCCCGTCTATGCGGTAACGCAAGGACGGGTGGGGCTAGTAGGGCTCGCTTCAGCGACTCGAATGCCTCCTCTTCGCTAGGCGAAGGGGGTTGGAGTACCTTGGGTAAGGTACTGCTCGTAAGAACCGTTAACGGTTTAGCTATCCGAGCGAAGTCCTTGACGAACCGTCGGTATACATTGCACATTCCCAGGAAGCTCTTGAGCTGCGTCTGGGTGTTAGGGAACCGGGCATCCCGGAGTGCCCGGGTATTGGCTTCGAGTACCCCTAGTTTACCAGGGGTTATCTGGTGGCCCAGATACTCGACCGTCTGTTGGAAGAAGGCGCACTTCTTCAGACGCAGGGTTACCCCGGCGTTCCTCAAGAGGGTGAGTACCTCGTCAACATGTTGTACATGGTCATCCATGTTACGCGAGAAGACGATGACGTCATCGAGGTACACTAGGCAGTTACGCCACTTCACCCCCGACAGTATGATGTCGATAGCCCGCTGGAATGTAGCGGGGGCGTTGGACAATCCGAAGGGCATCCTTAGGAACTCGTACACTCCACTGTGACAGACGAATGCCGTCTTGGGGATATCCTCGTCCGCCACCGGGATCTGCCAGTATCCGGCATTGCAGTCGATGGTGGTAAACACCGTAGCCTCCCCCAGGGAGTCGATGCATTCATCCATCCTTGGTAAAGGGTATGAGTCCTTCTTGGTAACCAAGTTGAGGCGTCGATAATCGATGCAAAACCGAGGGGTTTGATCCTTCTTCGGCACAATAACGACTGGGGCACCCCATTCCGACATCGAAGGTCGGATCACCTTAGCTTCACTCATCCTCTTCACTTCTCCATCAACGATCTCTCGTTGCATAGGTCCCGCTCGGTGCGGTTGTGAGCGGGCGGGTCGTGCGCCTGGTACCAGGTCTATACGATGTTGGGTTGCCCCAATGGTCCCCAAGGCCCCGCCTGTCCACATAACGTCATGCTTTCTTAGCATCCGTCGTACCCCTTCGGCTACCGAAGGGGGAAGGTGGTCGAGGTCAGCCTCGGCCAGTGCCTTCAAGGCCTCTTGGTCCTTTGGCGGCAGGTCCGCCGGAGCCGCCGATGGGTTAGGCTTCCCGTCATCGGGTTGCTGTCGCTCGGTGGTCTCGGCGACCGCCAGTACTTCAAGTGGTTCCACTTGACCTTCCTTATCAGGGGTAAGGATAGCTCCTTCGTAGAGTTCGGCAATCCCGAGGATAGTTCCCTTCGGGAGGGTGACTGCCTTACGGCGATAGTTCGCCATCACTAGGAGGGACGACCCTCCTGCTGGGAGGTCTATGAGACCGTTGGCCATGGTCAACCCATGGCGCTTGTACGTCCGTAGGTTGGACTGGACTCTGCAGATGCCTGCGAGGTCGCAGTTAACCGGGAGGACTGTCTCCGACAACGGCTCAAAGCGAGTTCGCTTGGCCAACCGAAGTGTCTTCGGCTCGACGCTTGCGTACACCTCAGCCACGTTAACGTGGCTTCCTTGTAGCGTCAGGTCCCTGACGATAGCCGTGTGTCCTCGCTTCGTCCCGTCGGCTTCTTGAAGCTCGACGGTCCTCCGGCCTGGCCGGATTGCATCAACGTGAACGTTGATGAAGGTGCACCCCAGTATGCAGGGCACCGATAGCGTTTCACATACCCGGAAGTCAACTTCCGTGGTGAGATCCCCGATGGTAACCCGCAGCGACATCGCTGCGGTCGTACGAATGAGTCGACCATTCGCGTCCTTGATGGTGGGTCCCCGAGTCACTCTGACTCGTGGAAGCCACTTGTCCGGGAGGGTATCCTTCCGGATAAGGTTGGGTCCAGCCCCTGTATCCAGTACAGGGTAGTACGATCGTGTCGACTGGGGGTCAACCCCCAGTGTGGCTGAAACCTTGAAGTTCTCCAAGGTAAACAACACATGTCCTACACCGATATCCGGTGTAACTCGGGCATCCTGAACAGGGCCCTTGTCTGGTTCAACGTGACGGGGCTTCCCGTCCTCTCCTCCCAACCTTGGAGGTTGGTCATCAATCCCCTGACGCCGTGTCGTCGGGGCCGGAAGGTGTACCCGGGGGTTGATGCGGCGTCGGCTCAACCGCGCTCTCCGTGGGGCTTTCCCCGCGGTACTCCGGGGTGGCTTGCTTGGGTAACCCCAGCGCCCCCCGGTCATCCTTCCTCTTACTCGTTTCCCGCCCTTGGTAGGGTGCTGTCCGCCGGGACATCCGGCTGAGGAGGTGCCCCCTCGACGGCCAGTACTCCACCTGGAGCTGGCTGCCTACCCGGTGCGGGTCCGGGTGCTCGGGCGGGATACCCCCCGGTGGATGCCTTGCGTTGCGCCGCTGCCCGCCGAGACTCCTCGGGGATGAGTGGGCAGGAAGACACCCAGTGCTGGGGATCCCCACACAACATACACCCGGACGTGCCGGTCCCCCCTTGAGTTCGCATCGGGGTAGCCCCGTAGCTACGGTTGCCTCCCTCGGGCGCCCGAGTGCCTGCTCCCTGGTAGGCCTTGGGTCCTTGGGTCAACCGGAACATGGACTCCCCCAACCGGTTGGGTCGGCCCGCAATCTGCGGAGGTGCCTCCGTGCGCACCGCCCATGTTGGCAAGGGTTGGTGAGGGTTATTCGTCACCGGGGAGTACCCCGTAGTCCGCACATACGGGACACGCCGTCCCGTTCCTTCGTTGACCTGGAACTGGGTTCCAGCCGGGGCGATGTACGCTACCGTACCATGTTCATCAATCACCGGCGTCGCCGGTAGCAACAGGTGGCCCTGTTGGTCGACTAGAGGGTCATCCTCACCAATAGGGGTATGTTCGGTCGCCACCAGTACTGGTGCGGCCTTACGTTCCACCTTCTCTTGCCTCGGTACCGGGGTAAGACTGGGCTTGCCTCCCTCACCCTTGGGCTTCGGGGCCAAGGCACACTCCGGGTGTAGAACCCGGTAGGCGTCCCCTAGGGACTTGCACATATGCATCAGTCGACTGAAGTTCGTCCGTGCCGTGTTGGCGCCCCGTGCGGATATCCGCACGTAGTTGAGTACTCCTGCGAACAGGATGGCCCGTAGCTCCCCTTCTCCGAGGAGCTTCCCCAGCTCGTAGTCGAGCTCTTGGATCCGGCGTCCAAACATCTCCTCATCCTCCCAGGACTGGGCGTTGGCAGTGCGAAGGGCCCGATAGTGGTCCTCGCACTTGTCCTCACTGAGGTAGCTGCTCAGCAGCTCCTTCAATATCCCACGGTCATCCATGGGGGTGGCCGCGACCCTCATTCCCGGCATCGGGGATGCCTGGCGAAGAATGCCTCGCACCCGTTCATCAACAAAGAACGGGAGGATCTCCAGGGCCAGCCCCTCGTTAACGAGCGCCTTGTCTGCGGCTGCCTTGAAGCTAGTCAAGAAGCCGATGACTGCCAACGGGCGTCCGTTCGGCCCCCCGAACATAGGGACTCCCTTCATAAGGGTCTGCATAGAGCGGATCGCCCGATGCGACGTATTACGCATCGATTCCGATACGGTGGTAGAGCGGTCCTCCAAACGATAACGTTCCGGAGTAAGAACCGACCGGAAGACCTCGTTGACGATCTCCGTGTCAGCGTCCTGGATATCCAGTCGCTTAGCCAGTTGATGAGCGAACTCATCGGACTCCATCCGCTTCAGTAGGCTCGCAGTTACCTGCGCGGTCATCGCTTCCACCACTGAAGATGGTACTTCAGGCGTCGGCACCTCGGGAACCCGAGTTTCCTGGCCTCCTTCGTCGTGGAGGTACTGCGAGAGGGTACCCCCTCCCCCAATAACCGACTCTCCACCGGCGTAAGTATCCGCCGGGTCGTGTCCGCGGAGTCCGCTTCGGGTGCTCCGAGCGTATCGCTCCGTGTGACTCCGTTCCAACTCTGCCGACGAGTCGGATCCATACCCCATTGTGTCCGGGGGTTGTCCGGGAGTTGCTGCGCCGGGGTCGACCCCGGTGGACTCCGAAAGTAGTCCGGCCGGTTCAAACCGTACCGGTGTGGGAGGAACACGACGGGGTCCCGTCGTGTGGCGGGTTGACATCAACACTGCCATTGCGTCCTCCGTCCGATCCTGGCGAGCGACGAGTCCGGAAAACCGGGCCTCGATGCGGGCCAATGATGCCATCAGGGAATCCCCTGGTGAAGGAGGCGGCGGAGTGAGGTCGGTCGACGACAGTTGAGGCGGGCCCCCGCCTCCTGCCGTCCGAGCCGTGCCAAACGTCGATCCGGCACCGGAAAGCATTGGCGTCTCAATGTTGTCGATCGGGTTCCCGATCCCGGTTCCCGTAGTCACCTCCGGAGTCGGCGTCGACGCCGATCCGTCATCTTGAATGTTCCCCGTCTCTTGGGTAGACATAGTCACAATCAGTCAACCGACGTAACAATCATCACGAATAAGAGAGCGAGGGGGTAGATTGGGGAGAGTAACAGTAGATCACAGTCAAAGGTAAAAGCTCAACACAATCGAACAGGTCGTAACACCACGAGTACAAGAAAAGGACCGGATCCCTATCCGTGTGCCAGGGCCGAAGACGGCGTCACCACAAGGGTGACGGAAACCCGTCCCCTGCTGCTCCACCAATGTAGCACAATAGGAATCCGTCGCACGTCCACTCTCAGGGAACACTCACCAAGGGGGATCGGCACCAACGTCACCGGGAGGCCAAGGTTGCTGTCCTTGGAGCGCAAGCCACGGGACCAAGATGGGAGCCCAAATGGGAGGGGTTTGTTGTTCTACCTTGGCCGGCGGTGGATTCGCCACCGGCCCCCTTGTTATAAACCCTCGGAGACACTACTAACTACCCTCCACCCCAAGATGCAAGTCCCTCTGGTCATACGTAACTTATAGATACCGTGACCAGCTCGGACTCTCAAATTGAAAGTTAAGGATTAGAAGTAGCCCCCCTGATATTAGGGTCACAATACGGACAACCATATTGCTACACGGTGGTGGCGTCAATATCATCGTATCAAGGACCTATACTGAGCGTCTCTCAAGAAGAGATGCAGAAGCTGAGCGAAGGTCCCGCGGTGAAGGAGGAGGGCGCCCATTCTGAGGTTGACCTGGGAGAGGTCCCTGAAGCCCTACGTGGCCAGCTCTTGGAGCTGGTGGAGAAATACAAATCCCTATGGGATGGTACTCTTGGGCTCATTAAGAATACCGTGCACCGTATCCGCTTAAAACCCGGGGCAACCCCGGTAAGGCAACATCCCTACAAGGCGGGGCACAAGCATCGCCAGTTGGAAGGGGAACAAGTGGAACGAATGCGAAAACTCGACGTTATTGAACCCGCCGAGGGCGAGTGGGCTAGTCCCGTAGTAATCGTCCCGAAGTCGGACAGCACGCCCCGGTTTTGTATTGACTACAGGCGGCTCAACCTCGTCACGGTGAAGGACGCATATCCCATCCCAAGGATGAATGAATGCTTGGACTCCCTGGGGGAGGCCAGGGTGTTTAGCACCCTAGATTGTAACGCTGGGTATTGGCAAATTCCTTTATCCTGGCTGGTGTGAAGTGGCAGACCTGCCTCGTATATTTAGACGATGTTATCGTTTTTTCTCGTTCTGACGAGGAGCACCTACACCACTTGGAACACGTTTTGAATCTCCTCAAGGAGAACGGCGTGTCGCTGAAGGCATCCACGTGCCACCTCTTTCCGAGGGAGGTCGAATATTTTGGACCTGTCATCCGCCCAGGGCGGGTGGCCGTAACTGAGAAAAATTCCAAAGCCCTGAAGGGGTTGCATTATCCGCGTACACAAACGCAGCTGAAGAGCTTCTTGGGCATGTGCCGGGTATACCGAAGGTTTGTCCCGAATTTTGCCCGTATCGCTCGGCCGCTGAACGTGCTGACTAGTACGCACCTAGCCAAGGAACTACCTTCTCCGACGGAGGAGACTCAAGCGGCGTTCGAGGAGCTTCGCGACTGCCTCCTGAAGCCTTTTATTTTTGGCCATCCCTCGGGAGGGAGCCCATTATATTTTGGAGGTGGACGCCAGCTATGAGCAGCTGGGCTGTGCCTTGCTGTAACAACAAGAGGACGGGGAGTATCTCCCCGTCGGGTATTTTAGTCGGGGTCTATCCCCGGCCGAACGAAACTATTGTGCCACAGAAATTGAGGCACTCGGAGTGGTATGGTCAGTGACCTACCTGCGTTCCTTCTTGGAAGGATCCGAATTTCTGGTGCGCTGTGACCATTCTGCCCTCACTTCTGTGATGACAAGCAATAGCCCTAATCGACGCCTTACGGGCTGGAGGCTCCGCTTGGCGGGATTCTCGTACCAAATTAAGCACAAACCGGGGAAGGACCACAAAGTGGCTGATGCCCTGTCTTGCCTTCCTACGGATGGCTTGGATAGGACACCTTTGGATGACCAGATACCCGTATGGGCCGTGACCCGGTCAGCAAAGGCCCTCACAGACTGAAATCCTAAGGGCCTCGGGAAGATTACGCTTCGAGAGCTCATTGAGGCCCAGGCCTCTGATGAGTTTTGCAAGCAACGCCGGATGGAGGGGCCTCTCATCCCTCCAAAGGATGCCCGTTGGCAGCGGAACGCCTTCTTCTTTGAAGACGACGATGGTGTACTGTGTCGCCACTCCCTACTCGGGGGGAATGATCAATGGGTCATCCCGGAATCGCTGCGGAAGCGTGTTCTGGAAATGTATCATGATGCGCCTACGGCGGGTCATCCGGGTTCCCGTAAGATGTACAGGACGATGCGCCAGTATTCTTATTGGCCCGCCCTAGTGGCGGATGTATACGGGTATGTCTATAACTGCCCAGGATGCACCAAGAACCGTATATCGGATAGGAGGCATAAGTCTCCTATGAAGCTGTTCCCCGCCCATGAGCCATTCCAATCGGTGGCGATGGATTTGCTGGGTCCCCTTCCAAAGACGGAGACTGGGCACACCATGCTCCTGGTGATGTGCGACCGGTTCACCAAACTGGTGAGGGCGGTCCCACTGTCGGACACGACTGCCCTTGGGGTAGCCTCGGCATTTATCGATTATTGGGTGGCTGCCTATGGCATCCCGGATTCTACTCTGACGGACAACGGACCTCAGTTTGCGGCCGTCTATTTCCAAGGAGTCATGGGGCTCCTCGGGATCTCCACAAACTACACGACTCCGTATCACCCACAGACCAACGGCCAAGTGGAACGGTATAATAAGACAATCATGCGGCAGCTACGGACGTATTCGTCAGAGCACCCGCGGGAATGGGATCGCTATGTGTCCCTCCTGACGACTGCATATAATATGCAGGTGCATTCGAGCACTGGGGTAGCCCCAATGACTTTTGTGAGCCCTCGGCGCTTGCAAGCATCGAATATTGAGCGCTTACCTATTGTGCATCCCCCAAAAAGTAGACGTGTCGTAGTCGTGAACGTGCAATTCGTGTGCACCACATGCCTGGCACGTGTGTGGAAGCTGTAAATTGCCAAGCAATTCGTGAGCACTCGTGCACAATGGGTGACTCTCACTCGCTGCGCAATATTGATCGCGAAGTGGCTTCACGTCCCAACCCCGTGTCCTGCAAAAGCAGCGGAGCGTTGCCAATGAGATGGAAGACTGGGGACCAGATCAGGCGGCAGCACACCACCCAGGGAGTGGGGTGCTGTATTCGTGTCTGGCCCGGAACGAGAAAAGCATGAAGACCAAGGACGGGTGCGACCCCAGCTCGCTGTGTGTGGCTCAGAGCCTTTCTCCGTTCCAGCGGACAGAAAGTTGCTTGGCAGGGAGGCCGATCATGCACCTGTTCCTGCCGCAGTCGCGAACCCGAGAAAGACCACGTGCCTGCCCGGCCGCCGGGCTTCAGTCATGCCTGTGACGCCAGCAGGAGCAGAGATACGTGCTGACTGACCGGCAGAAAATCAGCCTCGGCTGAGATCGCGCCGTTCACTGCTGTTGCGACTCCAGGCCCTCCAGGGCCGCCTGGATTGTGCTTTGGATGCAGGTCCTGATGTCGACCTTGCGTGACGCCTCAGTCCTTGACTGGTACTGAAAAAATTTTTTTATATATATATATATATATATATATATATGTATATATATATATATATGGATATATATATATATATATATATCTATATATATATCTATATATATAACATCTGGCCGATGTACGCATGTACAAGGTTTTGAAATGAACTAAGCGCGAAGAAAATGCAGCCAGACGCAAAGCATTCCTCGTCGCACCAGTCTCCCCGGTGCTGATTGGCTACTTGTGCCCGAAGTGCGTGTGAGCATCCAAAACATCTTCTGCGCTGAGCTCGCGCGGCCCGCTTCTACCGCGTCTCTGGGCGAGCTTGGGCAGGCTGCGAGGTGAGCGGCTGCAATTGCTTTTTTTGGCCAGGCGAGATTCCACTCTGTCCGTGAGAAGGAGGCTTCATTTCGTGGATATCGCGCGGCCGGTTCGTGCTTCCATGGAGCCCTTCGTGACCACCCAGGCAGATCACTTCCTGCTGGTTGGACGTCGGATCCCGTGTGACGCAGCACAGCCTCTGCCGAGCCACGCGCTGGGGCGAGCGCGCCATTATGGGACGGTTATCAAAATATATGAGTATTTTGTCGCTCTATATTTTCGCAATAGGGAATTTGAAAAAGTATCCGCAGTACGTCCAGTTCGGTCGCCGGCGGTCGTGGCCGGTTCCAGGCTAAGTCGCCAGACGAAGTCGACTTGTGGACATTGGGTGTCGGCGCTGACGCGTTCAGCCTCCCTCCTCTACGCGACCATGTACCCTATTGCTATCCGATGGCAGGTTATCGAGAACCGGCACCAAGGAAATTCATGGGCGTCCATTTTGGAGCACGTCGGGTGTAGTCTTGCAGCTGCGAAGCAGTGGTGGTCCAATTTCGAGCGCCACGGCTCCCCGTGGAACGATGATGTTATCAACAACAGGCATGCGGATGCCGCGGTCTTCAATCCAGAGTTTTTGGCGGCGCTGAACACCCTGGTGCGCACGCACCCAGAAATGTTTCTTTGGGAAATGGAGGCAATATTCGGGAAGCTGGCGGGCCTGCCTGGCTGGGAACAGACCTGGCCAGTGTCGACAAGCACTCTGTCTCGAAAGCTGAACAAAATCGGATTTTTGGTGAAGCAGGTCGAGCGACTGGCGCTGGAGAGGTCGCAGGAGTTGAGGGTGGCTTTTTCTCGGCTGTACCGTCAAGTCCCAGATCGCTGCATCGTCGTCCTCGACGAAACGCACGTGGCTGGTCAGGCAATGGTTCGCCGGCGCGGCGGGGCGCCCGTTGGTCGACCACTGGAAGCGCTCGCGCCGGACCCAAGGGCACGCGCGCGCTTCTCTTCCACGGTGGCCATATCGTACACTCATGGTATTTTGGAGCTCTTTGTTAACGAGGTACCCCCTGCATTGAATGGTGATGATTTTGTTTTGTTTTGCACGAGCCTTGTGCGGAGAATGAATGCGTATCACCCTGGCGTGCCTTGGTCAGAGCAGCCCAGTGACTGCGTGGTGGTATACGATAACGCCTCTGTTCACACTGCGTTTGCGGATGAGATTTTTGCGGAGAACGGGGTCGCTCGTATCCGTCTCTCCCCTTACTCACCCGACTTCTCTGCCATTGAGCCTGTTTTTAACGACTACAAGCATGAAGTGCGCAGCTTGGTGTATTGGCATCCGCTGTTGCCGGATCGTATTGCTCATGTTCTCGCATTTTCATCCATTTCTTTGTCATCTATACAAGGCCATTATCGCGAGGCGCGACGGCAGGTCCTGCGCAATCTCCCCGAGATGACTGGGGAAGGGATGCCATTGGAGGGCGTGTTTCCTGCCCTTCCCGGTCAGCTGGGGCCGCCTTGACATCTGCTTCGTTATGATTGCTTTTCTCTGTTTCACCCTGGAAGAGCAAGATGCTGGGACTTTTTTTGGTCTACTGATATCGCATCGTTTTTCTGTCTTCAATCTGCTTTTTAGGGCGATGTGAGGGCATTGGCTCGCCGGGCGACGTTTCTTGGCATCCAATGGCAAACTAACGGATGGCCGTGGCATGGCCGCGATGGCGGCCGGGGCCGGCAATGGGCCGGCCGCCGTCGCCAAAGACGTGGGTGGCGACAAGCAGCTATTGGCGGACGCGGCGGCGGCGACGCCCGCCGAGCTCGACATCCTCCCGGCGACGGCGGACAAGGGCGGCGCGGCGGTCGCAACGGACGGGCTCGCCGGCGGCGTAGCGGGTGCCGTGGCGGCGGGCGGGCGTGGAGTGGCCGCCCTGGCGGTCGTCTCCGTTGCCGGGCCGGCCGCCGGGGACAGGGACGCGGCCGGCGACGGGCCGGCGACGAAGGTCGTGGCGGCGGCAACGGCGGCCGCGACGGATGAGCTCCTTTTGGCGGTGGCGACGGACAGCAAGGTGGCGACGGCCGGCGGTGCGCCGGCCGCACTCGCCTCGGCGGCGGCTAGGGCAAGGGAGAACGGGGGCGGCGGCAGCGGCGATGGGGAAGTGCTGCGGCGGCGCGGGGGGGAGCGACCCCCCTCCGTTGGCCCCCCCGTGGCGGCCGCCAAGGGCGGCGCGGTGGCGACGGGGGACAGGCTGGTCGGCGCCGCGGCGGTCGCCCCCGCGAACGGCGGCCGCGGAGTCGCCGTGCGGGGGACCGGCGCCGGCGCTGGGCTGCCCGGCGGCATCACGAGCGGGGCCGACGGCGGGCCGGCGATGACGGGCACGGCGGCGGCGTCGGCCGCCACGACGGACGCCCTCCTAGCGGCGGCGGCGACGGGCTGCAAGGCGGTAACGGCTGCCGGCGCCCCGGCCGACCTCGGCGGGGCGGTGGCCAAGTGGGGGGCCGACGGGGGCGGTGGCGGCGGCGGCGGGGGGTGGCGATCCCTCTCTGCCTGCCCCCTCGCAGACACCGCGACCGCTGCCGCCCACCCCCGCGACCAGGGGTGGCAGGCGCGCGACGGCGGGGCGGCGACGGCCGCGGCGGCGTCGTCTGGTGGTGGTCCGTCGGTCGCGGCGGCGAAGGGCGCGCTGGCAGCTCGCGGGCCATCACCCGCGGCAGACGAGCAGACGGTGGGGGGGGGTGGTGGGTCGAGTGGCGCCGGTGGGGCCGGGGGGGGATTATAGCTCGGCGAGGGGGGGGCGAGTCCCCCGAGCTGGCCCCCCACCGGCCGTCGCTGCCGCCGTCGCGACCGCCCGCGCCGCCGGCATGGCAGCAAGTGGCGCCTCCACAACGGCAGCTGCGGCGATGGTGGCAAGCGGCGGGGGGGTGGGCGGCGGGCCGGACGCGGCGGGCTGGCAGTCAGGGGCTGGTGCAGGGAGTGGCGGCGGGGCGTCTTCGGAGGGGGGGCGCTGTTGCTGGGCGGCGGGGGGTGCTTCCCCCCCGTCTCCTTCCCCTAGGCCCTTGATGCCGCCGCCCCCACCACCGCCGCCGCCGCCATGGCGCCGCGCGGCAGCGACGGCGCGATGGCGGTGCTGGCGACGAGCGACGACGACGCGCCGGTGGCGACGGGCGATGGGCGCGCCGCGGCGATCACGTCGGCGGCGGCGGGAGGCGGGCGCGCGGGGGTTGGTGGGCCGGGAGGCGGGCGCGGGGGTTTTGACGGCGAGGGATGGTCCCCTGTCGCCCACGTCCCCCCCCCCCCCCCCCCCCCAGCGAAGTATCCCTCCCCCTCTCTCCCGGTGGGCGTCGCGTGCACGCTCGGTCCATGCGCCACCACTGGGCAATGGGGAGGTGGGAGGGCAATGGGGGGGGGGGGGGGGGGGGGGGGGGGGGGGGGCGGCCGGCGGCGGGGGCGCCGGAGGGGCGAGAGGGGGGGAGCGGGACGAAGCCGCCTTGCAAAAAACCACCCACGCAAGCCCTCTCGCCCCGCCCGCCCACCCCCTACCAACGCTGCTTCGTTGCCTGCCCGCCGCTGCCGCCGCTGCCGCCACCGCTGCCGCGGCTGCCACCGGCGGCCGCTGCTGACACCGCCGACACACGGCCGCCGCTGTTCCTGTGGCCGCCGCCGTGGCCGCCGCCGCTTCCGCTGCCGGTGCACAAGTGGTGTCGGCGGCGGGGCGGTCGCGGCTGGCGCTCGACCCTCCTTGCACTGTCAACCGACCACCGCACATGCCGTCCCCCCCCCACCCCCCGCCATCCCCCCTGCCCCCCCCCTCCGCCGCCCTCACCACCGCCCCCCCCACCCCGCATCCCGCACCCGCTCGAGGCTGCCGCCAAGCCCGCCGTCGGTGGTAGCCGCCGCCGGCCGCTGCCCCCCCCCCCCCTCGCCCAAGACACACCCCCTCCACCGCCACGGTCGCCTTCCCCTTCCCCCCCCCCCCCCCAACGGTCCATCCCCACAAGCCCCACCACCCGCTGGTCGGGTATCGTTTTTTGTGCTCTCAGGTAGGCGCTCCCGCGCTCTCCCCTGCGGTGGGGATCCCGCGGCGGCACGGGGCGGGCGGCACCGGGTGCTCCGCATGACGTTGCCGGTACCCCAGCGGCAAGCGGGGGGGGGGGAAGGAGGACCAAGCCTGGGGGGGGGCGCTGCCGCTGGTGGCGGCGGTCCCTGTTGGCCGGCATTGTTCGTGGCCCCCCCCGCCCCCCCCCCCCCCCCCCACCCCCGCCCTGCGGTGTCTTTTTTTGTTCTTGCTCTTGATCTCCCATCCGCCGGCGCACCCTCACCCCCCGCCTGCCCTGCCCTCCCCGACCCCCCACGCCCCCCACCTCTCTCTCTCTCTCTCTCTCTCTCTCCCGGCCACGCCGAGTGCCAGCGCCGGCGTGGCGTCCACCCCCGCCGCCGCCGGCCACGGGCCGTCGTTGCGCCGCCGTCGTGCGCCGGGGAGGAATGCCACGGAGGCAAGGGGAGGGGCGGGGGGGGGGGGGGAGGAAGGGTGGACAGCGCGCGGGGGGGGGGGGGGGGGCGCGGGAGTTAGTTGAGTGGCGGGGGGGAGTTGGAGGAGGAGGGTGGGGGGAGGGGGAGGGGGTGGTCGCTGGGGGGGGGATCGGGGCCGACGCGGCCGCTTGTGCCACCCGCCGCCCCCTGCCGCCCCTCCTCCCCCCCCCCCGCGCACGCGGGCGGGGAAGCCAACGCCGCCGCAGCACACCGGTGGCGGCAGCGCCCATATAGGGGCGCCCCATGGTCGCAGCGTCGCCCTCCCCGCCACCCCCGCACGTCGTCAACCGTCCCACCGCGAGCAGCCCCCCCGTAGTACCTGCTCGCCCTCCACCCCCCCCCTCCCCTTCTTCCCTTCCCTCCCCGACTCTCTTCCCCCCCCCCACTCCCCGCCCCCCACATCTTCCACCAAACCACCACCATACCCACCCACCTCACCCACCCCGCCCCTCCCCTCCACCTCCCCCCCCTTTCCCCACCCCCCCCCCCCCCGCGAGCCCCCCTCCCCCCGCCCTTTTCACAGCCGCCATGGCCCGCCGTGGCCGCCGCTCCGCCGGCCGCCGCAACACCACCGCGGAGGTCGCGGCTGTGGCGCTGAACACCGCCGCCGCCGCCGTGTCGGTCCGGGGCGCGCCCCTGGGCGGCCCCGTCGCTGCCGCCACGCCCGCGCGGCCGGTGTGGGCGGCGGCGGAAGCAGCGCAGGCGCGGCCGCTGTTGCTCCAGGACGGGGGATGGGAACGGTGGTGGCCCCGGCGCTGGCAACAGTGGGGGCGCTGGTAGTGGGGCTGGTGGTGGCGGCGGCGGAGACAGCGGCGGCGGCGGCGGTGGCGCTCGCGCCGGCGAAGGTGGTGGCGCTGGCTGCGCTAGCGCGCCGGTGCCCGGCAGCGGCGCCGGAGGGGATGCTCCGGGCGCCGGTGGGGATGGTTCGGGCGTTGGTGGCGGTGGTCCGGGCGCCGGTGGCGCTAGTCCGGGCGGCGGCGGCGGGGGCGGCGGCGGTGGCCCGGGCGGCCCGGGCGCTGGAGGCGGCGGCGGCCCTGCAGGTGGCAGTGGCTGTGGCGGTGGCGGCGGCGCCGCTGGTAGCGGTGCTGGCGCGGCCGCCGATGGCGGTGCCGCGGCAAGGGCGGCGGCGCCGGTGCCCCCCCCACTGCCGCTGGTGGCGGAGGTGGTGGCGGTGGCAGCGGCCCCGGGGCGCCGCTCCCACTGCCGCCCGCGGACGGCCCGGCGCCCAGCGACGGCGCCGACGGTGCCGGTGAGGGCGGCGACGACGGCGGCGGCGGCGGCCCGGCGCCGACCGAGGAGGGCGCCGACGATGGCGAGCCGCCCATTTCCAAGGGCCGCACGGCGGCGGCGACCGCGTGGGACGAGGTGGCGGGCGCCGGCGGTGGTGCCCACGGCGGGCGGGGGGGGGCCGGGGGAAGGGTGCAGGCGCCCCTCCCTCTCTCCACCCCGGGAACGCACCCCCGGGGCCCAAGCGCGGGCGGGGGGGGGGCGGCGACGTTACACGGCGGAGGTGAGGCTCGGGGGCAGGTCCCCCCTCCTACGCCTCCGCCGGGGGCCCCAGGGTATCGGGGGGGGAAGTGCGGAGGCGGAGGGAGGGACAGCTTGCCGGTTCCCCCCCACGGCGCCCCAGGTTCCATATACACCTGGTTGCGGGGGTGCGGCGGCGGCTGCCGCCGCACCCCCACCTGCAGCGTCCCCACCTCCGTGGGGACCCGCCAGCGCGACTGGCCGGCACGCGCCGGCCCGCGGGGGTACCACGCCGACCCCGCTTGCCGCGCCGCCGGCCGCCGACTCGGCGGCCACCGGAAAGGCCCCCCCCTGCGCGACCGTGCGTTGGGGGGAGGCCGTGCGGCAGTCCTTGCCGCCCCACGGGGCGGCAGAGGCGTCAGCCGCCGACGACGGCGGCCACGACGACGCTGCCGACCCGGCGGCGGCAACCCCACGGCTTCCCCCACACGCCCGCCACCCCCTTTGTGAGCACACCCAGCTCCCCCGGCATGGGCGTTGCGCGTATGACAAAAACACTGGTATTGCCACTGGCCTTTCCCCCACACACTGAGCCATGTGCCCTCCAGTGCAAACATAGGCAAAGGAGAGTCATTGGTCACAGAGTGTATCGACCGAATGTAAGGAAAAAAAGATAAGATGGACCAATCAAAGAAAAGTAACAAACGCAGAAACAGCCACGAGCGCCCGATCTCACGTGCTATTCTGGCGCAGTTCGCGGATCCAGTCATGACAGCTCGCCTCGTAGCTGGACCGAGCATTGGCCGTCTCGTCCACACCATCGAGCAGCTGGCTTGTCAATCGACCAACGTCACCCGACCCACTCAAAGTCGACCCACGGATACAAAACTTGGTGGCGGCGGTCGTCACCACGGCGAAAATAGAGACTCGCTCCCCGCTCTGCTCGCCACCGAAAATAAACCCAGTCAGATCCATAGCGGCCTCTGCGGGTGACAGGCGCAGACGAGCAGGGGGAGGCGCCACGGGAGGAACTTCGACCCCTGTCGCCGTTCTCGAGATCTCAGCGTCGTACTGTGCCCGACGCTCCGCTCTGATGTCACGCCGATCGCAAGGAAAATAGAACAAACCCAGTCGACAGAACCACCGTGGAGACAATCAAAGCCAGCGGAAAAAAATAGATAGCAGTCCAGTCGCAACAGTCAGTGACTTGTCCGCACAGAAACTCCATCAGACCCGTCCCTCAGCCAACCAGAAGTAAAGAAAGAAAAGGAACATCAACATACATGCGGTGAGAGCCACTGGGGGCTGAGAGAGACAGCGCCGATTGGCTGAGCCGCTTCGCTCCCACCCGCTGGGCGGTGGCTTCGGCGCCGTGTAAATTTGCCAAGGCCGCTGCCGGCGCAAGCTCGTCGATGATGCCGCTGGAGCGGCCGGTAGCGGCCGAGATGGCTCCACCCAGCCCAGAGGCACAGGCGGAGAGCCCAGAGTCGGCCAATCGCGCCTGCTCGTTAGTGGCCACAAAATTGGGCGTCGCCAACCCGGATGCCGAAGACCCCAGTGAACGTAGGGTAGACACTGTAGTCATGACGGGGGCGACCGCTCCAACAATGTTCGACACGAGCCCCGCCCGTTGGCTGGCCGCCTGATTCAGCGCCGCGTCTTTTTCGGCATACATCGCTCGAACCCTCTGCAATTCTGCGAGGAAGAACGCCAGCGTTGAGCCCTGGCAAACATAGTTGGAAGATTCCAGGCGCTTGCGTCCCTTCTTGTTGAAGGAGACGCCTTTCTCTGATATGACGCGCTTGAAAAGCCTGGGGTCCAGCGCAATCGTCTTCTGCGTGTGGCCCGGACGGCGGCACTTGGGACACCTACGCAGAGGCACAGCAGGCAACAATACTGAAATGTCACAACGAGCAGACACAGACGACAGTAAAAAAAAAAAACCACAGAGAAGCGTACCCAGTGCGTAGAAAAATGAGCTGGTCAACACGCTGCGATAGCGATATCTCACCATGCGCCCTCATTTGACCGCTACACAAGTAAAACGTATGTACACAAGAACGTAGATCATACGGCACACGCAGTGCTGGTTCTGGCAGTGCGCCCCGGTGTAAAAAAAGTGGCCAGCCATCAAGGTGCTCGCGCACTGCAGGTTTCCCGCCACCAGAGCGCACTGACCAAAATAGTGCCCCTTGCCGTGGGCGCCAATCTTCTGGTGGCCACACGCCCCGCATGCAGGTGTCTTCGGACCTGTCGCGGCAGCGCCGTCGGCTGCGTCTGGATGGCCGACACTGGGCACTTGGGCGGGAGAGGGAGAGGTGGGAGCACCATCTGCTGCATTGTTCGGCCAGATCCAGGACATCATAAAAAAGTAAACATTGGCATGCCGCATCACTCGAGCATTGTCAGAAATATTTGCATCACGCGCAGATCATGGGATGCGGCCGGGCACCAGCGTTCCACTCATATCTAATGGCCCCCCACCTATGATTCCCACCATGACGCACCTGTCTCACGGCTCATTGTATTGGCTGGAGCGCAGTCGGCGATCGGGTGTGGAGTGGGTGGGAAGGTGATCGGGGCAGGAGGGTGAAGCATTCGCCGAGGTCAGATGGTGGGGGTGCCCTCGTCACGGGGACGCCCAGCTGGAAGAAGACGGTGACCACGACGGTGGTGCCGACGACGGTGGCCGATGTCCGAGGTCCCTGTTCAGCTGTCCGCTGGAATGGCAACCAATTAGCGAAGAAGCTAAACATCTCTGGCCATTTGTTTGGTTGGTTCTTGGATATGCAATAGTATTAATGTAGATTCTTGTAGTGTACCTTTTCATGTTCGAGATCTGCACATTCCTGATGCGAGTCAGCTTGTACACTTGACATCGTGCTGTGATGGTGTTCGAAGCGTGTTACCATGCATGTTGCGCATCTCAACATGCATGTGCTACTTTTTGGGGGATGCACAATAAGGTACGCTCTGTGGACACGGAAGAGCCCGACGGCGATACGGCGGCGGCTCAATATGTGAAGGAAATGCGCCACCTAATCCCCCGGATTAGGAAGAATTTGGACAAGGCCCAAGAGGCTTACAAACGTGTTTATGACGCTGGTATTCAACAAGACAAAGAGACTATGTCTTAAGGAGATTGGGTCTATGTGAAATCCTATGCTGAGGGGCGGACGAAAATGTCTTCAAGGACGAAGGGACCGTATATGGTGCTACGCACAGACGGGCAACGGTTTCTTATTGAAACTCCTACGGGAGAGCAGACCCAGAGTAAAGACAATGTCACGCGTGCTCCCCCGCCTAAGGCAGGGGATCCAGTATGGATGCGGTCACGGGAAGCCCGGGACGCGTTCAATGAATGCCCCGAGGAATCCCCGGGGAAGGACGTGTTCGAACAGATTGTCGGCCACCAGTGGGTGGAAGACGACGACGGGAAGCCCGACTTGGACTTCCGGGTGCGGTGGTTTGGCCACGGCTCCGAAGGGGATACTTGGCACCCCAAGAAGGGTGTGCCACGGGCTGCTCTGCTGAATTATGCCCAAAGGCACAAGCTCCCCATCAAGGGACGGGACCAAGGGTCCCGACTGTTCCCCCAAGGATAAACGGAGGAAGAAGAGTAATAATCAGCCCCCAGACAAAGTGGGGGGGAATACGGCGGAGCCAGTCCCTAAGGGAAAGGTGGAAACCAACGTAAAACTATCCCTCATCCCTCCTTCTCACATGGAAGAAAGAAAACACACAACGCCCCTCGTCGAGGGGGAAGACTACTATCCCCACTTCTCATCAGAATGGCAAGCAGTGATGTGACGAGGGCCATGCCCCCCTCCACCGTAGGCTGCCTCGGCGGGACCACGGAGCGAAAGACTGCGGACCTGCAACATGGTATCCATGTTGGCCCTCCCCAGCTCCCGATCCAGGCGCTCTGCGAGCGCCTCCCGAGAAAGAAGTGGCAAAGCCACCGGAGGTATGTCTCGCCAGTCTCCACGGGTGGCGACTATCGCCGCCAGATCGTTGGCCAAGCCCGTATACGCCCGACATAACCCCATCACGAGGGGATCCTCGACGGCATCCCGAAGGGCAGGGGGGGGCGGGTCAAAGACCTGCCCCAAAGCGGCCATAGTAGTACCGGGGATGGGACAGGGCAACGCCAAGGGCGAGCCCCCCCAGCGGAACGGAGCCACAGGCTCCGGCACAAGAACACGGCGCCCACCCAGCGCCCGGATCTCCTCTCCCGGAGAGAAGCTCTTTGGCGGAGGAGGTCTAAAAGACCTACCGCTGGATGAGCCTGCGGACCCACGCTCTCCGTAACTCCGCTGAGGGGATTTTGGCAGGAAGGAGGTACCATACCGCTCCTGGCCAAAACCAGGGAGGCGGGGTCCCTCCTCCTCCATACGGGTCTCCGGGGCAGGGACCCGAGTAGTGGACTCCACGCCAGGAGCATAAGGGAGCTCCTCATGCCCCAAGACCGCGAGCACCGGACCAGTAAACGGGGCCGGAAGGGAAGACCCAGATACGAGGGTAGAGCCTTATGACGTACCTGCTCAAGGAGGAGAGGAAGAGCCCGAAGGATCGCCGCCCGGCCAGGGTGGTCAGGGCAAAGGACGTCAATCGGACTCTCCTTGAGAACCCGAAGCAGAGGAAGAGGGATAAGCCAGGCATGTCCGTATAACAGGCAGGATTACAGCAGTACATCAGCCACCTCGACAAGCCAGCAGGCGTTCAGGGTAGCCCTGGCCGCGGAGTCTGGTCCGTCGACCATGAGCCGACTACCCCGAAGAGCGACAAGGTTGCCAATCCGCGCGGCCATACCGCGAGGCACCTCGTACTCACTCCACTAGGTGGGGACCACCGGGTAGTACTTCAGCCGTTCTTCATGGGTGAAGCCCTCGACCTCCCGCTGCTCCGCACAGGCAAATATGCCATGCCGCCGACGACGCCGGTGCTCTGCCAGCGCTTGGCGCAGGAAGTATCCTCGTGGGCGCTCCCCAATGGAAGGTAGCGGCCCCGGGTAGTTGGCCAGGTCAAAGACCGGCATAGCTCCCTTCGGCAGAGAAGGGCGGTCACACGCTTCCTCCAGCTGCTGGGCCACCTTCCAATCATCCGCAAAGCGGAGGACAGGTTAGTCGGTGAGAGTACCAATGGGGACCTCATACAGGTACGGGAAGAGATGACGGAACGTCGTCCAAGCGGCCGCCATACGGCGGGGGTTGACATGAACCCAGCGGTCGGTGACCACGCAGGGAAGAGGGTGTGGGTAAGGCCACTCCTTCGAAAAAGGGGTTATTTCCCCGAAGGGGCCAGGCCCCTCCGAGTCCGCCAACGGTGGTACAGGTACCTCGGCCGGCGAAGCCGGACCGGCATCACACCGGCCGCTCCCGGCGTCGTCCATAAGGACGTCGCCCGGAGCGGCGGGTGGCATCCGCGTGGCCGAAAGGCCACGGGGGGGGGAAGGAACCGACAGGAAAACGGATCCGCCGCCGTCACCCATGGTGGCGTTGTGGTCCGATGACCCCGACGGGGAAGCCATGACTGGCCGCTCTCCACCGGAGACGACGGGTGGGAAATACGTGGATGCTGTCCCCACCCTTAGGGTGAGGAAGAGGGGGATGCACGCCCGCCGGTGGAAGCGAGAGGTGACAAAGGAGGGGAGAAGACGGTGGCCGCCCACGCGGCGAGCACCCGTTGTAAACCCCCCTTCCCGGGTCCAGCCCAAACGGGTGAGTACCCCTCGCTCCCGGCTAAGCCAGGAGAGCCTGCCCCTCACGTCCCCACCCCGTGCGGGCAGGGCCGTGGGAGGAGACGGGCTCCATCCTTGTTGCGTCCCCCACCCCTCGGGTGGTGGTTTGGAGGGGGTATCCCGCCTGTCGCGCGACGATTGTGGCCACGATTGTCTCCCCAAGAGAGAACACCATTGGGCCGAGCTGACCCAGTGTCATCCACACCCTCATGGGGTGGGCAATTTCGGCGGTGGGGACGGCATGTTGCCAAGTGGCATTGCCTCCGCCGCCCGTTGGGCACCCGGAAGATATTTGCCCCGGTGTCTGGGTCGCGGGTCGCAACCCCCTGGAGGTGTGGGAAGCGTAGGGACCCTATGAGCCCTCCACGTGGGGGGACCTCGTAGAGATGGCGTCGCACCCCTGTGCCCACCTTCCTAGTGCGCAGGACAGGGCCGATTTGGCCCCTTGGGATTTTACTGGCTTCCGATTGGTCCCCTCCTATGGAGATGGGACCGGGTCGCCATTGGTTCTGGAGCCCATGTTGGGATTTCCAGTGTATGGGAATTTCCCCTGACCGGAATTGGCCATTGGTCAATATTCCGGGATGGGATGCATTTGGGGTTTGGATTTTGATTGTGTGTTTTGCGTGATTGTGAGATTGGGGAGATCTTGAGTGTTGGCACTGATGTCCGGCGGGGCTCCTCTTCCCCGTATCTTGGAGGTTCCTGCCCCGCTGGCAGGGATGATCCGTGGGGGAGGGGGCCCTCCGGACATGTTGGAGGGTTTTGATTGGCCCGCACGTGGCCCGGTGTGGAGGGTTGCTGGGTGCGGGTGAGAGAGGGTAAGAGTGTGCGTGGGGGTGCGCGTTGCTTCCCCCTTCGAAAAAAAAACAGACTTGCGTGTGCTTGAACACTGTCGTCCTGGTCGCGGATCCCCGCGTGAACTAGCCAGGCGGTCGGCGGTTCGGTATCTCTCCTGTCTCCCCGCGTTCTTGGTGGGTTGTTTCTCTGTGTGTTCTGGGTGCTGGGCGCTTAAAGTACGTAAAACCACTACACCCAGGAGCGCCGCGCCGTTGCCCACGTGACCCGCTTGACCCTGTTAGCGTCGGCGACTCATGGCTTGACGGCGGGCGCCGTGGAGTTGAACCGCTGCGCCTGCATGGCGCGGCTGTAAGGATTTTCCCACTAATCCCATGCCTCATACCCAAGGGATAATATCTGGGACCTCTCCTTACAGATCCTGCCGAACCAACTTCTGGCAACATGGGTCAATTTCTTGTACTGTGGGGCATGACGCGGTGTACGTTCCAGACTCAGGATGAGTCAGCCGCTGTCTCACGGTGTCTGCCGGCCGCACGACAGCAGCCATCGACAGCCCATTTTAGCCGGTCGAAGGGCGCCACCGTCAGCACCCATGACGAGTCACATCTCCCACAGTTGGCGAGTCCGTTGGAATGTCCTCGCTGCAGCATTGCAGCGATGTGATTGGCTGGCCGATTCGGTCGACTCGATCGAACCGTGCTTACACGCCTCTCGGACCTTCGGACCGACTGGCGTCTGGGGCCGGCTGGGACGGCGCACTAGGCGCCGCACGCCGGACCCCTTCGTTTGGGGCAAACCGGGGCTGCACTCCTTTAGTGCGCACGCCCGCGCATGATTTGTTCTGAGAGCCATGCTTTGTTCTTGGGCCGTTTTGTGCCTACCAGCGGCGCGACGGGGAAACGCATGCTTTGGGGCACCTCGGGTGCCCCGACGCGAGTATAAAGTGCGTGGGTGTCGGCACCACCGGGGGAGACCGGAGGGGCAACCACAGACACAGACCAAAGACCACCTTAACCCTTTGCACCCTGTCGCCCTATCGGCTGGCCCGGGTTGCTGACACCATCACGAGTACGTTGAGGGCTGCGCAAGTGTGGGTGGTTCCTCACGTGTGGTAGCTTCAGATCGTTCGACTTTCTACCTGGCGGTGCCTTGCGATTCCCTTTTTTGATTTGGCCCTCCCTGCGATTGTGCGTTCGTGTTGCTCCCTGCGTTTGGCTTGCCACGGGCATTGTAATACGAACGTAGCGGGTTCCACGAATCACACCGAACGAACAATTTCCTGACACAACCCTTGTGGTTTTTTTCACGGAAGTTTTCTTTTGGTCAACCGATTGTTGAATCCCAGTGAGATCCACATCAGATTCGGAATCCTGTTCCTCAGCACAGGCGGCCGGCCCGACATCCTTGGCGGCCTCGGCACGCGATACGGGGTCCACGTCACGTGGCACCCCCATGGTGCGCGCACCGTCGACGATCCGCGCACGCCCGACTGCCCGTGTAGAGACTCTATGGGACCTGCACGTGGGGGGGACCTCGCAGAGATCGCGTGGTACCCCTGCGCCCACCTTCCTCGTGAGGACGATGGGGCCGATTTGGCTCTCTGGGATTCTACTGGCTTCCGATTGGTCCCCTCCTATGGAGATAGGACCGGGTCGCCATTGGTTCTGGGGCCCATATTGGGATTCCCAGTGTATGGGATTTTCCTCTGACCGGAATTGGCCTTTGGTCAATAATCCGGGATGATATGCATTTGGGGTTTGGATTGAGCTTGAGTATTTTGCGTGATTGTGAGATTGGTGAGATCTTGAGTGTTGGCTTGTCTGCGCTGCTTCATGCGTTGACGCTTCTCCTTGCATCTCAAGACATTGTGCTGTGCCGGGTACTGCATCTTTTGCACAACACTCCATGGTACTGTATCTCGCTGCGATTCGTTGTGAGTCGCTGTCACGCAGTGCCTGCTCCTACCGCCGATCTGGGCCTGACACATAGTGCTGCGTCCTTGTCTCGTGCTCTGTGTAGCACAATAGGAATCCGTCGCACGTCCACTCTCAGGGAACACTCACCAAGGGGGATCGGCACCAACGTCACCGGGAGGCCAAGGTTGCTGTCCTTGGAGCGCAAGCCACGGGACCAAGATGGGAGCCCAAATGGGAGGGGTTTGTTGTTCTACCTTGGCCGGCGGTGGATTCGCCACCGGCCCCCTCGTTATAAACCCTCGGAGACACTACTAACTACCCTCCACCCCAAGATGCAAGTCCCTCTGGTCATACGTAACTTATAGATACCGTGACCAGTACGAACTATCAAATTGAAAGTTAAGGGTTAGAAGTAGCCCCCCTAATATTAGGGTCACAATACGGACAACCATATTGCTACATATCCCCCCCTTAGATTCGGCCCGTCCTTGGGTCGAGTTGCATTCGGGGTACCGAATGTAAGTGGGTCGCGTGACCGTTCACCCGTCGGGTGGGGCTTTGCGCCCCGTCGCGACAGACACCCCTTTTCGAGGTTGTCTCAGGGGGGTGCCCCCCTTTGCGTGGTACACACACACGATCCGTTTTCCGGACCGTTAAATTCCCGATGCGGGTTGCTGTTCACGCCCCCCTTTCCGAGGGGTGGTGCAAGCGGATCCGCCACCAGGTGCCTGGTGGTAGGGGGGCCCCTCTCGTGTGGACGATTGAGTGGGGGGCGGGGGCTGCCCGCGTTGCGTGGGGGCGGTTGGGGGTGACCCCCCTTTGCTTACCCCGTGTGTGGGGGTGGCCCCGTCCCGCCCAGGTGCCTGGGTGGAGCGCGGTCGTAGCCCCGTGGGGCGCGGGTCGACCCGCGTGCCTGCGGCGCATCTCGTGGCCGTTTGTGGTCATAAGCGCGGGTGTCCGCGCTTCCCTGGCTCGTCCCGGTTATCCCACCGTACCGGGTTGTAGCCGTCGACGGCTTGTGGGCGCGGGGGACTCCGCACCCGTTATCATGTCCTATCCCCAGGTGCTTGAAGAGGAGGAAGACCTCCTGATCGGGGAGGAGATGGAGGACGACGCGCCTGTCGGTCCCGACGCCGCGCGTTACGGGGTGAGCTCGTCTGACGACGACGGGCCTGCGGTGTCCGTCCGTCTGTCGGCCGGAGGACTGTCGTCCGTGTGCAGCGGCACGACGGTGCCGTCGGCCGGAGGTCAACCCGGCGGTCAACCGCGCGTGGCGGCTTCTACCCCCTCTCTGCCGGCTGCCCGGATGGAGCCTGGTGCCGGTGCCGGCTCACCGCAGGTACCTCAAGATGGTCCGCCCTGCGGCGGAGGTGGCGACCCGCAGCCGACTCCGGCTGGTCAAGGTGGTCCGGGTGTCCGGGCGGTGACTCCTCGAGGCGGTCCCGACGTTGACGCGGGTGGTGGTGGCGGTGCGACACCCGGTGCGGCGGGTCAAGACGGTGCGGGTGTCCGCACGGCCGGGGCTCCGGCTCCGGAGGCTGTCCAAGTGCCTTCCCCTTCCGCGGCGGGGGCTACGCCGACGGGTGGTGCCGGCGCCGGTACCGTACCTGCGGTGCCGCGGGTGTCGAGCGGTCAAGACGCTCCTTCTCCCATGGCGGTTGACTCCGGGAGTTACTCCGGGCGGGCGCCCGCCCTTCTTCTTCCTCCTCGGCCTCGTCAATCTCCGACGTCGGCCCCTCTGCCGGTGGTGCGTCCCCCGGC
The DNA here is from genome assembly GCA_009829735.1 of Pyropia yezoensis. Taxonomy (NCBI): domain Eukaryota; phylum Rhodophyta; class Bangiophyceae; order Bangiales; family Bangiaceae; genus Pyropia; species Pyropia yezoensis. Next base: position 7,145,759 of record CM020619.1, read on the forward strand.
GCCCCCAATTCTTCCTGGTCCTGCCCGGGTTGCCCCGTTGGGTGGCGGCGTCGCCGTGGCGGCGGGTCAACCCGCCATGTCGGTGTCCGACTTGGTGGCTCGGGTTCGAGGCCTCACGGTGCAAGAGTCGATGGAGTCCGATGGGCGTATGCGGGTGGACTTCCACCTGGTGCATCCCCGTGGAGAATCCTCCCGGCGCGTCAAGGTGGACCCGTGCTGGGAGCGGGAGTTGGTGCGGCTGGTCAACCAGCCGAACGCGGTCCGGGTGGAACACCATTGGATCCTGAGTCAGCCGGACGACCGGCATGCGCAGCTCTGGCGCACCCGGGTGGGACGGGGTGAGGTCTACCTCGACCCCAACTTCGGGGTCTGCGACTTGATTGCCCCCGCGTTGCCGCGGGAGATTGACTACCCGGCTAGTGCTCGGGGGATTGCGGCGGCGGCGGAGCCGGTTGCGTTTGGGGAGACGGTGAGCCGTACCGGTCGGTATCCCGACTTTGACTACTACCCGGGGGTACCCCCGTATCTGTCGTTGACGGCTCCCTACCCGCCCATGGCGGGGTTGAAGTCGGCGTCGAGTTGGCGACGTAACCATGGTGTCATGGCGGATGCGTTCCGCACGGATATAACGTGTGCGTTGCAGACCGGCAACGGTCGTGCTCCGGTATACACTCCCGTGCGCCCGCCGCTATGGCAGGAGGGGTGGGAACCCGCCCCTGCTTTCCGGTTTGACACCGGCTCCTGTCTTCGCTACTTCGGGAGTGTGTTGGCCTCGCGACCGGTCCACCCGTTGCAGGGTACCTTCACCCTTGAGGTTACCCTCGGGCAGGCTTCATCCTTCTTGCTGTCCGTCCGCCGGCAGGGTCGTCTGTTTCATCTTCCGACGGGTGTCCGTCGGCACATCGCGCAGTTGGGCGTGGATCTGATAGCCGCCAAGACCGGGTTGGCCCGGGAGTTCGAAGCCCTGCTGGCTGTTCACGATGCCGTGAACTGGGCTGGGGTGTTGGCCCTTCCCCCGTACCGGGACCCGCAGGCTGGGGCTTCCCCCTTGCCTCGTCACTCGTTGCGTGTCCGGCGTACTCAGCCGGGTGAGCCTAGTTGCCATGGGTGGGCGTCCACCGAGGCCGTTCCTGACCTGGGTATTCCCATGGTTATCCATGACCCTCTTCAGGTCCTTGCTCCGTGGTTCGGTAACCCGATGCCGGCGGCGGTTGGCCGTCGTCCCCGAGAGTGGGGCTCTGTGGGTGGGGAGCGTGAGGTGTCCCGTCGTCGGGCGGAGTACCGCCGTGGTTACGGTGGAGCCCCTTCGATAGGGTCCTACCGGGCCTCGTATCAAGTGCCACCGGCTCCGGTGGTAGCCGTGTCGGCTCCTGTGGCTCCTCTGGCTGCGCCAGTGTCACCTCCCGCCCCTGTCCTACATGACGGGGGTCCCCGTCTCTGGTATGAGGGCGTTGACGCCCTTGTTACCCGCGCAATGCGTGGGGATCTCTCTGTTAGCTGGGGGGATATCCCCCCAGGTGCTGCGCTGGTTGGGTCAGCGCGTTGCTTCGGTGGCGTGCTGGACCGCCTCCAGAAAGCTCTGGAGGACGTGGGGGCTGGCCGCAGCACCCTCGTCCAGCTATGCACCGAGGTAACTCGGGTGGTCGACCGTCGTGACGTTGCCGACCGGTGGAGCACGGAGGTCTACGCGCTTACGCGTGAGTGGCCTCCCTCGGGCAGTGGGTCTACCCACTGAGGAGTGCTATTGTTTGTGCGGGAGAGGGCCCCGGCAACCCTTATGGTAGCCGGGTAGTAGTGAGTATAAACTCATCCCCCGCTGGGGGCATTGCTTGCCTCTGTTTGCTGCCCTGGGGAGTACCCCTTCTGGCTCAGTGGTGCCTTGCCTCCCGTCCAACTTCTTCCGGTTGGTTCATGCTTGGGGAGGTTATCCTCCCTCACTTTGTGTCTTGGCTTGGGGAGGTCATCCTCCCGTGTAAGCCCCCTAGTTACTTCGATATTATCGAGGTTAGCCTTTACCTTTTTAAGTTAACTTATTAAGGTTCAGGTTTTACTTAGTTACCTAAGCTTAGCTCTACTTAGTTACCTAAGCTTGGTTCGACTTAGAAACCTAAGTCTGATTTGACTTAGAAACCTAAGTCTGCCATAACCATGTCACACCCTACTTAGTAGGTATAAGCCTCACCCCCCAACAGCCGAAGTCGGTGTCGGTTGGGTTGTTACAGTAGGCGTCGTCGCCTCATGTAAGGCATGAGTAGTTGGCGGGGTATATTCGCCGCCTGTTCCCAGGTGGGTGAGTCGTATCCGACCCACATAACCTTGACGTACCAGGGTCCTGGTATGTCCGGGTCGGTGTGTCCGACCACGCTCTCTACTTGGTATGGAATCCCATCCGGTCCCACCGGGTCATCCGACCGGTGGGTTGTAAGAGCTTCATGTAGCAACCCAGCCGGTACCGGCTGAGGCTGTTCCGGCTTCGGAGCAGGTGTGACATCATTCATACTGATGCGTTGGATCTCCGTATCGGAGTGTAAGATAACAGAGTGGTCATCTCTGTGGAGGATCTGGTACGGTCCCTTGACCGGTTGCATAAGCTTGTTCCCTCGGAACTTCTGGTGTCTGATATAGACCCAGTCACCTGTTACCAGGGTTGCGTTGCGCACCCGTAGTCGGGCGTCGAAGTTCTTCTTGTATCGAAGTTGTGTTCTGTCAAGGGCACCCTTGAGCTTAGGAATCATCCACGATAGCTTGGCCAACCAAGCTAGGTGGATGCGTTCGGCGGGTCGGCCCTTCGGTGTATCATACCGAGTGCACCTGCCTGGCGGCAGCGTCAGGTTACCGACGCCTAGTGGCATGACCCATTCCAGTGGGGCGATGTTGGTACTCCGATGTGGCCTGGCATTGTATGCCAGGGTGAGTACGGACAGAAGCCTGTCCCAAGTGTTCGTGTGCTCTGCCACGTAGCACTGTAGCATCTTGACGATGGTGCGGTTGAACCGCTCCACCTGCCCGTTGGACTGCGGGTGGTAGTCGGATGCCCGACGTGGTTCGATACCGAACATGCCCAGGACCTTAGTGCAGAATGCCGACGTAAGGTTTGCTCCGTTATCGGAGAGGAGTTGCTTCATGACTCCGTATGCACTGATCCAGTGGTCAACCACTGCGTTCATAATCGTGTATGCCGTATCATTCGGGATGGCTGCCGCTCGTGACAGCTTGGTGAATCGGTCAGACATGACCAGGATGTACCTGTTCCCTTCTTCCGTTACCGGAAGTGGCCCGAGTATGTCGATAGCGACTTGCTCGTTGGGCCCATCGGGTGGGAATAGCTTCATGGCAGACGCCTGCCTATGTAGACTCATGCGGTTACGCGCACAGGGGTGGCATCCCCTTACGTGGTCGACCACGTCGACGGCCATTGCTGGCCAGTAGAAGAACCTTCGCATTGCTGCGAACATACGTGAACCCCCCGGGTGTCCGGCTGTAGGGTTCTCATGTTCTCGTTCCATGACGGCTTGCCGTAAGGACACGGGAACCACGACTTGATGTCGTCCATCGGCGGGTGCCCGCCGGTATATGAGTCCGTCTTCGATCTCGGAGAAGATGCCGGCCGTACCGGCCAGGAGGTTAGCACGATGACGTCTACAGTCATCGTCGTTGGCCTGTGCCTCGCGGAAGTCCGCGAGGGTCAATGGGCACGCAAGGTGTGCCATGGTATGGTCAGCCATACCCTGGGTAGCATTACCCACCATGCACACCGGTACTACCGGGATGTCCTCGTCCACCGGGCGGGTATCCCCGCTCGGGGTGTCGAGTCGAGACAACGCGTCTCCGAGGTGGTGGGTTGACCCAGCCTTATACACCGTGCGGTAGTCGTGCTCGGCCATCTTCAGCCTCCATCGGGCTAGCCTCCCATGGCTATCGGAATCCTTGTCACCAAGGTTGAGGAGCCATCGTAGGGGTTCGTGGTCGGACCTCACGATGAACCTGGAGCCCTCCAGGTATGGACGGAGCAGTTGCACTGCCCATATAACTCCGAGGCATTCACGCTCGGTGGCACTATAGTTCCGCTCAGCCGGGTTGAGTGTCCGGCTGAAGTACCCTACCGGACGTAGGTCCGGGATAACGTTATCGGTACCGATCAACGTCTCTCCCTGTAACAGGGTGCATCCCACTTGTGTATCACACGCATCGACATCGATGACGAAGGTACCCCGTCTATGCGGTAACGCAAGGACGGGTGGGGCTAGTAGGGCTCGCTTCAGCGACTCGAATGCCTCCTCTTCGCTAGGCGAAGGGGGTTGGAGTACCTTGGGTAAGGTACTGCTCGTAAGAACCGTTAACGGTTTAGCTATCCGAGCGAAGTCCTTGACGAACCGTCGGTATACATTGCACATTCCCAGGAAGCTCTTGAGCTGCGTCTGGGTGTTAGGGAACCGGGCATCCCGGAGTGCCCGGGTATTGGCTTCGAGTACCCCTAGTTTACCAGGGGTTATCTGGTGGCCCAGATATTCGACCGTCTGTTGGAAGAAGGCGCACTTCTTCAGACGCAGGGTTACCCCGGCGTTCCTCAAGAGGGTGAGTACCTCGTCAACATGTTGTACATGGTCATCCATGTTACGCGAGAAGACGATGACGTCATCGAGGTACACCAGGCAGTTACGCCACTTCACCCCAGACAGTATGATGTCGATAGCCCGCTGGAATGTAGCGGGGGCGTTGGACAATCCGAAGGGCATCCTTAGGAACTCGTACACTCCACTGTGACAGACGAATGCCGTCTTGGGGATATCCTCGTCCGCCACCGGGATCTGCCAGTATCCGGCGTTGCGGTCGATGGTGGTAAACACCGTAGCCTCCCCCAGGGAGTCGATGCATTCATCCATCCTTGGTAAAGGGTATGAGTCCTTCTTGGTAACCAAGTTGAGGCGTCGATAATCGATGCAAAACCGAGGGGTTTGATCCTTCTTCGGCACAATAACGACTGGGGCACCCCATTCCGACATCGAAGGTCGGATCACCTTAGCTTCACTCATCCTCTTCACTTCTCCATCAACGATCTCTCGTTGCATCGGTCCCGCTCGGTGCGGTTGTGACCGGGCGGGTCGTGCGCCTGGTACCAGGTCTATACGATGTTGGGTTGCCCCAATGGTCCCCAAGGCCCCGCCTGTCCACATAACGTCATGCTTTCTTAGCATCCGTCGTACCCCTTCGGCTACCGAAGGGGGAAGGTGGTCGAGGTCAGCCTCGGCCAGTGCCTTCAAGGCCTCTTGGTCCTTTGGCGGCAGGTCCGCCGGAGCCGCCGATGGGTTAGGCTTCCCGTCATCGGGTTGCTGTCGCTCGGTGGTCTCGGCGACCGCCAGTACTTCAAGTGGTTCCACTTGACCTTCCTTATCAGGGGTAAGGATATCTCCTTCGTAGAGTTCGGCAATCCCGAGGATAGTTCCCTTCGGGAGGGTGACTGCCTTACGGCGGTAGTTCGCCATCACTAGGAGGGACGACCCTCCTGCTGGGAGGTCTATGAGACCGTTGGCCATGGTCAACCCATGGCGCTTGTACGTCCGTAGGTTGGACTGGACTCTGCAGATGCCTGCGAGGTCGCAGTTAACCGGGAGGACTGTCTCTGACCACGGCTCAAAGCGAGTTCGCTTGGCCAACCGAAGTGTCTTCGGCTCGACGCTTGCGTACACCTCAGCCACGTTAACGTGGCTTCCTTGTAGCGTCAGGTCCCTGACGATAGCCGTGTGTCCTCGCTTCGTCCCGTCGGCTTCTTGAAGCTCGACGGTCCTCCGGCCTGGCCGGATTGCATCAACGTGAACGTTGATGAAGGTGCACCCCAGTATGCAGGGCACCGATAGCGTTTCACATACCCGGAAGTCAACTTCCGTGGTGAGATCCCCGATGGTAACCTGCAGCGACATCGCTGCGGTCGTACGAATGAGTCGACCATTCGCGTCCTTGATGGTGGGTCCCCGAGTCACTCTGACTCGTGGAAGCCACTTGTCCGGGAGGGTATCCTTCCGGATAAGGTTGGGTCCAGCCCCTGTGTCCAGTACAGGGTAGTACGATCGTGTCGACTGGGGGTCAACCCCCAGTGTGGCTGATACCTTGAAGTTCTCCAAGGTAAACAACACATGTCCTACACCGATATCCGGTGTAACTCGGGCATCCTGAACAGGGCCCTTGTCTGGTTCAACGTGACGGGGCTTCCCGTCCTCTCCTCCCAACCTTGGAGGTTGGTCATCAATCCCCTGACGCCGTGTCGTCGGGGCCGGAAGGTGTACCCGGGGGTTGGTGCGGCGTCGGCTCAACCGCGCTCTCCGTGGGGCTTTCCCCGCGGAACTCCGGGGTGGCTTGCTTGGGTGACCCCAGCGCCCCCCGGTCATCCTTCCTCTTACTCGTTTCCCGCCCTTGGTAGGGTGCTGTCCGCCGGGACATCCGGCTGAGGAGGTGCCCCCTCGACGGCCAGTACTCCACCTGGAGCTGGCTGCCTACCCGGTGCGGGTCCGGGTGCTCGGGGGGGATACCCCCCGGTGGATGCCTTGCGTTGCGCCGCTGCCCGCCGAGACTCCTCGGGGATGAGTGGGCAGGAAGACACCCAGTGCTGGGGATCCCCACACAACATACACCCGGACGTGCCGGTCCCCCCTTGAGGTCGCATCGGGGTAGCCCCGTAGCTACGGTTGCCTCCCTCGGGCGCCCGAGTGCCAGCTCCCTGGTAGGCCTTGGGTCCTTGGGTCAACCGGAACATGGACTCCCCCAACCGGTTGGGTCGGCCCGCAATCTGCGGGGGTGCCTCCGTGCGCACCGCCCATGTTGGCAAGGGTTGGTGAGGGTTACCCGTCACCGGGGAGTACCCCGTAGTCCGCACATACGGGACGCGCCGTCCCGTTCCTTCGTTGACCTGGAACTGGGTTCCAGCCGGGGCGATGTACGCTACCGTACCATGTTCATCAATCACCGGCGTCGCCGGTAGCAACAGGTGGCCCTGTTGGTCGACTAGAGGGTCACCCTCACCAATAGGGGTATGTTCGGTCGCCACCAGTACTGGTGCGGCCTTACGTTCCACCTTCTCTTGCCTCGGTACCGGGGTAAGACTGGGCTTGCCTCCCTCACCCTTGGGCTTCGGGGCCAAGGCACACTCCGGGTGTAGAACCCGGTAGGCGTCCCCTAGGGACTTGCACATATGCATCAGTCGACTGAAGTTCGTCCGTGCCGTGTTGGCGCCCCGTGCGGATATCCGCACGTAGTTGGGTACTCCTGCGAACAGGATGGCCCGTAGCTCCCCTTCTCCGAGGAGCTTCCCCAGCTCGTAGTCGAGCTCTTGGATCCGGCGTCCAAACATCTCCTCATCCTCCCAGGACTGGGCGGTGGCAGTGCGAAGGGCCCGATAGTGGTCCTCGCACTTGTCCTCACTGAGGTAGCTGCTCAGCAGCTCCTTCAATATCCCACGGTAATCCATGGGGGTGGCCGCGACCCTCATTCCCGGCATCGGGGATGCCTGGCGAAGAATGCCTCGCACCCGTTCATCAACAAAGAACGGGAGGATCTCCAGGGCCAGCCCCTCGTTAACGAGCGCCTTGTCTGCGGCTGCCTTGAAGCTAGTCAAGAAGCCGATGACTGCCAACGGGCGTCCGTTCGGCCCCCCGAACATAGGGACTCCCTTCATAAGGGTCTGCATAGAGCGGATCGCCCGATGCGACGTATTACGCATCGATTCCGATACGGTGGTAGAGCGGTCCTCCAAACGATAACGTTCCGGAGTAAGAACCGACCGGAAGACCTCGTTGACGATCTCCGTGTCAGCGTCCTGGATATCCAGTCGCTTAGCCAGTTGATGAGCGAACTCATCGGACTCCATCCGCTTCAGTAGGCTCGCAGTTACCTGCGCGGTCATAGCTTCCACCACTGAAGATGGTACTTCAGGCGTCGGCACCTCGGGAACCCGAGTTGCCTGGCCTCCTTCGTCGTGGGGGTACTGCGAGAGGGTACCTCCTCCCCCAATAACCGACTCTCCCCCGGCGTACGTATCCGCCGGGTCGTGTCCGCGGAGTCCGCTTCGGGTGCTCCGAGCGTATCGCTCCGTGTGACTCCGTTCCAACTCTGCCGACGAGTCGGACCCATACCCCATTGTGTCCGGGGGTTGTCCAGGAGTAGCAACCCCGGGATTGACCCTGGTGGACTCCGAAAGTAGTCCGGCCGGTTCGAACCGTACCGGTGTGGGAGGAACACGACGGGGTCCCGTCGTGTGCCGTGTTGACATCAACACTGCCATTGCGTCCTCCGTCCGATCTTGACGGGCGTCGAGCCCGGAAAACCGGGCCTCGATGCGGGCCAATGATGCCATCAGGGAATCCCCTGGTGAAGGAGGCGGCGGAGTGAGGTCGGTCGACGACAGTTGAGGCGGGCCCCCGCCTCCTGCCGTCCGAGCCGTGCCAAACGTCGATCCGGCACCGGAAAGCATTGGCGTCTCAAGGTTATCGATCGGGTTCCCGATCCCGGTTCCCGTAGTCACCTCCGGGGTCGGCGTCGACGCCGATCCGTCATCTTGAACGTTCCCCGTCTCTTGGGTAGACATGGTCACAATCAGTCAACCGACGCAACGACCACCACGAATAAGAGAGCGAGGGGGTAGATTGGGGAGAGTAACAGTAGGTCACAGTCACAGGTAAAAGCTCAACACAATCGATCAGGTCGCAACACCACGAGTACAAGAAAAGGACCGGATCCCTATCCGTGTGCCAGGGCCGAAGACGGCGTCACCACAAGGGTGACGGAAACCCGTCCCCTGCTGCTCCACCAATGTAGCACAATAGGAATCCGTCGCACGTCCACTCTCAGGGAACACTCACCAAGGGGGATCGGCACCAACGTCACCGGGAGGCCAAGGTTGCTGTCCTTGGAGCGCAAGCCACGGGACCAAGATGGGAGCCCAAATGGGAGGGGTTTGTTGTTCTACCTTGGCCGGCGGTGGATTCGCCACCGGCCCCCTCGTTATAAACCCTCGGAGACACTACTAACTACCCTCCACCCCAAGATGCAAGTCCCTCTGGTCATACGTAACTTATAGATACCGTGACCAGTACGAACTATCAAATTGAAAGTTAAGGGTTAGAAGTAGCCCCCCTGATATTAGGGTCACAATACGGACAACCATATTGCTACACTCTGTCGCTTTCTCCATGTCATGGATGTATGCGGTTGACGTGTGGTGTGTTGTCGTTTTTCACGTTGTATGTGGGCAGGTGCGCGCCCAGCTACTGCTGTGGTCGCTGGGTAGGGACAGGAAGAAGAAGGCGTTTGGCGGCCTCACCCCGTCCCATCGAACCATTTCGCGCGAGGAGCTGGCGGCTCTCTACGAGACTGCGCGCTCGCCGGACTGTGTGTGGGTACGGCTTTTCAAGACGGACGTGGACGAGGACGACTGCGTGTCGCTGAAGGACCCGAAAGTGACCTTGGGGACCCCATCGTTTGCCGCTCGACGGGGTGCCAAGTGGAAGTTCAACGGCGATGAGCACAAGCAGCAGGAGACCCTGCGGCACCTGTGCGACTCCTGAATTAAGGAGGATTCGGACTTCACGTCAGACGAAGAGGTCGCGCTCGTGACGATGCCGTCTGTCACGGTCGCACCAAAGTCGCGGAACAATCTACGCATGCCTGGGCGGGTGGCCGCGGTGGTGCAAGCTGCACGGGCGACTGCTGCCGCGGTGTTCTTGGTGGGCGGCTTGGCAGGTGGTGCTGGGCGGGTGGTGGCTGCCGCGGCGGGGCGGGATGCAAGGGCGCCGCCGCAAAGGATGTGTAGGGGGGCGGCTGGGCGGATGGCCTGGGCGTGTGGCAGCTGCCGCGGCGGTGCAAGCTGCACGGGTAGCAGCATCTGCAGCGGCGAGGTTCGTGCGTGCGGTGCTGCCCTGGTTGCGCTTGTGGGCTGGTGGGCGGGAGGTGGCGGCCGCGACGGTGCTCGCTGCACGGGCGCCTTGGTGGCGCTTGTGGGCTGTTTGTTGGGCGGTGGCGGTTGAGGCGGTGCTGGCTGCACAGGCGCCGCTGACGCGGTGATAAAGGTGGGCAGCTGCGCGGATGGTGGCTGCAATGGGGATAAGCGTGCGCGGGTGGTACCTCTCGTAGCGTTGTTGGTGGGCGGCTCTGGGCGGTTACCGCAGCGGAGCTGGGGCGGCGTGGCGGCTGTCGGTGGTGGCTGGCACGGTGGTGCCGGTGGCGTGGACAGGTAAGAGGGTGACAGCCTCTGTGGTGGTCTAGGTTGACGTGTGTATGGGAGGCGGATGCGGTTGTGGCGCACGCGGGTGGGGGGGGGATGACAGGTGGACCCGACGACTGTGTTTGTCTGTGGCCGTGTCTGACGGTGTGTGTCTGGCGCGGCCCAGACACTGCGGCGAGGCACTGACGTCGACGCGGCGAGTGGCCCTACCTGAGTCTGTGTGTAGTGTCTGTCTGTGTCTGTGGCTATTCACCTGACCAGGGAGCTCCAGGTGGCCCGCCTCTGCAATACGTTTACGAAGGCTTTGAGAAGGTCTGGAGTAACTACAAAAGTGAAGAAAAAGCGATGAGACTTTCCACAAGGACCGGAAGAAAAGGGGCCGTCATCTGGCCTGTGCCGGATACACACTGTAGTGGCCTATTCAACTCTATGCGCTTCGCGCTGTAATCTAGCTTGCAATGAGGTGCATCACGGGATGCAATGCACATGGTGTATGGTGGATCGCACCATTCACGCTGCCCTCTTCCGGTGTCTGAGGTGCAAGCATCTGCCTGTATTTCCTGCATGTCAAACAGGTGTAGAAACACAAGAAAGTATGCAATGAAATACAGTGGTTTTGGTCGCCGACGATGGCAACAACTAAGTACTCCGGGCTAGCCATCTACAGGACGGAGCCAAAGTAGTCGAACAACCGCGGCAGTAGCGCGGGGAGCCCGTAGGGAACCTTAACTTGAGATTACCACTCCGGTTTCTCTGGGTAGTACTGCTCCTTTGCCGCCAGCGCCTGATCCGCAAACTCAAGTTGAGCCGAGGTCACCAAGTAGGGACCTCGTCGGGTGTCCTTCTCCATCCGCACATCAAAGTGATTGACGTGCGGGTCGGAGGAACGAAGGAACAAGGGATGAGTTGCCACGGCGTCCGAAGTAAAGGTATGCATATCGCCGGGGCCCTCCGTGGCACCCCCGCGCTTCAACATGTTGTTGGACCGCTGCACATGCTCGACCTCCTCCTCGCCAAGTAAGGCAAATTGGTCCGTGTTCAAGTCACACGGGAAGCCGACCCTGCGAGCGATATTCTCCTGTAGGCGTTGCCGTATGGGCACCATCGCTGGCCCAACTCGGGCGCAGCGGGTCACAGTCAGACAGTCCTCATACAGGGGCCAGGTGGGGTAAAACCACGTCCCCAGGTCCTCCCGTGGAGTTACGGGGCTATCTCCGGAGAGGAGGCCGCCACCGACTCGTCGTCAGGCAGCGCAGGCATCTTATCCCCCGGAGCAATAGCGGAGCTCCCGCCGGAGGTCCCGGCAGGTGCTGGAACGCGGGACGTATCCTCCATGCGGTCATCGAGGGAGTCAGTCTTCGGTCCCGGATTCACCATGGCACCGCCCCAATTCGGGTGCTGTGTGCTCGAGCGGTCTTTCTCACAAACACTACCACCTGAAGAAGTTGGTGCCATGCTGGAGTGTGATGCAGGGTTACGACAAGTGGAATGGGGCGGGTGGGGCTTTTGCTAGTTGCCTCTTCGGTGTTGAGAGCAGCGACAGTGACAGCGACGACGACGACGACTCTGCAGTTGTCGGAGAGAGCGGCAGTGGATCTGGACGCGGTGCAGGCGCTGTACGCGCAAGTGTCGGCGCTGTTACTGCAGGTGCGGGTGGCTCTGCGGGAACTGGAGCTGCGGGTGGCGCGGTGTGTGCTGGACGGGCATCTAGGGCTGTAAAGTCCTCGCGCGCCGGCCGCACTTATGAGCGCCGCCCCATGGGCACCAAGGCGGCCAAGCGGCAAAAAGCTGAGAAACTCAGCATGTCTAGAGAGATGAATGCCAGCACGGCCGCTGTGGAGGCTCTCGCCAGCGCCTCCAAGGAGCGGTCCTCTAGCGTAATTTCCAACCTCCCTGAGATGCGGTTTACTGCGGAGGCGAAGATGTTCCGCCAGGCCAAGGCCAGCGCTGCACTGGCCGCTGCCGGCATCGCTATGGACCAGAGCGCTCCTGCTGCTGTTGCTGCCGCTGCCCCTGCAGGACCGGCCGTGTATGAGATTGAAGACGACAAGCGGGAGCTGCCACCCCCCCCATCTCCCCAGGCCCCGCCCGTTCGGGAGTCACGCCCACGGTCGGGAGCCCCTGCTCATGAAGCTGCTCTGACTGATCGACCTGATCCGGCCGCACCTGCGGCCACTGAGGCTGTTGGACCCGTCCCTACAGGGGCCTTTCCAACCTCTGCAGCTGATGGACCTGCTATGGCCGTGCCGCAGGCTTCTGCACCCCCCACGCCGGCAGTTGTGCCGATGATGCGGACGCGTAGGACCAAGTCTCAGGGGCGCAAAGCCGCCATAGCTGAGAAGCGTGTGGCAAACACCACTTGCGCACCCAGCGCACAAGTTGGGGTGGTGCACAAAGGCTGCCGCCCGTGGCGGGGGAACCGGAAGAAGTGCAAGTCGCACACACGCTGTCTCTGTTGTGGGGCAATCTCCCCACTAACAAACAAGAAGATGGTGTGTGGGCCAGCAGTTCCTTGGTCGGGACGGGAAAGCGAGGCCAAGCCCCGCCGTCCTTCCCCGTATCCCTCCAGGGCCCTCTCAGAATGTCGCCCCTCAGAATCTTCCACCCCAGCACCTGCCCACCGGGCCACACGAAAATTCAAGTCGATAAAAATGCAGAAAACCCTCAAATCCATGTTCGATTTACTATCAAGCAAAGTATCCCTGAGTTAGGAAAATTCGGGATCAAATGCAAAGGGAGAAACGGGTAAGACCAGTTGTCTCCCGCCCCAGTATGGCGCGCCCTGCCCCAATGCGTGGGGCCAGTTCTGCCACAAAGCGCCTCAACCGTGCGCTTGTCACCACCGTGCCCCTCTCTGAGGACGATCCCGACCACCCTCCTTTCTATCGCCCCCCGCGACAGGTGCAGGACATTTCCTCCGGGTCCTCTGCCAGCAGCGACTCGCACTGTACCCAGCGCTGCCTTTTCTTTCGTTCTTTTGCTTTGTTGTGGATCTCTGCGACGACTGTTAACTTGCCGTTTCTGGTGGACCTGTGGTACGAGTGGCAGCCATTGGACCTGTTGTAGCTTGAGTAGTGGCAGCGCATGGGCAAAGGTTTGTTTTTTGCCCCATTCGGCAGGGGCTGTTGTTTTTTTCCTACCTACCTTGTCCATTTGTCTTGTCAGCCCCATAACCCGTCCTCAGCTCAAAGAAGGCGCTTGTGCCCACATGCGGGTCCGACTGAGGGGAGGACGGTGTCCCCCACAACGTGCGTGGAAGGGAGCACGGGGGAGTCACTTGGTGTGGGTGGGAGGGGGAAAGTGGCGGCCCGTGCCGTGGCCGGCTTGGGCCACCAAGTGAGTGGCCGATGGTGTGCCGAGGAGTGAGGCGCGTGCCCGGGAGAGTGGAGGCGTCCTATGAAGGAGGGGAGAGAATATTCTGATGATCACCACGCGTGACGGGGGCGGCACTGCCTGCTGTACGACCGGCCGCTCGCAAAGAGACTTGGGGACAACCACAGACCGTTCGTCCATCTCTTTCCGCTCTTTTTTGGCACTGGCCGCCATACACTCACGTATATAGTTAAGTCGGGCCGCTGATTCAATCATGGCGCACTGCTTTCAGGACGCTGGCGCTCTCTTATACTTCTGTACTATACTGCACTAGCACTGCGGTACGGCGAAGTGCTCCAAGAAAAAAAAAAACCCTGCCCAACGGGGAAAAAAAACGTTTGCTCTTGTACCATGTCCACCTCACCCATAAATCTCAAAGGAAGTGCTCCAGAAGCGCTGCGAACCCCTTGAAGATGTCTGCCGCTGGGTCTTTGCGCAAAGCCACGAGCGCGGTCTGATTCCGCACCTCCCTCCACGCCTGCGCAGCCCGCCAAAAAAGTCCACAGGCAGCCGCCCAAGTGGCTCAACAGCGGGGAGAGGGTGTGCCAGAGGGGGGAGCCCCCCGTCAGCCCCACGGCCGGGTGCCCCAACCCCAGCAGCTGCACTACCGGCGCCCCCCCTCCCCGCCCGCCCCCCAGCAGCTTTCATGCGCGCTCGCCGACGTGACAAAATCCCGCCCCGACGTACCCCCGTAACGATGTCGTGCAAAATGGCCACGGCCTTGGCAACGACCATGATCCGCGCGACGCTGGCAAAGCGCGCAGGATGAAGGGAAACATGCCGGCTTGCGGTCAATACAGCATACAGCCTCCCCACGTCCTTCCTCAGCGCCTCCTGCGAACGGTTAAAGAGCCGCTTCTTGCACGTGTCTTGGTCGCATACGCCTGCACAAAAAAAGCATAGTTGGGATAGATCTTTTCAGGGAGCTAGTACAGCAGCGTGCGAGTGACTCCATTGGCTGTAAAGGGCCGGTCCCGTGGCGGCCACAAACCCGCCGTGATGTCGTGGTATAGCGGCGACTGTTGCATGAAGTTGGTGTCGTTCATGCTGCCGTGGCAACCAACAAAAATATACCAGATGTGCAGGTCCTTGTCGCAAACGGTCTCCATATCGGTCGATCTGCGCCCTTTGTGGTTCTGAAAGGACCCCTGCATGCTCTTCGGGCACGCCCGCCACTCCCAATGCGAGCAGCTTAGCGACCCAATACATCCTGGTACGCCCCGCTCCGCGCTCCGCTTCAGAAAGATCGTCAGCTTCTCCGCGTTCTGCTGCCGGAAATAGTTTGGCCCAAAGATATCAACCATGTAATACACCAGGTCAAGCACAGCATTGTCCACCGTCGAGCGAGAATTGCGCCAATATTCGTCCGAACGATCAGTTGACTCCCCATATGCAAGCACCCGAACAGCGGCGACCAGCTTCTGCAGGGGGTGCGCGCGCGGTCGGCCAGTAGCATCAATAGTCTGCATAAGCCCAGGCTGGTCCTTCACAGCCTGGTATACACGCACAAACACACTCCGCGGCACCCGAAAGCGACGGTCAGAGTCACCCTCTTCGTACAGCGGCCGGCTTCCAGACACCTCAAAGTAATCGATCAGAATCCCACGCAATCCCCTCCGAACGTTCCGCTGCTTCTTAGACCTGCGCGCCAAGACACGTCCACAAAAGAGACGGATGCCGCCAACTAGGGCACCACGCTTGCGCACCCGCCAGTGGTGCAGAACAGTCATATGTGCAGCAACAGCTTCTGCCACGTCCATGTCCTCTGAGTCCGCCAGCAAAGCCTCAACGTCCAGGGCCAGCGGGTCCTGCTCGGCCATGATGCGTGGGTAGGAAGAAAGTGGCGCGGGAGAGGGACGGTCGCGACGTCGGTGGCGGTCGTGGGGACGGTGGTCACGTCGACAGGCCTCCTTCCCGCCCCCACCGTATTAGTGTCTGCTGCACCTCGCTCGCGACCCGGTCCGCTTGACCAATGAAAAAATCGACTCCCGCGCTCCCTATGGTGGCGTCTCGCAGCCCCCCGCCCCCCTCCCGCCAACTGTATGCCTCACTGCCAATCAGAGCGCGTCGTGTCCCCCGCCCGCCGGGCAGGGGGCCAGAACGCAACCGACCGCCCCACAGTATCGGCGCCCCATGTGGGCGCCCTGCCCTCCACCCGAGCGGCCCTGCAGCAGCGGGCAGTGGAGTGGCCTCTGTGGTATATAACTCGATCCTCTCAGACACGTGTCAATATCCCTCGGGGGAAAGGGACAGGTAACACGGAAAGGGGAACTACGAGAGTGGTATGCCTGTTGCCTCACGTGCCTGCTCGCAGAGCAAGCAGATACGCACGGTAGTGCACACGGGGAAGAGGAAAGCAAACGCGCAGTTGTCTTTTTCCTGGGGGCGCGGGCCAAGGGCGCCTCGCTGTCCCTCTTAACGTGCATCTGGGGGAGCCTCGGCACGTTGGCCAGGTAGCCCCCCCATAACCCCGAGTGGCCCCGACCCCAGTCTAACCTCGTCAGGTCGGGGGCCACTATCACGACTAATTCTATTCCCACTCACTAATCTCACACTCAAATTCTCTCAAATCAAGTCCCTCACAAGTATGCAAAAACCCATCAGAAATCCCTCTCTCACGTGTGGATAGCGTAGTCCACCGCATCCCAGTGCCGGGCACGGGCCACGGCCGCCAACCATCACCACACGGCGGGCGTGTTCTGGCACCTCGTGCCCTCTGGTTGTAGTCCCGGGTCGGCGCCAAGTCGGGGCCAGGGATGCTACATAGCTCCCTCCCTAGTCCGGCACGTCCTCGGGCCGAACCAGGTGCCACCGTGCACAGCCTCGAGCACGTCCACACCGGTGCAGAGTTCGAGCGTCTTCACCCCGGTCGCGATCACCTGCTCCGATTCTGTCCCCCCCCCTTCTCCTTCACCTTGGCCCTGTCGTTCCCCCGGATTCTGGACGTCATGTCCAGTTCCGAGATCCAAGCTGGGCCCGTGGATCCGGCGGCAAGTGTTGCGGAGGAGAACTCGGGTGGTCGCGCCCCTCTCCTGCCTCCGGTTCCTCGGGTGTCGGTGCCGGCGCCGGTCGCCACGGCGGGGATGGATCGGGTTCCCCCGGCTTTTGCGTTGCACCCGGTCGAGACCTCCCCGGTGGGTCTCCCGGAGATGCTTCTTGGGCAGGATCCTCTGGCGGGCCGGCGCTACTCCACGGTGGTCGGCAACGCCAGCGCGGCCCAGTGCCAACAGGATTGCTTGGACATCTGGCGCAAGGAACTCCAGCGCGGAGTCTTGACTGAGATGGACAAGACTCGTCTTCATGCGGCGGACCAGATGCGCCTGGCAAAAGACCGCTCCCAGAGCTTCTCAGGTTCCTCTTGGGTTGCTCGCCTGGAAGATCTCCCCTTCGCGCTGGTGCTGGATCTACCCTTGACCGAGAGTCGCGTGTCTGCGTCCGTTCTCCGGTGGCCAGAGGAGGAAGGGTACGTCCATCAGGCACTAAAGGTCTGGGACGAGGCGCTCAAGGGGTCGGGGAGCCTGAACTGCGATCCCCGTCCGAGCATGGTCGCTCTGGAGCCGCCTTACCTGACCCGGAAATACACCAAGTTGTCGCCGGCGCGGGAGCAAGGCGAGCGACGCGGCCGCCAGCGTGACTTCATCGTGAGCTGCAACCATCACGAGTTCTGGAAGCTGGACAAGGCCAACCGGGCGGCGTACTACCCCAAGGTCATCCCGCAGCTGCAGGAAATCGAGATCCCAGTCGGGTTTGCTCCATCCAGCATCCCCTTCACCTGGTACTTCTTGGACGCCTTGACCCAGGCATCGATCAAGGGCTTTTTCCACTCGATCCCGTACATGATGTACACCTCCGAGATGACGGTCTTGGCGGCCAACCACTGGCTCCACGAGGTCTTAGTGTCCAACCGGCTTTGGTTCCTCCCCGACCTCCTGATGGTCTGGATCGTTGACAAGTTGACCGTCGACTTCCTGTGCAGCCAGGACGAGGAGTGCAAAGAGCTCTTCCAGGCGATGATCGACTTCCGGCGTCGGCTGCCGGTGCAGGACCTGAGCTTCTTGAACGCGATCGCCGACCAGAACAGCCCGCATCGGGATGGCTCCGGTTTTGTGCAGGTGGTCTACCAGTCTTCTCCGGCCAAGGTGCAGCTGGCGACGCCGCTTCCGGCGTGGCCGCAGCTTGGCAGCTTTCCTGCTCCGGTCGCCCTTGATCTTCTGCCAACTGGGCCACCGGTGCAAGAGTCGGGATGGGCCGCGGCGGTCGGTCGGGCGTCTGCGGCGGCTCCGCTTGCTCCTGTTGCACCTGTCGCCCCGGTGGCTTCGCCTGGACCGTCGCCGGCGCGTTTGCGTTCTGCTCCGTCTGTGCCGGTGCTTCAAGCTCCTCCGGCACCGCGCTCGTCTGCAGCGAGTCTGGGCGTGGCCGTGCGGTCGCCGACTACTCCGGCCGTTCTGCCTCGGGCGCCTTCTTCAAATGTCGGCGGCCCTGTGCCTCCTCTTGAGTTGGGGACTCCGGTTTCCGGGGCTGTTGTGGACCGTCCGGTAGTGGCATCCTCGGCGCGGTTCGAGATCCCGGCGCCGACTCTACGCCTTACCCGCTTCGGGGTGCCTGACTGGTACCGGAACCAAGGTGGCCCAACGTGCGACCAGTATGACGTTGGCATGATTGAAGACCAGCTGGGTCGTCTTCCGGTGCAAATCGAAGGCGTCGGGACCTCTCTGGTGCTGGGCACCTACGCTAGCGTCTTGAACAACGTGGTTGACCGGGTGCTTGCTTGCGCGGACAGCGGCCAGATGTCGGGCAGCCCGGTGGTTGGCGAACTTCTGGCAACTTTGACGCGGCATGGCTTGGCCCAGCAGTGGTCAGAGACCTCCACTGGCTTCCAGGGGCGCCGACAGGCATATCTGGATGAGCGGGAGCGCCCAGCAACTACCGGTACTACTCCTATGGCGTCATACCTGGAAGCGCCTCGCCCACCGCACTACGTCATCCCGCCTTCGTCCGGGTCCCGTCGTGCCGCTGAGGCAGCGCTGGAGGACGCTCCCGCGGCGCAGCGTCCGCGCCGGGAGTAGTACTTGGAGGCAAGGAGGGTGAGAGTCTTGGGAGGAGCGTGGAGGGGAGAGGCGGAGAGAAGGGTTGCTCGGGCGGGTGCTTGTTTTTCTTGATAGTTCCATGCTTGCATTGCGTGTTTTCCTTGATACACCCGTTCCCTTCTTCGCAATCCTCTTGTTCCGCGTCCGTTGCGGGTGAGCTCGGCTCGTCCCGGGGGTCCTGATCAGCCCCGTCCTCCTGGTCCTCCTCCGAGTCCGATTCCAGGATCTTGCCGGCTCTGGCCACTGGAGTGCCCTCAATCCCGTTCCGTCGCGTGTAGGCGCAGACGTCCGCGATGGGTAACCGGCTTGAGGGTTCCCAGGTATCATCTGCCGGGTTAAAACCGAACCAGCGTACTCGCAGGTACAAGCGCTCGTCCCTCCAGGCATGGTCGACAAACTTGACGTAGACATATTCCCGGCCTTCTTCTTAGGATAGCCAGGGTACTGCGGCCCGCTTGCGCCGGGTCAAGTCCCGTTTGCTTGGCGGTGGAGCTCGGGAGACATGGTCGCTGCTCACCCGGTACGGGGAGCCATCCACGTCTAGAAGAAAGGTCCAGCCATCCGTATTCAGCATCTCATAAGGTCCATCCGTCTTAGAGTCCAGCTTCCCCCGGGTCTTGCTATGGTTGTCCACTAAAACCCAGTCGCCACCACCCAGTTCCTTGTTCTTTTCCCGGACTCCCTTGTCATAGTCCCGCTTGTATCGCTCCTGGGTCTTTGAGATTGACTCCTTGACTCTGGGGAGCAGGAGCTTCAGTTGTTCCAGGAACTCATCCCTGGCCTTGGGACCTGACTTCAATGCAGGCTGGAGACCGTCTGGTATTCTTTCCAGGGAGAAGTTGGTCAGCCGCCTTGGGGTGACAAAGTCGAGTGGAGCGACCCCCGTTGTCCGGTGAACTCGGGAGTTGTAGGCTAGAGTGAGGACAGCCAGGAGCTCGTCCCAGTCTTCTTGGTGCTCCTCTACGTAGTGCCGTAGCATGTTTACTAGGGTCCGGTTGAATCGTTACACCTGGCCGTTCGTTTGCGGGTGGCACGTCGTGGTGAACAAGTTCTTTATGCCCATCAGGTCACAGACTCCTTGGAAGAACAGGGATGCAAACTGGGGGCCATTGTCTGTTAAGACGGAGTCTGGAGGGCCGTAGGCAGCTATCCAGTACTCGCAGAAAGCTGACGTGACATCCAGAGCCGTAATGGTCCTCAGCGGGATCGCTCGAGTGAACTTGGAGAACCGGTCACAAATGATGAGCAGGTATATGTTGCCGCTGGATGTTTCAGGTAGGGGCCCCAGGATGTCCATGCTTAAGCTTGCAAAGGGCTCCGCCGCAGGGAATAGGCGTAGCTTAGAAGTTTTCTTCGTCTGGGACAACCGGTTCCTTGCACAAGAAACACAAGCCTCCTGGTGCTTATGGACGTCGCTGGCCATGGTTTCCCAGTAGTAATGTCGTCGCATTGAAGCATACATCCGATTGATACCAGGATGTCCGGCCTGGGGAGACGAGTGCTCCAGGCGTAGGATGTCAGCTCGTAGACTTCGGGGTACGTAGACTTGAGTTGCCCCATCAAAGGGTGGCACCCGTACCAGAAGTCCATCTGTAGACTCGGAGAAACGACTGTTCCGGTTCAGGTCCATTTGGTGGCGAAGCTCCAAGCATTGAGGATCCGTCAGTTGTGCCTCCAGCATCCGGTGAATGGTCACCGGTTGATGAGCTTCAGGTGTCTCATACAGGGGAGCATGCCAGCCACGCCCGACATTCGGGAGGATGAAACAAGGTAATTCCTCCGGGATAGGACCGGTGTCGGCTGCAGGAGTCTCCAGCCGGGACATGGTGTCGGCGCAGTGGTGCTCCCTCCCTGCTCTGGTGCACACCTTGAACTTGAATTCCGAAAGGCGTAAGCGCCACCGGCCGACCCTTCCTTGGCTGCAGTCCATGCATAGCAGCCACCTTAGGCTGGCGTGGTCCGTCCGGATGAGGAACTCTTGTCCTTCAAGATATGGACGTAACAGGAAGCAAGCCCACACGACCGCCAAGCACTCGCGCTCCGTCGTGGAATAATTCTTCTCCGCTGGAGTCAGGACGCGACTGTAGTAGCCTATCGGGAGGAAGTGCCCATCAGGTTGCTGCTGGAGTAGAGAGCACCCCACCTGGACGCCACAGGCATCAGTCTCCAGGACAAACTGGCCCTCCCGCTTGGGTAACGCCAGTACTGGAGTGGTGGTCAGGCGCTTCTTGAGCTCTTCGAAGGCCGCGGTCTGCTTCTCGTCGAACACCGGGAGTTGTGCGGGAAGCTTCTTGCTGGTGAGCTTGGTCAATGGCCGGGCAATCAGGGCATAGTCCCGTACGAACCGGCGGTAGACGTTGCACATACCCAGGAAGCTCTTGAGTTCCGTCTGGGTTTTAGGTTGCCGTGCATGCCGGAGGGCCTTGATGTTCTTCTCATTGACTCGGAGCTCCCCCGGACTCAGCACGTGCTCCAGGTACTCCAACCTCAGTCTCAAACAGGTGGCACTTCTCGGCCTTCAGGGTAACTCCAGCCTTGGACAGGAGGGCCAGGACCTCTCGAAGGTGCTCCAGGTGTTCCGCCGGGGTCTTGGAGAAACCGATAATGTCGTCCAGGTAGACCAAACATGTTCTCCACCTTAGCCCCGACAGGATGATGTCGATGGCTCTCTGGAAGGTTGCTGGAGCATTGGTGAGACCAATAGGGAGACGCTTGCACCGGAATAGTCCCAGGTGGCACGTGTAGGTGGTCTTGTCCTTGTCCTCGTCAGCCAGAGGGATCTGCCAGTAACCGGCATTACAATCCAGCGTTGAGAAGAGGGTGGCATCACCAAGAAAGTCGATGCAATCATCCATCCGGGGTATCGGGTATACATCCTTGACTGTCATCTCGGTCAGGCGCCTGTAGTCAACACAGAGACGGAAGTGACCGCCAGGTTTTGGTACGACTACCACCGGAAAGGCCCACTTTCCATCAGACGGCTCGATGACATCCATCTTGAGCATCCTGTTAACTTGCTTCTCAATCTCATCCCGGCGATGAGGTCCAGCCCGGTATGGTTGCAGGTGTACTGGCTTGGCATCCGGCTTGAGTTGAATCCGGTGTAGAGTGGCGTCCATCTTGCCCAGCTCTCCAGACCACAGGTGCCGATATTCATGGAGAAGCTTCTCCAGTGCCTCCTTCAAGTTGGGAGGAACATTTTCTTGTTTGACCTTCGGCATCCCGGGTGGTGCTTGTTCGGGCTTCGGAGTGGCGCTTCCAGCCTGCTCTTGTTTCGGAGGTTCGTCTAAGGCCGTCAAGTTGGATGCCAGCTCTTGTTGC
The DNA here is from genome assembly GCA_009829735.1 of Pyropia yezoensis. NCBI lineage: Eukaryota > Rhodophyta > Bangiophyceae > Bangiales > Bangiaceae > Pyropia > Pyropia yezoensis. The sequence goes on from CM020619.1 coordinate 7,167,749, forward strand.
AGGTTCAAGAGGTCTTCCTTGCTCATAGCACGGGCGGACCCCCGGTAAGGCTCTGCTGTACCAACTCGGGTGCCCTTGGTGAGGGTTATTGGCTTCCGGCTCACGTTGACGATCAGCACCGAGAACGGGGTGTGCCTTTCTACCTTCTTGTGATGTCCGTGGGCCAAGTATAACCGGTGTTTCGCCAGAAATTCCTTACGTCCGTAGATCAGGCATTGACCTGCAGTCCGGGTCGTTACTTGAACCTTGGTCTCCGAGCGAGGAGGTAGGAGCACCGGTTTGAAGAGAGTCAAGGTAGAGGGTGGGATGCGTTCCTTCTTGTTCTTGACTACACGAACCTTGGCGTCCAGATGCTCCAACACCGGTGACACAAACCCATGGTTGAACTGCACCTTTCCTTCTCCGGGCAGGATACTCTTGACATGCTGCTTCTGGAAGTCCCAGCCTAGGATGAGGGGGACTGATAGAGTCTTGACTACTAGAAAGGGAAAAAGCATTGGTTCATTGATGACATAGATGGCGACGGGAAGACGGCCAAGCGGTCGTAGGGTTTGACCTGAAGCATCGACAATGTGGGTTCTGGTAGGCGCTCTCCAGGCATGTCGACGCCAGCCCGGAGGTAACACGTTCTCAGTGATGACGCTTGGTCCAGCTCCCGTGTCAACCACCGGAGTAACAGCTTGGGGGAGGCTATCCCCCACACGCATACGAGCATTAATCTAGAGGTTTTCCTTACGCAGGACAAGCAAGGTCCCCTTGAACGAACAGGGTGTCCAGGCGGCTACCAGTTGAGCAGGTAACTGCCGTCCTTTCTCCCGGCACGCACGGGGAGAACGGGTAGAAGTACCCTGCCGTCGGAGGTTCGGGAAGACACTTGGGGAGAGCGCCTGCCCTACTCGTTTCCCGGGTCCGAGGAGTCCTTAGAGGTTTCGGTCCCCAGGTCAAAGTCCGTAGGAGCTTCCCTTGCCAGAGCCTCCGTGATGCTCTGTAAGGTTGCCACCCGGATTGCGTGTACCTGTGCCTTGTCCACCTTGGAGGGTGCTCGCCGGTCAGCCCAGTTGACCGCCTTTGCAAACACCAGTCCTTGACGCTTGAGTTTCTCCTAGAGATCCTTGGGAATGGTCGGGCACTGGTAGGACATGTGGTCCTCCTTCTGGCACAGCCAGCAAGACCGGAACCGCTGGTTCTTGACCTGCTTGGGGGCGACCAGGGAAGGTTGCTCCTTAGAAACGAAGCCACCCCACTTGTCCCCTGACCCCACAGGTGAGGCCTCGCCAACTGCGAGTACCGGTACAGGGCTATCCACTCCCTTATACTTGTCGGGTCCGGGACGAACTCGCGACAACGGCTTGGGAGTTGATACCATGGGAGCTTGGAGGGCCTTGGCTTGCCGGTACTTGCCCTGGGTGTAGGCCATCAACTGCTGGAAGGTATGTTCTTGATGTTCCTGGTTGTAGTTCTCCGCATCCACTTGAAGATATTCAGGAAGCCCTTCCGAGAAGATCATTTTGAGCCTGTCCTCAGGGTAAACGTTGCCACAAGCCTCGCTCATCTCCCGGACACGGCGGGCGAAGGCCTCTGGAGTCTCTTGTCGCTCCATGGTTTCCCGGTTCAACCTGCCGACTGCCTTGCGCAGGGAGTCCGCGTCAGCATAGTTGGACAGGAGCCAGTTAACCGCTTCCGGATAGCTCCCAACGGTACGCCCGACAATGTGTCCAGCAGAGTCTGGTAGAACCTGTGCAAACCGCTGTTCCGCTTCTCCGTTCATGAAGTCAACCAGGAGATAGAGAGCCTTGCCCTCGGACACATCGTTGTCGTTGCATGCCTTGACAAACCGGCGCAGGAAGGCAAAGATAAGCGCCGGTCTCTTCCCGGAAAACTTAGGATGTCCCCCGAAGCTCGGCTGCGTTCGCCGGTTCAGGGATGCCATCTTTTTGGCCATCTTCCGGGTGTAACCTTGGTCTTGGTTCTCTAGCCGGTAGTTACCCCAATACGTGACCTTGTTCAGGGTGGCGTCTCCCACTTGGTGGGCAGGGAAGTCAAACTCGACTAGGCTGCGCCGGGTGGGACCAGGAGATGCGTCCCAGTCATATCCCTCCTCAGAGCTGGAGGAGCTGGTCTCGATGGTGCTTGAGCGACGACGGCGGCGCCGACGCCTCCGGCTGCTCCGGTTACCGGTCTTGGAGCTCCCCGCCCCATAGGATGCAAGGGGAGGAAAAGCTTGGCCGGTCCCAGGAGTCGAGGTCTCAGGGTGACCCGTAGAACCAGTTACAGCGGTGCCTCTGGCACTGCTAGTGCCCACAGGGAGAGGTGTATACACCCAGCTGCCATGTGTGGGTCCAGGAGTAAACACACCAGGGGCTATCCCTGGAGGTTGAGGAGTAGAACCGACAGGAGGGAGCCGTCTGCTGCTAGCGGACTCAAACGCCGTTGACCCCGGGGTGGCTCCCACAGGAGGAACAGCCGGAGGAACGGGAGCAGGAGGTGCTTGGCCGCCTGTGGACTCCAGTCCGCTACCGGATGTCACACCCAGGTCTGCTTCACCCGTAGGGAAAACGCCGGGTTGGGCACCGTCCCCCGCGGTGACCAAGGATGCGTCAAGGGACGCGGGTTCTACCCCTTCGGGCACCGTCGTGCCAGGGAGGGTAGCCATGTTGGTCTCTTGACAGCCACAGTCCAGTTGCCTGCGTGTCCAAAAATCGCAAGACCACAAGAGAGGGGTTGGAGAGCCAGGAATGGGATTCCCGTGAACGGGTGCAAATAATTCCCAAACCACAGAAAAAGATAGAACAGGAACAACCCAACCGCTGCTCCCAAATGTCTCTTCTCAAACACTCCAAACAATCCCCTGCTGCTCCACCAATTATGTGGTATAAAACTCGATCCTCTCAGACACGTGTCAATATCCCTCGGGGGAAAGGGACAGGTAACACGGAAAGGGGAACTACGAGAGTGGTATGCCTGTTGCCTCACGTGCCTGCTCGCAGAGCAAGCAGATACGCACGGTAGTGCACACGGGGAAGAGGAAAGCAAACGCGCAGTTGTCTTTTTCCTGGGGGCGCGGGCCAAGGGCGCCTCGCTGTCCCTCTTAACGTGCATCTGGGGGAGCCTCGGCACGTTGGCCAGGTAGCCCCCCCATAACCCCGAGTGGCCCCGACCCGAGTCTAACCTCGTCAGGTCGGGGGCCACTATCACGACTAATTCTATTCCCACTCACTAATCTCACACTCAAATTCTCTCAAATCAAGTCCCTCACAAGTATGCAAAAACCCATCAGAAATCCCTCTCTCACGTGTGGATAGCGTAGTCCACCGCATCCCAGTGCCGGGCACGGGCCACGGCCGCCAACCATCACCACACGGCGGGCGTGTTCTGGCACCTGGTGCCCTCTGGTTGTAGTCCCGGGTCGGCGCCAAGTCGGGGCCAGGGATGCTACAGCCTCCTCGAGGCGAGTTACGGGGGCTGCCCGCCGGACGCGGTCGACCCAGCGGCCTTGCAACATCTGGCACACCGCATCCCCCCCCGTCCACGTACTCTGCAGGAGCCAGATCCGCCAGCGATCGAGTAGTGGTCGTCATCGATCGTGCCACGCTAGAATGATATTGAAAAAATTGCCTGTGTGATCACGATTGGACACGTTGTCGAGCCCCAACCACACTGCACATCCTCAAAGTACGTGGCGATCTAATAAACATTCCAGATTCGGTCCCAGACTCTGAGAAGGGATTGGGACTCGTCAGCGGAACGAAAAAAGACTCCTATCCTCTCCGCGAGACCCAGAGCGCTTGAGACTTCCTGGCCAGCCGTCTTTTCTCTCTCTAGACAAAGGGGATATCTTTTCCTTTCTTACAGTGGCGCAATTCCCCAATCCTCTTGCGCAGGACGACCGATTCTGCCGCGCGCGCCTAACATCTCGGGACACCTTTCCCAGGCATGGAGGAGTTGCACAGCGGTTCTCGCGTACCCATGCCGCGTGACCCGCCTTCGGACGCGGTCACGTAGTTTGCCATCGACTTGCCCGTATTGCGCGCTCCCCCGGTAGCCCCGTCCGCCCCCGCCCACCTCCACCTCTACTACAACCATCGACTCGTCCCCCCTGTCGCTGGCCGCCACGGCAGCTGCCGCCGCAGTCGCCGACCACCAGGCCCAGTCCGTGGCGCTCTCCCACCGCTCAGCGTCTGAGCGGTGGGCACCCGCGCCAGCGTGCCCGGGCGTTGACCGTCTTCGTCGCTCCAGCCTCCGCTGGCCGCCGCTGACGCCCGCGCCCACCGTCGCCGAGGCGGAGGGGGGAGTTGGGGGGGTCAGCGGTGGGCCGCGCGGCGATCGCCCTTGCCGCAGCTGCCAATGCTGACCACTTGGCCCTCCACAGTGCACCGTCTTCACTTCGGCGGGCGGTGGCGATGGCCTGCTTGCGGGTGTGTGCGGTGGCCGCCATGATTGTTTTCGCGTGGGCGGCGGTGGTGCACGTGGCGTGGGAGCGGGCGTTTGAGGGGGCGGGAGGGACGCTTTTGCCTATCGTGCCGCTCCCCGCTCGATGGGTCTTCTTTGATGTCTGTCTCGTTCCGACCTGCCCCCTTCTGCTGTCCATCTCTTCTCTGTGTCCTTTCCATGCGTTCCTTGTTCCCTTTGCCACTATACCCCCTCTCTTTTTTACGCGCCGACAGGGCGGGCTGCCAGCATCTCGATGAACAGGATAAAGTAAGGGGCTGGGTGCCTGTTTCGTGCTCGTGAGTGTGGGGGGGGGTTATCGGTAAGCAGCCGACCGGTCAAGAAGTTAGAGGGGGTGGCCGTTTGGTAGGCAGGGAAGTGGTCAAGACCACTCTACGGCACAAGAACTGGGTGCGATATGGGGGACTCTTTTTTGACGCTCCTCCCTTTACTCGCTGCTTGCCATGATTGTTCCTCTCCATCCTGCTTCCTCTGCCTGCTGTCTGCCGCCTGTCGTCCACCACTCTGTCCACCATCATCTTGCCGCCCTCTCCCCCCTTCCTAGTAGATCACTTCGGCCCCTTCTTCCCGTGGAGGCGGGTTGGATGGTGCTGAGTCAGTGTACTGAGCACTGAGAATCAGACATGTAAATAAAGTGGTGTCTGTCCATCAATGACCAATCCAGGACAACAGCCCAGGAGGCTTCAGAACACTCTTCTAAATACTTCTTTCTCTCTCCGCTCCCTCATATCCTTTAGTGGGGTATCTTTGAAGGCTGGTGGCAAGACGTTTTCAAATTCTACCTCCACTGACATCTCATCTGTACTGTTCGCGCTTTTCAGGAAGTGCCGTGCAGCGTGCGAGAATGGGGAATGGGGATGGGGTCACCCCATCTCCGACAAGAATGGGGTATCCCCATTCCCGTTCCCCATCCGTGTCCCAGCCAGGGACGAAAACCAGGAGCAGTTACTTAAAATGGGTTGTGTCGCATCCGATCCGGAAACATCGAGATGGGTCGTTTGCACCAATATGAGACCCTCTACAATACTTGCAAGCTCCAGAACAGAGATTTGATGCCGTTTCAAGGCGTTTTATTGTGCGTCCCGCAAAAAGTGGACGTGCACGGGTCGTGCAGTGTGGGCTTGATTGGTCCAGTGGCCGATACTTGACATGATCACGATACGAGCACGTCCACTTCTTACGGGACGCACTATAACGTCCAATTACGTGCCACGTTCCCTTATTGTGAGTGGGATTCTCGACAGTAGCTGTGCTCTAACGCAACTGGCAGCGTCTTGCTGCCGCGGAAGCCAATCTCTTGTGGGCCGCGCGAATGTCAGGATGTCTCGGCCAATGAAAGGCGCGTATGTACATGGAAGATACCGCAATTCTGACCACTTGAGGAGTAATTAACGCTCCTTATCAATTACTATATCGATATAATTGTACCTGATGGATTTCCGTTGCGTGTATTCCCACCAATTCTACGATCTGTGCCCGTGGAGGCTGCCTTCCCCAGACGAGAGCGATGCGTCTATCGCGCCTCACTTCCGCCTGTGAGGGTCACCAACAACTGGTGATCCCCGCACCACTTGCCCGCCTTCCGTCGTACCCCCCTCATCATGTTAGTTTTTGTGCCTGCCCCCACTAGCAACACCCTCCGCCGGCCGCCGGCGGGCCGGTCCCTCCTGGCCGGCTGGCGGCCCCGCCGCCCCGCCGCCGCCTGCCGGTCGGTCGGCAAGCCGCCTCTACGGATGGCCCAGGCTCCACCCCCTCCCTCGACCCCCCCTGCGTCGTCGACGTCTACGGCGGCTGCCCCTCCGTCTTCCGCTGCCGTTCCCGCCGCCGCTTCCTCCCTTCCTGACCGCGTAGCGCGGTACCTCTCGCGCGCGACCGCGGGTGACTCGTCGGTCGGGCTGGCCCGCGCCGACGAGGCTTGGGCGCGTCTCCGGTCGGAGACCCCCCCGCCCCCGCCCGCGCGGGTCATCTTTGCAGGGAATGATGCGCGGCCGCCCGTACCAGCGGTTGACCTCGCCGCCTCCGTCGACGCAGTAATTGTGGGCGGCACGCTCGGCATCTTTGTCGGCGCCGCGCTCGTCAAGGCGGGGCACTCGGTGGCGGTGGTGGAGCGGGGGCCCCTGGTTGGCCGCGCCCAAGAGTGGAACATTAGCCGTGCGGAGCTGGGCGTCCTCGTCGAGCAGGGGCTGCTGACGGCAGAGCAGCTGGAGGCGGTCATTGTGTCCGAGTACAACCCGTCGCGGGTGGCCTTCCCGCCGGTCGCGGCCAAGGGTGACGGCACTGCCAAGCCACGAGAGGTGTTTGTGAGGGATGTTTTGAACGTGGGCGTCGACCCGGCGGGCCTTATCGCGACGGTGAAGGAAGCGTTTGTGACGGCGGGGGGGGTGCTCCTCGACTACCACGCATTTGAGCGGGCGGATGTGACGGAGGGGGGGGTTGACGTGGGCCTCCGCGCCGTGGACCGCCGTTCCGTCGTTGGCGCGCAGGGCGCCGGCGGCGGCGGCACTGTCGACGCGAACGGCGAGGACGGCGCGCCAGATGATGGCGCCCGGGTGGTGCGGGCGCGGCTGCTCATTGACGCGGCGGGGAGCTTCTCACCCATCGCCGCGCAGGCGCGGGGTGGCGCCCGCCCCGACGGCGTGTGCGTGGTGGTGGGCAGCTGCGCCGAGGCGGCGTGGCCTTCCAACGAGGGGGGTGACCTCCTTGTTGCCATGGACGACGTTGATGTGGCGGCCCGCGCGCAGTACTTTTGGGAGGCCTTTCCCGCGGCGACGCCGGCGGGCACGGAATCTCCGCCCGCGGCTGGCCGCAGCCGCCGCACCACCTATATGTTTGCCTACCTTGACACCGCCCCGACCCGCCCGTCGTTGGCCGCACTATTTGGCACGTACCTTGCCCGCATGCCCGCCTATCAGGGGCTCGTCCCCCCCGACGCATCCGCCGCTGAGGTCGACGAGGCGCTGGCCCGTGTGACCCCCGTGCGCTGCCTCTTTGGTTTTTTTCCCTCGTTTGCGGGCGCCTCACCGCTACCCGCCACCTGGGACCGGGTGCTGCACGTTGGCGATGCGTCGGGCGTGCAGTCGCCGATCAGTTTTGGGGGCTTTGGCGCGCTCGCGCGGCACCTCCCCCGCCTGACCGCCGCGCTCGGGGATGTGCTGGCCGACCCGACTGACGGGCTGGTCAGCGCCGTGTGCCTGCGGGGGGTCTCCCCCTACCTCCCGTCCCTATCGTCCACGTGGCTCTTTCAGCGCGCCATGTCCGTGCCCGCCGCGCCCGCAGGGGCAGCGTCCCCGCCAACCAGAGGCCCATCGTCGGCGTCGTCGCCGCCGCCCCCGTCTTCTACGGAGGGGGTACCCCTGCCGGCGCTCCTCCCTCCCAACCTCATCAACGACACGCTGTGGCGGAATATGGATTCGATGTGGGCACTCGGCCCCACCACCCTCCGGCCCTTTCTCCAGGATGTGGTCCAGTGGGGGGCCCTCGCGCAGACGGTCGGCCGGATGGGCGTCACCGACCCGCTGCTGGCACTCCGCCTCACCGCCTTTCTCGGCCCAGTCGCGCTGGTGCGGTGGAGCGGCCACTTTGTGGCGCTCGGCGCGTACGCGGCGGCGGACCGGCTGCTGGGGGGGGTCGCCGCCGCCGCCGCGGACCGCCTGCCGCCGGACGGCCGCCGCCGCTACTGGCTCCGCCGCTGGGCCGAGGCGTGGAAGTGGGGGTCGGGGCGGGATTACCACGGAGGGGGGGGCGAGTGATGCCTGCCTGCGAGGGGTGCGTGGCCGTCGCGACTGCCGTGGCGGCCTTTCCGCGGCAATACCGCGGCCTTTGGGGGAACCCCGCAACTCCCGGGCGTACGGCGCAAACGACTTTCCTCCTTTCACCCCTCCGCGACCGCGCCCGCATGCATCCACGGGGTCGGACCCCAAAGGCAGCGGTCTCTGGTGCGGTAGGCGGGCGCGGCTACTCCCTGGCTCTGCGAGTCGAGAAAGCCGCCCTCCCGGCCGTACCCCGCTTGGTTCCACGCAGGGAGAGCACCAAGAACGATAGTAAAGTCAAGGAGAATAGCAAGTCAAACCAAACAAAGAACCTGCAGCAGCCTAACCGCCGCTTCTGGTCCTACAGTCTCCGTCTGCGACCACTCTCTCACGTCCGGGCGTCCGCTGCTGTTCATGGTCCTCAGTCAAAGCCGCAGATGAGGGGCGCGCGGCCGTCCTGCACCTCCCCCGACAGCCGACCTTCGAAAACTTGGGGCTCGTGGCGCTGGGGCCCCGCCCGCGGATCTCCCGCTCCAGGGCGCTCGCCAGGCTTGCCGTGGACCGGCCGCGGGTGGTCGCGGCGCCGCCCGTCCACTCGCCCGGCCCCGCCCGCACCACCCGGCGGACCGTCCCGATGCTCGGCCGCGCGCCGGCGATCCCGCAGTCGGACAGCTGCACCGTCGCTCGAACCGCGTTGCGAGTGAGGGAGGAGCTGACGCTGAGCTGCCCCCCGCGCCGCCCGTTGATGTGACGCACAACCGCCGCTGCCGTCTGCGGGGGTGAGGGCACCAAGGGGTAAGAGCAGAGGCGGGTGGGGGGGGGGGGGGTGGGCGTGCCAGAGGACGGAAGGGACGCAATGGCCACACGCACGGACGTAGTGGAACAGAAAAAAGGGGGAGGGGGGGGCAGGGGGGAAGGGTCGCGTCCACGCATGGGCACGCTGTGGCAGGGAGGGCGCGGGAACCGCACAGGGCAGGGGGTGCTTAAAGTAGAGTGCCGACGGCAACGGGTCAGGGCAACAACACATGGGTAGCACCGGTAGAGCACCCTCACCCCACTCCCACGCCACATACCTTTCGCGACTGCCTGCGAACAGCGGTACGCAGGTCCGCCCCCTCATCTAGCAGTGCAACCGCCGCCGTGGCGGCGTCCACTGCGGGCGCAGCCCCGACGGTGCCGACCGCCGCCCAGGGGGTGACCCGGCTGGCTTGACCGACGAGGCCACTGGCGCCGCCCACCGCCACGGCGGTGGCGGCCTCACCGCCGTGTGGGGCGGCACGGTCGCCACCCACTTCCCCGGCGGTCATGGCGGCAATGCTGACCAGAGCCACCGCCACGACCGCCCACCTGATTGACATCCGTCCCATCTTGTTGGGGACACGGACAGCCAGACACGGGAGAGGGGTAGGATGGACAAAGGGGGGCGTCTGGGAGGGTGCCTGAGCTGCGGGGAGGGTGACTTGGGCGGGGTGGCGGGGGGTTGGCGGTGACGTCGACGGGCTGTTGAGTGACGCGTATCGTTCCGAGCCGACGCTCACCCGTCTGCTCTGTTTACATTCAAGGTGCGCAGACGAGCACACCGCCTCAACCGCCCACCTCAGAGCTGCGCCGCACCCCCCTTGCCACCCCCGCTCTCGCCCCACGCCACTGTACTGTACGCTTCTTGGCGTGAGCGGGAAGGCGGAGCGCTCGAAGGGGCACGCCATTGACCAGCCGTCCGCCTCGCGCACGGGCAGCGGCGGGAGCAAGTCGCCGCAGGCACTGGCCGCGGGGCCCGCACCGCGGTGTTTCTTCACTCTAGCGCCCCCCATGGTGGGCAGCACTTCCCTCACCGGGTAGGGAGGGCCGACTTGTTGGGAACCACAAGAGGGGGGGATCGCAGTTCCCCACCTGGCACTCGTCACCTCCGACCCCTCCGCGGCAGGGCGGGCGGCACTAAAGTTTAGTCCGCAGCGCGCCAACCCGCCGCTCGCCCCCCCGACGCCGTCGCGGTCAATCCGCCCGCCGTCGGAGCACGCCGCAGACCCCCCCCGTTGTCGGCCCGGCCGTGGGTGTCCCCACCGGTCTCCCGTCGTGCTTCGCCGCCGCAAGGGCCCTCTCCCAGTCCGACCTTGCTGTAATCGCACCGCTTGGACGTCCCAGATGCGCTACGAGCACCCCCTTTGCTTTGCACCCTAAAAGTCTACTCCATATAGGCTAGTCACTTGAGAAAAGAGTTTTCATTCATGCGCTGCTGGTCGGCTACGGCTCAAACTAGGTGGACCTGATCAGCATGGCGCTCCGGGCCTGTGGTAAAAAAGACAGGACCTGAAACCGTGTTCTTGCGCCGGAGTGCACGCCTGAACAGCACGGAGGGTCCTCCCGCCCATGTGGGGCGGACCGGACATGCCCGTCTTGCCCGAATGCCGATCGAGATCAAAAAGGCGGGTTTTGTGTACGCACGAACAGGGGTTACATGCTGACCCATTCCTCACCGTAGTAGGATTTACACAGTGCGCGCTGCGCCAACTTCGTAATCCCGCCGCATCTGAGGACACAGTCGCAGCCGATCATATTCCCGTCGTCGCGGCTAAGGCGTACGCGATTGCAGTGCATGTCGCCATTGCCTTGGCCGCAAGACAACAGCCCCCCCGCCTCGTACGGAGACCTTCCGGGGACCAATTTTACGTCCACCTGGATTACCCAAGGAGTGCGTCCGGCCGGCTGCGCGCTCCCCCTCAAAAAATCGACGCACGTTGTCCACCAGGACAGCCGTCTCCTTCGTCAGTCGGTAGAAAGCGCGACGCCGACGCGAGGGGTCACCACCAGAAGCAATCTGGCGCGAGGGCGACATTGTGGCAAGCCGAGCCTGAGCGCGCACGGGGCGTTGGGGGGAGGGTGGTGGTAGGGGAGAGTGCCAGGTGCAACGGCGGTGCAAGCAGTGACGGGTTGGGGTGAAGAGAAGAGGCATGTCTGGCGGCGCTTCAGCCTGGCATAGTTCAGTCCAAGCTACTTGTTTTTAATGTCATTGTACTTCTAAGGTAGCCCCCGTATCCGTTTTTTACGTCCGATTGGCGGTCAGGAACAACAACCTCTGTTCTTTTCTGTCACGGCGAGGAAGCAATATAGCGTGGAACAGGGGAGAAAAAGCTCGTCCTGGACCTCTAGAGTACTAAAGCACAATGCACCGCGTAGAAGAAGCTCAAAAGTGAGAAAAACGGAGGAGTTGCCGATTTTTACGAAAGAGTCACACCGCTGTCCTGGCTACAAACAGAGTGATATCTTTTTGAGCGCATGAGACCATCCCTGAAAATACAAGAAAACGGCGCTATATCATGCCTATGAGTATTGTACTCGATAAAAAAACGTAAAGTGGTCGCTCCCGGCACGTACTGAGGCATGCGGGAGGCGAGAATTCGGGTCATCTCAGGTGACTTGCTACATGGAATAGACCTTTTAGATTACTTCCATGCCTTGACCGGTGCGTCATCCATAGCAAGCGAAATGGCCGAAGGTCCGCTCGGGCGTGTTCTGTTGGACGGCGGCGTGTCACTCGACCGTGAAGAGGACACGACGATCGTCGAGACACGAAGATAAAAGAAAAAGCGCGAATTGCACAACTGAAGAAGTAACAGGAGGAGAGCCGTAGCGACGCCGCATAGCCATTGACAGTTTTTTATTCTTTGGGTTGCGGCAAACAAGAAGAAGAAACAACAAAGGATGCAAAACGCTTGTCCGTGGTACAACACGGACGCTCCAACAGGCCCACCAGAAGACGACAGATGTGCAAAGCGTAGTCGCGCAGGGAGGTGGGTGGGAGGCGCCAAGACGACGGACGTGCCGGGCCGGCGGGAGAGGGAGAGAAGCGGGGAGCGGCGACGGTGAAGTAGCGGCGGCGGGCGCCCAGCCAGGGCGTCGCCGGCCGACCGCGTGCACCGCTCGGAGAGGTGCACCCACGCTGGGTGCACCGCAGCCCGGGCCCGCTCTCGAGCGTGCAGCCCGCCCTCATCCGTTCCAGCGCCAGGCCCCGTCTCGGCAGGCGGTGTCGGCAGCTGCTGCCGTCCGCTCATGGGTGCAAATTTGTACCCAAGCGCCCGCCACCCCGACCGGGAGGCTCGAATTGGAGTTAGGCGAAGACAAATGCACAAGTAACAAAGCAGATTCCATATAGCTAGTGTCTATTCTACCGGATCTGGGCATCAAATGATGCCCGGGTTCCGGGGTCCCAAAATCGTCGATTCCAGCGATCCTGCTTGGGAAAATGGCACTCCCGGAACGTACGAATGAAGCGTTTTTCTCTTCTTTGTCCACTCCAGGGGAACCAGGGCACCTCCACCCAACCCTCGAGGATGGAGGAGCATCTTTGCACCTTGTGGGTGCTCCCTGCGCCCCCTCCACGCCTCTGGTGGTGAGGGGCGTGGCATGGAGACCACCAACCACGCGGCTCTCGACCCCCTCGTCACTACTATCGTCCCCTACGAGCGCCTGCGCCTAGCCCTGTAGCGGCTGCTTACGGTGCCGTTTATGAGAGGAGTGGAACCGGGTCGTGCCTCTTGAATCGGCGGACCCCTATAGAGTTGTCTCTATCTTCATGTTGTGTCCCTCAGCACTACTCTCCACCCCGAGTGAATTGCCAAGGGAAGTGCCCAGGCGACCTCAGCCCTCGCCGCAGCGTCTGCGGTCACTGAGTTGATGAATCTCCCTCCGCAGGGGCTCTCGGCTCTTTCCCTCTTCATTCCCCGTCGGGCTGTATCTCGTTCTGGTGCTCACAGCACGGGTGTGGTCAGCGCCATCGGCGCTGCATCAGCCGTGGACGCGGGAGCGTGGTTGAGGCAGGGGGTCACCGGCAAGGCCGAGGCAGGGGGAGCGGGTGCAGCAGCGCTGGCCGCGCTGGCACCAACGGTGCGTTGTGCGACCTGCGTCGCTGGTCTCTCCTCCCCACCTCATCCCCGCGTACAGTACACCATGCCACACGATCCATGCCAGATCACAGTGGAATCAGGGCCAGAGGACATTGCACGATTCACAAGTAGACCCTTGATCCGGATGGATAGGTAGCCAATCCCAAGCCGCTCGTCTTCGCGCCCCCTGCACCCCGTCACCGTCGACCCCGGCGGTGCGCCTCCCCCCTCCCCAACGCCTCTCCCTCTCACCACCAACTCATCCATTTATTGTAAAAAGTGGACGTGCACAGGTCGTGCAGTGTGGGTTTGATTGGTCCAGTGGCCGATATTGTGCGTCCCGCAAAAAGTGGACGTGCACGGGTCGTGCAGTGTGGGTTTGATTGGTCCAGTGGCCGATATTTGACATGATCACGACACGAGCACGTCCACTTTTTACGGGACGCACTATTGCAGTTCTCCCAATTTTGTCCCATGTGGACAAGAGCAAGAGCAAACTGTGTTTGACCAATGATATGACTCAGATGCTGCCTCTCTGGCCAATGACTGCTCTGCATGAGGGTCCGTTGTTGTACGAACAGTGTGATCGGGGGTTCTCTCGGGATTTCTGACCACTTCGAGGGCAGAACAAGCACCGGCTGAGCGCTTCGGACTGTTCTTGACAGAGATGACCTGAGATAAAGGGCCAACCGGCGAGATCCGATGAAAAAACAAGAGTGTTTTGACCAACCAGCGTTCGTTGCGAGAGCAGTTGTGGCCATAGCCAATCATCAGGTTCTTCCGACAGACGTGTTGCAGCACGCCATTGGTAAGCCCTCTGCTGCGAGCATGCGATTGGCCCTTGCTCTTGTACACTTGCTCTTGCTCTTGTCCACATGGGACAAAATTCGGAAAACTGCAATATATTTGACATGATCACGGCACGTGCACGTCTACTTTTTACGGGACGCACTATACCCACCCCGCCCCTCCTCCCCGGCCCACCCGTGCCCGCCCGGTGCGCCACACGCGGTCCGACTCGGTCACCAGCGACGCGCGCCGTCGAGCCCCCGCCGCGCGTTCACGCCACCGCCGGCACCCTCCCCGTGACCGGGACCCCGTCGCATCCCCCCTTCCCCCCTCCTCCTTTGTTCCGCCCTCCCCCTCTCGTACGGCCCACCCTCTTTACCTGCTTTCATCAACACCCCTTCCATCCTCCTGCGCGTCGCCGTTTCTTTCTCCGCTCGTGGTGGGTGCTGCTGCTCCTGCTGGTGGGTGAGGGACGAGGGCGGGATTGCTGCCCCCCGCCGGCATGCCGTCCTCCCGTGCCGCCCGCCGCCGTCGGAAGGGCGGTGGTGGTGACGGCGGCGCGCCCGGTGGCAGCGGCGGCGGCGGCAGTGGCGGTCGCTCCCCCCGCGCAGACGTGGCGGCGGCGGCGGGGGCGCAGCCCTTCCTCTCGGGCACCCCGCCTGCGGTGGCGGCGGCGGCGCGCGGCGGCGCCCGTGGGGGGGCGGGGGGGAAGCGTGGAGGCCGCCGCACCCCGGGGGAGCGGAGGGGCCCCGCTGCCGCCGCCGCCGCCGCCGCCGCCGCCGCCGCCACCGCCGCCCCGGCCGCCGCTGCGGCTGCGGACGCCGTGCCGGCGGGCTCGGCGTCGGCCGCCGGCCGCGGGCACAAGGGCCAGGGGGGGCGCCCGCGTGCGGTTGCAACGGCAGCGGATGTCGCGGACGTCCCACGGGCGGCGGTAGCTGCGGCGGCCGGGGCGGCGGCGGGCGTGCCCGGGTCGGCCACGGCGGGCGACGAGGCGCTGGCGGCGATGCTCCATCCGACGCCCATCAACACGTTTTACGCCGACCACTGGGAGCGTCGCCCGCTGCTGCTCCGGTGGTCCGACCTGCCGACAGCGACAGACGGTGGTGGTGGGGGCGGCGGCGGCGGCCGTGGTGGTCGTGGTGGTCGTGGCGACGAGCGCCGCACGGGGATGACCGCCACCGCGTGGCGTCGCCGCTGGGCGGGCCTGCTGTCGGTGGAGGACATACGGCGGCTGGTGATGGGGGGGGCGCTTCGGTACGGCGCGGACCTGGACGTGACACGCTACATGGATGGGGAGCGCGCCACGTACAATGCCAAGGAGTGTGAGGTGGACGCGGAAGTGGAAGGCGCGGGCGGCGGCGGCGACTTGGCGGGTGAGCCCCACTGGATAAAGGGGGGAGGCTGTGATGACGCCAACGGGGAGGATGCGAATGGGGTCGGTACGACGGCTGGCCGCGACAACGGCAGTGGGGGGAGCACCAGTGTCGACGACGACGCGGGCGGTAGCGACAGTAGCGACAGCAACGACAGCAGCGCCAGCGATGCCATCGGCATGGATGTCGGCGACGATGGGCGCGTGGACGACGGCGACGGCGACGGTACGGACGACGGCGAAGGCGACAGCAACAGCGCAGGACATGGCAGAGCCGCCCCCCCCGCCTGGGAGCGAGCCGGCTCGGAGGCGTGGGCGCGCTTCAGCTCAGCCGGCTGCTCCCTCCGCCTCCTCCGCCCGCAGGCGTCGTCCACCCCCCTGTGGTCTCTCGCGTCCCGCCTCGAAGGGCACTTCCGCTGTGCGGTGGGGGCCAACGCGTACCTCACCCCCGCGGGGACGCAGGGCTTTGCGCCCCATTTTGACGACATTGACGCGTTTATCTTGCAGGTGGCGGGTGCCAAGCGGTGGCGCGTCTACCCGCCGCGGCCCGACGGCCTCGACACGCTGCCGCGGCACTCGTCGGTGGACTTTGGGCTCGCCGACGTGGCCGGCCGGGCACCCGTCGTGGACGCGGTACTCCACCCGGGGGACGTGCTGTACCTGCCGCGGGGGGCGGTGCACCAGGCGGTGGCCGTGGCGGCCGATGACGCGGTCGGGGTGGCGGCCGTCGCCGCCGGGCCGTCCCTCCACCTGACGCTCTCCACCTCCCAGCTGTGGACGTGGGCAGACTGGCTAAAGGCGTCGTTTGCCGAGGCGGTCGAGTCGGCGGCGGCAGAGGAGGTGGCCCTCCGCCGCACCCTCCCCCGGGGACTCCTTTCGGTGGCAGGCGTGGCGCCATCGTCGGTGGCGGCGACGGCAGCGGCGGCGGCGACGACCAGCGGCCGCCGCCACGGCGGTGGCGGCCGCGGCGGCGCGGCGCCCCCCGAGTCCGTCCGCGACGCGGTGCGTTCGCGGCTGAGGTCGCTGCTCAAGCTGGTCGCCCGCCGCTACCCACTCGACGCGGCCGTCGACGGCCTCGCCGCCCGTTTCCTCACCGAGCGCCTCCCGCCGTGCCCCGTGGACATGGCCGCCCACGCGCCGCCGCCGCCGGGCTGGGGCGTCGACGGGGAGGGGAATGGAGGGGGGGGGGGGGGCGCCAATCGCTCTCGGGGCAAGGTCAAGGACCGCAGCCGCAAGCGGCAGCGCCTGGAAGCCCGCGCCGCGGCCGCGGCGGCCGCGCGTGCCGCGGTGGTCGGTCGCGGCGGGCGGCCCGCCGCGACAGATAGCGACAGCGACGACAGCGACAGTGGGAGCGGCGCCAGCGACGCCACCCGCAACAGCAGTGACGACGACGATGACGACGATGGGGGCTGGGTGGACCCCGCGGACGGCCTGTTTGGGTACGTCCGCCCCAGCTCCACCGTCCGCCTTGCCGCGCCCAGCATTGCGCGGTTGACAATGGACGCCACCACCGGCCTGCCCGTCCTGCGGCATTGCGTGACCAACCCGCGGACCGCGACGCGCGATGACAGCGACGCTGCGGGTGGTGGCGGCGGCGGCGGGGGGGAGTCGGGGGTGCTTGGAGCGTCCCCCCCGGGCCTGCTGCGGGTGACGCCTGAGGAGGCCCTCGGCGTGGACAGCATCCTTGCCGCCTACCCGGCGGCGGTGGCGGTGCGGGATGTGGCGCTGGACGAGGTTGGTGACCGAGTGCAGCTGGTGCGGGCGCTCCTCGAGGCGCGGCTGCTCGTGGTGGTGAGCGCCTAGAGGGGGCCACCCGGGGCGGGCGGGGGCGGGGAAGCGGGCGGGGATGGGGGGGCAAAATGGGAGGGAATCTGCTTGGCTGGGGGTCGGGGCGAGGTGGGGGGGGTGCGGATGGAGAGTGGGAAGGAGCTGTGGGACCTGGGAGGGGAATGGGGTCCAGGCGGGGGGGGGGGCAGTGGAAGAGGAGTAGACGCATACGCACGCTCCCGCGCCGTCCCTTGCCCCCACTCCGTTTGCGGCCGCCGCCGGTAGCCGGGACGGCTGTTGGGCGGTCGACGGCGGGCGGCAGTCAACAGCAAAGCACCAGCCGCGGCCTACGCCGTGCGGGGCCGCGCGTGCGTCTGGCTCCCCCGGAGGGGCCCCCCCACGGGGGCGCCGCGCACACCGCCCCTGCGCCTCCCCCACCCTGTCCCACCTCCCCCCTCCCCCGTCCCCCCCCCAACCACCTCCCCCCCCCCCCCCCCCCCCCCCCCCCCCCCCCCCCCCCCCAAAAGGAGTAACCACGCCCGCCCCCCCCCCCCCCCCCCCCCCCCACCCTACGCCCGCCACGCCCACGAGCGCCCCCGGAAGCGCCCGCGCGTGAGGACGCCCAGCGTGGCGGCGAGCCCCCCCCAGGTGGCCGCGTAGATGGCGTGCGTCTCGACGGTGGTGGGAAAGGCGGCGAGCTCCGCCAGCCCCCGCGGGCGGGGGTAGGTGCCCGCCGCCGCCGCCGCGCCGTCATCGTCCACCACCTCCACCACCCACAGCGGCTCGTCGTCGCCGCCGCCGCCGTCGCCGCCGCCGCCGCCGCCCCCACCCCCACCCCCGCCCACAGCGTCGTCACCTCCCCCCGTGCGCGCCACCGTCTTGCCATCTGCGACGGCGGGGGCGGTGGCCGACAGGGCCGCCGCCACCGCGGGGGGATCGAGGTAGAACCAGCTCCCCGTGGCAGCCACGTTGGCGGGCGTGAACCGGCCGGGCGTCTCGGCCCGGCGGGTGACGCCCTCGAGCCGAAACGGCCGCCCCGCCGCCGCCGCCGCCGCCGGCCCGCCCCCATTCCCGCCCCGCCACCCGCGGGGCACCCACCCGTGGACGACCAGGACGGTGCCGACGCGCGGGCGGCCGTCCCACCCCCCCCCCCCTCGCCCCCACCCCCCCCCGCCCTCCCCCCCGCCATCTCCATCTCCCTCTTCCCCCGCCCCCCCCCGCCACCCCCTCTCCCCCAGCACAGCCGCGGCGGTGACGAGCAGGTGCCCCGACACCCCCCCCCCCCCCGGTCCACGCTCGCCGGCGGCCCGCGAGGCCCGACGCGGACCGCGCCCCCCTCCGGGAGGCCCACCACATCCGCCACCACCCGCGTGTAGGGTGGCAGCGACGGCGAAGGGGCGGCGGCGGGCGCGCACGACGCCGCGGCCGACAGGGCGGTCGGGGGCGCTGCGAGCGCCGCGGCCCGGCCGGCGATCGCGTCGCGCTTGGTGGCCAGGCGGGACAGCTGCCAGACGGCAAGGCCAGCCGTGACGCCCACGGGGACGAGGAAGAGGATGGCCTCGGAGGGGCGGATGGGTGGGCGGGGGGGGGGCGGCGGCGGGGGGGGGGGGCGGCGGAGGGTGGCGGGGGAGGGGCGTACCCCCGACAGGTGGCGGCGGGGGGGGGGGGGGGACGCGCCAGGCCGCGGCGGGCAAGCGACAGGCAGAGGGGCCTCATCGCGGGAGGGCGGGGGAGGAAGAGGCGGGGGGGCGGGGGGGACGAGCAGGGGGGGGGTGGGTAGCGCGGCAACGTCGCGGCGGTAGGGACAGGACAGGGTAGCCGCAACAGCGCGACGGGCCCTGGGTGGTCGTGGTGCTGGCGAGCTGGGGGCGATCCTTCTCCCATCGTGAGCAGTCATTGTGCATCACACGCCCGCATCGTCAGCGCTGATCCAACCTGTCTTGCCGTGCACAGCCCCCCCTCGCGGTGGGGCTGTGCCACGGGGCGCCCGACGGCTACCTGGCACTGCAGTGCGTCGGCAGAGATGTTCGCAATGGACATGTGTCTTTCTACCTTAGGGAGGACTCTTGTGTTATAGCAGCCACAGGTGCCCTGGTGCGCTCGACGCCGGCGCCACACAAGGCAACACAAACGGAGCCGCGCCGGGTGCCGTCCGAAAGGGTCCAACGGTCTGTGTCGTCCTCGCCAAACGGCTTTAGGCCCAACAGAGCTAACCCCCGCAGGCCCACCAAGCACAGACCCTCCAGGGAGCGCCCGCACCTCCCCGCGCGCGCCCTTCCCTCCCCGCGGCCGCTCACCCGCACAGGCCTTCTCCCGTGCGGCGCTGCCCCTGCGGTGACAACACACACACCCGGCGCACCGCCCAGCGCCCTTCCACCCCTCTGCAGTGCACCAGGCGGGAACTGGCACGCCCGCTCCCGCAGCGTGCACCTTGAAGATGCACGCCACGCAACAGCAGCGGTGGCAGTGACGACGTCATCCACCCGCCAACCTCTCCTCTGGCGGTGGCGCCATGCCGGGCGGGGCACGCCCGCGCCGCTACAGCCCCCTCAACGGAGGCAGCGCATACGGCCACCCGGGGCTCGGCGATGACGGCGGGGACGGGCGGGTGCCAGTGCGCGGCGAGGCGCGGACTTCCGCCCGGGTGTCCGCCGCGGCCCAGATGGGCAGGTCTGGCGGTGCAAAAGGCAGTGGCGGCGATGCGTCATGCAGGATATGGGGGCGTGTTGGCCAGGCAGGTGGCGGGGGTGTTGGAGGCGGCGGCGGCGGCGGCGGCGGCGGCGGGGACGACACAACCCACGACGAAGAGGACAGCCGCACCAGCGGCATGGATGCCCCCTCGCCGCAGCAGGCGCAACCGGTAGCCGGCAGCAGCAAGGCCGCTGCGGCTCCCACCCAGCCACACGCGCACGCCCGCCGCGGCGCGGGGGGTGCGACGCAAGCGCACCCGCATGCGACGGCCGCGGGTGGCGGCGGGAGGGGAGCAAAGACCCAGGCGGCGGGGTAGACGAACACCGCCACACGGCTGGGGGCGAGGACCACTCGGGCGCCACCACCCGCCACCGGCGCCGTCGCCATGCGGTACTGCCGGTGGGCGGAATGCGCGGTCCACGGGGCGCCATCGTCTTGATAATGAGCCCAGCCGCCACCGCCGAGATCGCCGTCGCTGCCACCGCCGCCGCCGCCGCCGCCGCCACCTTGGCCGCGACTGCCGCCCCGCTACAGGTGCTGCTCCATGTGGACAACCCCGCGGACGCGACGGGATGCGAATCCCCGGGCTCCCACCGTCAGCCCGCGGGCGTCGCGTGCCGCCGTCGACGGCCGCTCCAGTGGCGCGAGTGGATGGGTGGACGGACAGACGGCAGGGGCACCCTCTTCAAGCCGCCGGTGCACCCGCGGTGTGCACGTTGCGTGCTGGCGGCACGCGTGCCCGTGCGCCCGTGAGCGCCGTACGCCAGCGCTCGTGCTCTTCCGGTCGAACCCCTCCCAAAGACAGAGCCATGCTGCTCTTATGGGCCGCCGCGCGGGCCCCATCTCGGCCTGGAGGGCCGAGCTGCCCGCGTGCTCCCACGGCCAGGCGCAACGCGTAGACGCTGGGAACCACCTCACCCCCCGCATTGGCCAAAGCGCCGAGACAGACGAGGTCTGGCGCTCCCCTCTTCCCCCCTCCCCACGGGCCACCCCGACGCCCCTCACCCGCGGGCGCTTTCCTAGCCATGGAGGAGGATAGCGGCGGCCCAAACGAGGCCTGCAGCGCAACGGTGCCACAGTCAGCGCCTCGAGAACTGGGGAGAGGGCGGGTGGGCGGGATGGAAGAACCCCCTCCTGTTCATCAGTTTCCTCCCCTTCCGCGCTTCCTTTCTCAACCACGGATCACGCCGCTCGGGCGGGGATCTCTCGCTCTAACCGCCATGACGAAACTGACACTATTCAGCTCTCCCGTCTCACAACACGCGGGTGGCACAGGCTCTCCAGCTCGAGAGCGCTCTCACTGCGGCCCTGCGCCAGCCGCGTGCCGTGAGGTGCGGCGGGCCTTGTCAGACCACCTGGTCTGTGACGCCGCCCCATCCGAATCCACTCACTCCCATAGGATACAGCGCGTACGCTCGGACACTCAAGAGGGGAGCTTCCCTACTCTTGTCGGGCTGGGCCACGGGCGACGGCCAATGCCCGCGCCCGAGCACCTCCTCCGTGGAGACGGTCACCACTGCAGCTGCCGCTGTGCGCCCAATGGGCTCCACGAGTTGTGTCGGGTTGGCGCTTGCCGTCCCCCCACTTTTTCTGGGCGTCGGGGGCCCCCGGGGGGGGGGGGGAGGTGAGAGACCACCCCCGTGTCAGAGGGACGGGACAGATCAAGCGCCGTGTCCCCGCGGCAGCTGCCGGTGACACGCCCCTCCCGGTTCGCGGGAGGTGGGTGTCGCCGCGACGCGCGCGCGCCAGAGGCCGGAAAGACCCACAAGGACTGCACGCACCCCCTCCACGGCGGGACGCGTACCGCCCCAACGTCCGTGCCGGCGCCCGCCAGAAAGGATGCCGCACCAATGGGCAAAGGGCCGCCCTCTGGCGGGGACACCGACACCTGCTGTGGGGCAGTCCGCACCGCCCATCGCGCCGCCACGCGCACGCCTCTTTGCTCGGCCAGCAGCCAACCGTGGGCTGGCCCAGCCACCCCCTCTAAGCCGTGCATGACAAGGGTGGGGTGCTTTTCTGTTTTTATTGTTTGTTTATCACAGCGCGTGGACGGCGGTGAGGGCGGCGAGCGCCACATCCGCCGCCTCGGCGGGGGTCCACACATCCCGCACGCCCGCCAGGGTAGACAGCAGGTCCCCCCCGCCGCCACCGCCGCCGCCGCTAGCGGTGAGGGAGAGGGATGCGGCGGTGGAAAAGGTGCTGCCGCCGCTCCCGTCGGGCCCGTCGTCGGCGGCGACCGTGAACAGGGCGTTGCCCAACGCGCCGTGGACAGCAAGGACGGCGGCGGCGCCCCCCCCGCCGTCCATCGCGGCAAGGCCCACCAGGCCCGCACACGCGGCGGCGGCCACCTTGGGGCGCTGCGGGTGGGCGGCACCTGCCGCTATGAGCACCCCCCCCACCCCTTCGTGCGGCAAGTGCGGGCGAGCGCCGGCGACACGGCCGCGTCGGCGGTGCCGCCCCCCCCGCCGTCGCCGGCGCGCAGCCGCCGCGCCAGCGCCGCACACACTGGCGCGGCGACCGACACGTGGTCCTTGCCGTGCCGCGCGTAGGCGCGGACAAGCGCCGCGCCGGCGCCGTTGGCAACCAGCAGCGGCGCCACCGATCGCGCTAGATGGACGAGCCTCCAGACGCCCGCCGCAACGACCGCCAGGGAGAAAGCCCGCGTGGGAGCGAAGAGCGCCCAGGACGGGCGTGTGGGCGCCCTTGCGCGCCGCATCGGTGAGGCGGCCAATGGCCGCCACCTCCACCGACGTGACCCCGCCGGGGGGGGGTCTCCATGACCACCGCTCCCGCCACCGCTCCCGCACGCGGGGGCATCATCCCCGCGCCGGCTGTAGCGGTGCCCGTGACCGGCCCGGCCGCGCCGCCCCTGCCCCCCGCAGACGGAGACGCTGCCGCCGCCGCCGCGGCCGCCTCGACCGCCGTCGCGCCTGTCGCGGGGACGTCACTAAGGCAGTGCGAGTGAGCGTGCGGCATGCTGTTGGTGGACCAGCCGCTGCCGTCCCACAGGACCGACGAGCCGCCGGCGGTTGCGGTGACGGAGCCCCCCGCCGTCGACGACGGGGCCACGCCCGCTGACAGGGAGGCACCGTCCAGGAGGGGGGCGCCAATGCCACCGCTTCCATGCCGGACAACGGTGGGTACGCAGCCGGCCGATGATAGAGGCAGCGGCCGGGCGGGGGAGGGGGTGCGGGGGGCTCAGAGATGGCAGACGGGATGGCCGACGGCCGCGGCGGCGCCACCGCCGCGGCCGCCAGCACGGCCGTGTCGCCCGACGCGGCTGCACGGGCGATGGTGTCGGCGGCGAGGCCGCCGCCACGGTCGCCACGGTCACAGCCGCCGTGGGCAGCGACGACAGGAGGGGAGTCTGGCCTCGTGGTGGACGACAAGGACGACCCCGCGGCGGACGACACGAGCGGCAGCCCCGACTTCATCGTCGGCAGCCGTTTGAGCTGCCGCAGGGGCAGCGGCTCGGGGCGCTTTCCAGGATGGGGGACCGCCGCCCCCGCGTCGCAGCCGCTTCCGCCGCTGCTTCCGCCGCCGCCGCATGTGCCGCCACCACCTCTGCCGCCGCCAGCCGACTCCGACTACACGAGGTGGATCTCCGACCGGAGGGTCGGCATCCGCGGCAGCCGCCGGGAGGATAGTCGCCACGGCAGCCCACCGTCGCCACGGCAGCCCACCGTCGCCGCCATTGCCGTCGACGATGCCGCCACTGCTCCCGCCATCGCCACCGTCGCCTCTGGAAGAAGCAGGCGCCCCGGCCCCACGACCGCGACCGCGACCGCCACCCCCGCTGCCACCACCACTGCTGCCACTGACGCCACTGGCTAGCCCCGACGCTGCCGCAAACGACTCGACGGCGGTGCGGGCGGGCGGCTTGCCCGGCGAGGAGTCCTGGGCGGGAGAGACTGTGGCGGCGTCCCATTAGAGAACAGCCACGGAAGGCTTTCCAAGAGGACCACGCTTGTTCGTTTCGGAAGACATGAAGTATTGCAGTCCCCCGAATTTTGTCTAATGGAGACAAGAGCAACAGCGTGACAACAAGGACACGAGCCAACCGCGTGCTGGGAGCTCGCAGCGGACTAATAGCGTGGTGTGGAGCTTTCCTTTTGATCAGGCGATGATTGGCTGCAGTCGCGGCGGATCTGGTACCGAACGCTGGTTGGTCAGATAGCTGTTGTTTTCACTTACAATCTTGGCGGATTTCCCTCTATCTCGGCCCGATCCACTCAAGAGCACTGGGAGAGGTCGCAGCTGGTTCCTGGGATGCATGTTCGCTCTTTGATGTGGCCAGAAATCTCGAGAAAGTCTCAGATCGCACTGTTCCCACGCTAACGCGGAGCTCTCATTGGCCCGTGGAGCGTCATCTGACGCATGCCATTGGCCTGTTGTGGGTCTTTTGTTGTTATTGTCGCCATGAGACAAAATTCGGGTTACAATACCCTGACTTGCAACATTTCAACATCAGTTGAACCCTCATCTAATTGGGCCACACCTTCGCCGCAGGAAAGTCTGAAGGGCCCCCGTATATTTACTCTATATGGATGTGGACCCTGCAGGGTACAGGACACCGCCAGGGACATGCGTGATTCATATTGTCAAGCTGTGTGAGGTCCACTCTGGCCCACTCGCGGTCAGGCATCGATCAGGTGCGAAGAGGGATGGCAATTGGCGGCAACCCCCGCCCGAGAGCGTGTCGGCCACGCGCGTGCGAGCGCGGCGGCGGAAAGGATGGCCCCCGGGCCGTCAAAGCTCCTTCAAAAGTAGGCGAATCCGTGCAGTCTACGGCGGCAGCCACAAGCGGCCTCGCCAGCCTGCCATGCGCCGGCGGCACAGGCTGCACACACATCGCACGCGCGGCGCGGGCGCGCCGGGACGCCGGCGAGCGAGGCCCGCTGACCGACGACGTGTGGCCCTCGTGACGTGGCCCATGATTGACCGTGGGCCACCCGCCCACGGGCCTGCGGTGTCTGACCTGCCGCAACGAGGCGAGGGGAAAATCCTGATGTCGGCGTGCGGGCCTCTCGCTGTCCCCAACCCCCTCGCCACCCTACGTTGGCGGCCACCGGCACGCCGGTTGGTTGAAAGAAAACGGCGCCACCACCCCACATCTAGTCGGGTGGCACCAACAAAAAATCTCAACCACCAACGGGACGTTGGGGCTGTCAAAGGCGGGCCTCCCGAGGGTGCGTGGGTCCTCTGGCCGCCTTCGCTGCAGCCGGGCTGGCCCTTCGAGGGGATTGCCACTCGAGTCATGGCAATCACTGCCATGATGGATGGCCCATCACCCCGTCAGCCCGGCAGGACGTCCTGCCGCAGCTGCCGCCCACACGCGGTTTGGTGCCCCCTTGGTCGAGGCCCCCCCCCCCGGCAGGTCGGCCTGTGCCGCGCGCCGAGGCGCGGGCCTGCCCCGGCGCCCACCGCACCAGACCACGTGGGACCCCTCGCACGAGGCTGCCCCGGTGGTGTGTAGGGGGCATTCGCTTTTGCGCCGCGTCACGGGCGACGCTCTGCCTGCCGACACTCCCGCAAGGGCGGCCTGCGCGCGCACGGGTCTACAAAAGGGGTGGGGGGGGGGGACGCCCGCTGCTCAATCGCGACGACCGCCTTCCCACTCACCTACATCTCGAGTGGCGGTTGCACCCTCGTCGTGCACGGCCGCCCCTCGCCCTTCCGCCCCCCCGTCTTGGTTGGTTCTTCTTTGGCTCGCTCTCCCCCCCCCCCGCCGGCCGCCCTCAACCCCCGAATGTTGCACGCTTTCCCCGGCAAGACGGCTCTCCGCTTGCCACTCGTGGTCGCGCCGTAAGCGTTACGCCCCCGCGCCCCCTGTGACAAGCTCGCGCCTATCTTTTCCACCTTACCCAACTCCTTGAACGCCTTCGCCCCCCCCACCCCCGCCAAGATGTTGCTGCTACCGCTGACGCTGGCTACCGCGGTCGTGTCGTCCATCCACAAGGCCGGCAGCCGCACCCGCCAGGCCGCGTCTGCGCTGGTGCACCACGGCCACCACGCGGCCGCGGCGGCGCCCGTCGACGTGCCGTCGCCGCCGCCGTCCCGCGGCCCAGGTGCCGGCGCCGCTGGCCGGCGCATGTCCATGGAGGCCCGCCGCCGCCGCACGTCGGTTGACGGCGGCAGCAGCGCCGCGTCGATGGGGTCCCTACCGTCGGCAAGCCGGCCGCGGCAGCCCACCCTGCAGCGCCGCGCGTCGACGGGCGGCGCGCCGCTGGCACGGGGGCACCGCCAGCAAGTGGACGGCGACCGGCTCGACGGCGCCGCCGGCGGGCGGCGGCGGTCGAGCGTCGACATGGGGGCAGGCCCCCGGTCGTCGGCGGCTGCGGCAGCGTCGGCGGCCGCACCGCGTCGGCGGAGCTCCCTCGGCGCCAGCAGCGTCGACAGCGGGCGGCGGGCGTCGGTGGACAGCGGCCGCGCGGCGGTCAGCTTTGACATGATGATGGACCAGCCCGCTGTCACCCCGACACGCTCAGCGTGGTGAGCGGGAGGTGGCGGGGTGAGGTCGGCGACGCAGGGGTGTTGACTGAATTGCCGCTGGTGTGTGTGGGAGCAAGGGGAGGACGATGTATAGCGGTTGGGGAGGGGGGTGGTCTGTGGGGCGTCAGTAAGGCGACATGAAGGTGCGTCGAACGTGGGTGGGAAGGGAAGTGCAGTAGGCCCGGTCCGCGGTGCGACGGCGCTGATAAAATACAAGGGATTGATTGATGGTCGCGGGAGAGCCTTGCCGCTATAGCGGTGCGCGCCGCAGTTTGCGGTGGAACCGCAGTCAGTCCCGTGGACCACGCCACGCAAAGGTTATCCACTGCTTTACCAGCGCTGACGCGGAGGTGGTCCCGACGGCATGTGCTCCACCGACGCGGTGGCGTGCAGGGAGAACCGGTGCCGCCGTCGCAACCCAGCTGCAAAGCTCCGACAGCGATTTTCGTTCGTGGTCGCATCAGCTGGCAAAAGCAGAGGAAAGCAGCCGGAGAAGAGACGGCTCGGCGTGTATCGGGCAGGGAAAGGCCGGAAAAGGAATAGGGGGGTCGCCCGACGGCCAGCCGGACGCGCCCGCCCTCAGCTGCTGCGCCTGCCTCTAGGAGGAGTCGGTGGTAAACGCGGGCCCCCGCACTACAGCGTCCATTGGCTCCTCTGCCGCCACGTCCGCCGCGCCCCGCCGTCGTAGGCCGCCCGCGTTCAGCCCCACTCCCCCCCCCTGGGAGAAGCTCGCGCTCTGGCCGCGACCCCTCCCCCCCACGACAGCGGCGTCGCCGCCGCCCCCCCCACCGCTGCCGCTGGGGCCCCCACTGCTGCCGCCGCCGCCGCCGCTCCCTCCTTGCTCGTACACCCAACTGTCCCCCCCCCCTGATGTCTCGACGCTCCCTACCGGCGCGCCGCTGCTGCTGCTGCCGCCACCGCCGCCTCCGCCGCCGCCGTCGCCATCGCCGCCACCGCCACTACCCCCACCCAGCGGCGGGCCGCGGTCCGACAGCAGGTCCGCGAGCGCGTCGTGGTCACGGGAGGGGGCAAACCACGCGACCGCCGCGGTGACCGCGGCGGTCGCCCACAGCAGCCACGCGCACACCACAACGGCGTTGCGTTCCGACCAGCCGCCGCCACGGCCGACACCACCGACGGCAGTGCCGTCGTCGGCCGCGGCGGCGGCGGCGGCGGCGGCGGCGGCTGCCAATACGTCGGGCAAGGAGTGGTGGACCGTCAACGTGATGGCCACCGCAAACCACATCATGGCAAGGCCGCACGCGGCAAGGACCTCGGTGGCACGGCCCAGCAGCCGGGGGGGGGGCGACAGCACGGCCGACCCTGCCGCCGGCCGCCAGGTGCCCAGCCCATCATCGCCGGCGCCTCCGTCGCCGGCGGCAGCGGCAGCGGCAGCAGCGTCGGAGGCGGCACCAGGGGAGTCGTAGCCCCTAGCGGGCAGAGAGCTGGACGGAGACGGCGCGACGAGGCCATCCAAGCCTGGCGTCGCGGGCGCCCCTGTTGTGCCCACCGCCGCTGCCGCTGCCGCCGCGGCCTCTGCCGGCGACGGCGGCGTCGGGGGCGGCGCCGCCTCCACGTCGGGCGTGTAAAACTCAGACAGTAGCCGCGCAATGGCGAGCGCCGCCGCCGCGGCGGCCGACGTGGCCCCCGCGGCGATCGCAACCGCACAGACAGGGGTGGAGCCGCCGAGAGCGCATACCAACTCGTCACTGCCGGGGGGGGATGCCTGTGGGGAATGAGGGGGGGGAGAGGTGGGGGGGGGGGGGGGGGGGGGCGTGGGCGAAGGCGGAGAGGACCGCCACGGGGACGCTGCGTGTCAGCACCGCGCACCCGGAGAGGCCGCTCAAGTCATTCGCGCCGTCATACGGGGCGGAGCGGCAGGAGCGCAACCGAGCGAGCGCCCGCGCGACCTCCACACACACACGCGGCGGTGACTTGCACCCCAGCACCCCTCCCCCACACTTCCAAAAAGAAACAAGAGAGAGACCGCAAGCACACTCTCTGACCTCCCACGGGGCCGCCACAACGCACAAACAGTAGCTTATCCGCCGTCGCCCCCGCAACGGTCACAGATAGGACCGCCTGCCAGAGGTAGAGGAGCGGCTTGATGAGTGCATTCCACAGCACCATCGCCGCTCCCGGGACCGCCGGCAGCGGCGGGGTGTAGGCGTACCAGCCGCTACTTGGGGGTGACCGCCCATGCGCCTCGCCCACGCGTGGAGCGGGAGGAAGAGCGGGGGGAGGAAAGGAAGTGCAGGGGGAAGGGAGGAGACGAGGGAGGGTGGGATAAAGCAAGGATAGCGATAAAAAGAGTGGAGGTGCTCAGGAGGGAGGGAAGGATGGAAAGAGCGAAAGAGGAAAGGCGGGGAGGCAAGGAGGGAAGGAGGGATGGAGGGGAGGGACGGAGGGAAAGAAGAAGACTTTCAAGATTTTAAGCAAGCAAGACGAGATGGACAGAGAAGGAGGGGCTGGACCGCAAGAAGAGGGACCGGTGGAAGGATTGGGGAAATACGGGAGGTTGGGGCGTCGGGGCAGAGAGACTGGAGCATCGTGCAGTATTTAGGTATTAAGTAGGAACAGAAGCGACGGGTGCGCCCCAATGGCAGCGAGCCACACTGCACGGAGTCTGCGGCACCACCCGGCAGGGCCTGCACCGGATATGAAAATTGGGTCCGACTTGTTTGAGAGAACAAAAAAAAAACCACAACGGTGCCATATCGATATTTGCCACACCTGTACAGTACTGTATGAACTGTACACTGCGTACAAAAGCGTACGCGCCAAAAAAAAAAAAAAGAGGCGGTGCACAAGAAAATCACAGGCTGATGGGCGCGCTACGATGGGTGAAGGGGGCAAGGAGGGAGGGGATACTGGCCGGGGCGGACTCCCCGGCGACTCACAGGACCGCCGCTGCCCCTGGCCGCGGCGGCCCGTTGCCGGCAAACGCCTGCGGGGTCGCGGCCTTAACCGCTGCTGCCGACGCGGCCAGGTCCTTAACCGCCGCGTTGACAGCTGAAGTGTTGCAACAAGTCAGCAAAGCAAAAGGGGCATGCATCCCCCCCCCACCCACAATCACAGAAGGCAGTGGTCGAGGCCAGGTGCACAGAAGCAGCAGCGGGGGCCAACGAACAGCGCACGAAGAAACGAGACAGCGTCAGTCGCAGCACCGAGCAAGCGCCCACAGCGCCAAGAGGCCCAGTAGCACCACCCTGCGCCAAGCACTAAATGGCCATGGGGGCCATCCTCGCCCGCCCGCCCCCCCCCCACCGCCGCTGCCATGGCCGCCGCACCGCCCCCCCAACAAGACCTACCATTGGTGTCCATCCCCGCTGTGCTCGTCGACCGGTACACGCCATTGTCGAATCGTGCCGCGATGTACGGCGACACCCCGTCGGCAGGCCGCATCGCAATGGGCATCCCCGGGTTAAGCAGCTTGAGCTCCCGGTAGTGCGTCCGCGCCCACTCACTGCACGTAGAGCGGTGGGTAGTTGCCATGTACACGGCGCGACCAGCCACAGGGGCACCGGCGAGGCAGCCAAGGGAAAAACATCGCCACCAATGGCGACGACGACGAGGACCGCAGAAGAGGGGGGGAGAGAAAACAAAAACGAGAACCCTCCAGCGCCCCCGCGCAAACGCCAACCATTAGGGTGGTCAGTCTAACGCCCCCAACAGGAGCCATGTGCACCAGCGACGGACGAGTGCCCCCCGCCCCCAGCGTCGCGTGGCCAAAGGCAGCCAGAGACTAGGCCACGAACCAATGCCGATCACACAACATACAAAGCCCGCCGCGCCCAATCCCCCCCCCCTCCACCCCCCGACTCTCTTTGACGCACCGGGTGCCCGCAGACGCAGGCGAGGCGGCGCAATACACCACCCGCAGCTCGTGGACGGAGCGGGAGAGGGCGGCTCGCCAGCTCATGGTGCCTCCGGAGATGCACGGCTGCGTCACTGCCAGGCGGGTGCACAGAAGCGCGGGAACGGAAGGAAGAGAAAGGGAAAGTGCGACGAATTCTACGGGAAAGGGGCGGACGCGTCGTGTCGCCCCCGATCGCAACAGGTTCTGGGGGCAGGAGGAAGCGGGGACAGACCGAGGAAGACGGGGTGTCCACGGGACAGCCTCCGATGTCAGACTTAGATGGTGACTCGGTTCAATCTTCTCGTATCGTCAGTAAATACTCGCATAGTGTGTCCTACATAAATAAGTGAGAAGCTTCTTGATAGGCTTTGTTATTTGTTCAGTAAATACACACACCAACACCCTCGAACCTATGCGCCACTCAGCGACCGCAGCTGCGACCCGCTCATCGGTGCCGCCGCCGACTCTCCACAGGACGGGGTTGCAACCCACCCCTTGGCCGCCGGCGCCGCTTCCACCCCTCCCGCCTCGGTCGTCGATGCTCTACTGGTTGTCGTCGATCTTCGCACGCCGCCACTGCCGGCAAGATCACCACCGCCCCACCACCACCACCGCCGCGGCGGGCGCGGCGGCGTTGACTGCTGCGCCCCCCCCCCCCTCCCCCCAGCTGGTGACGGGGGGGGCGGTGGATGCGACAACCGCCCCCTAGCCAGCGACTGAGACGCAGGTGCTGACGGCGCCCCGCCGCCGCCACCGCTGCTCGCCAGCCGCCCGTGGACGACTCCACCCCAGTTGTATTGTTCGTGGCAGCGGGCTGCTGCGGATGCGCACGACCGACGCGTCCCTCTGGAGGCATGAAGACGAGCTGCCGCCAACGGTCGCTACGGCGCCTGCGCTGTCCTGTGCGTTCCCGCCCCCCACCCAATGTATGCCACCACAAACGTCAGCAGTGGCCAGCCTCAGACGCCACAGATGCGTGCTGTCTGGTGCCGCGGCTGCCGCCGCCGCCTCGTTAACGACGCGCGCACCTTGCCGATGCCTGCCGACCTGTTCGGCCGCATCGGCGTCACAGACGCTACCGCCAGATGGTTTTGCCAACGGTGCCCTGCGACGCTGCGGTGCCCCAAGCGTCGGCCCCCTCTTTTTGCCATGAAGAGCGGCTTTTGTTCGAACAAACGGTCTTCAACAGTCTGTATGTACATGTACAGCCCCCGATTACCATTTTGGTCGCCCAAGCGGCGGCCCATACTCCGGTTGCGCTTCCAATGCCTGCTCCACCGCCTCCGTCCAACGCGGGCCGCTCCGCTGGCCGTGACCTTGGCAGTGGCGGAGCGAGTCACGTGCACCGCCAACGTCAACGCCCCCCTCACCACCACGCGTGGTATCGCTGCAGGTCTCGCGCACAAGAGTTGCAGCGATGGACGGCCCTACATGGGCCACTTTCAGCGAAATTTGGGTGCCGTCCACCGCCCCCCCCGCTCTCCGTGTGTCCTGCCGACTGGCGGTGGCGGCCTCCCCTCCCAGGGCGTCTGCTGGGGGGGCCGACGCGGCGCGTTCCAGGCAGAGGCTCGGTCGTCGCCGCGTCGGTCGTCACTCGCCGCGCCTTGCCCCCTCCCCCTCCTCCCGCGCCGCCCTATCGCCCTCCCCCACCCGCCCCCCCTCCTATTCACCTTGGACGCGGTGAGCGCCGCTCAGTCTGGGCTGTACTGGCGTAGAGGGTAGCGGGCGGTATTCTCCGCCACCTGCTCATCCCCCTCTTTTTTTTTCATTGCCGCTGGCCTGGTTCGTGGTACTGTACCTTCTGCTGCGGTTGCGACTAGCGCTGCTGGCGCCGCTTTTTCCGCCCGCCTTCCGCGCTACCCCCCCGCTTCCCTTTGGTGCAGCGGCGGGCGCGGCTGCCGCCGCTTTAGGCAAGACATTCGTCCCCCACCTCGCTTCCTCCACACGCGCTTGTGACCCGCCCGCCGTACCCATCGGAGCGGCGGCGGCGGCGGCATGCGTGTGGCCGCCGCCGGGTGCCACTGTTGTGGGCGGGGGCTGGCACGTGTGGGCGGTCGCAGCGCAACCGCGGCGGCGTCGGGAGCGCCCGCTTGGTAGGTAGGAAGACTGGGGGGGGGGGGGTTGGCGGCGGCACGGGCGGTGGTCGAGGGTGGCGCACCCTCCGACACCCGGTCTACCGCGGGGGGGGTTTTGCACCCCTGTTGTCGTCTTGTTCTGCGGAGGGGGGGTGGCGCGGGCAGAGCGGGGGGCGGGCCTGAATGCGGCGGGCATCTGTACTGCGGGCGTTTGGCGGTGGCGGTGGTCGATCCGCGGCGGAGTGGCCGGGAGGGGCGGACGGCTGCTGAGCGGTGTGAGTGGTGGCAGCCCCGGTCCCCTGTTTTGCTGGTGCGGAACGGGCGGCCGACCTTGCTGCCGCAGGGCGCTGCTTGTGACACCACGGCTGCTGCCCGCCGGCACGCTTCTCCCTCTGGGTGGCGTAGCTGCGCGCCCCCTGCTCTGCCTTTCCGTCTCTCCTTGCAACAGGCGCCTTCCTCTGGCTGAGGGTCTATCCGCTTTGGGAAGCGTATCCCCTCCCCTCGCATTTTCTTTCCTCCTCCATGGGCCTTTCGAGGGGCTATGTGGTTGCTATCCTCACCCTCCTGTCCATCGTCAACTATGCGGACCGGTGGTCGGTGGCTGGGGTGCTCAATGAGCTGCAACGTCCTCCCTCATCGGGCGGGTTTGGCCTGTCGGACCTGCAAGGCGGCCTCCTGACGTCTGCATTTGTGCTGAGCTACATGATCTTTTCGCCCGTGTGTGGCTTTCTTGGCGACCGCTACTCGCGGCGGGAGATTATCTTTGTCGGCATTGCCATTTGGTCGGGCGCCACCCTCTCCTCCTCGTTTGCATCGGAATACAGGCAGTTTCTGGCTTTCCGTGCGGTGGTGGGCATTGGCGAGGCCTCGTACGCGACGATTGCGCCAACATTGGTGGCGGACCTCTACTCGCTGGAGGAGCGGACTCTTGCGCTGGGCTACTACACCTCATCGATCCCCATTGGTAGCGCTTTGGGGTACATTGTGGGCGGCGTGACGTCCCGCGTGGCGGGCTGGCGGTGGGCGTTCCGCATCACCCCTGTGGCGGGCTTCCTGCTTGCCGGCGTGTTGTACCTTTTTGTGGCGGAGCCGCCGCGGGGGACATCGGACGCGGTGACTCAGCAGCGAGGCTCACCGGTTCCGACGTCTCCAGGGGGTAGCGGCGGCGGCGGCGTGGGTGGGTCGCCGGCCCCTCCACCGCCCATTAAGGCTCACGGGCTGTGGGGCTTTTGGGTGGACGTCAAGCTCATCCTTCGATCCCGCGCGTTTGTGTGGAGCACCTTGGGTAACTCCACGATGGCGTTTGTGTCGGGCGCGCTGGCACAGTGGGCCCCTGCTTATCTGCAGCGCGTCAACTGTGCGGACGTGTCGGGCAGCGACCTCACCGACTGCGAGTCGCAGATCAACTTTATCTTTGGCGGCATGGCCGTTGTTACGGGCACGATGGGCACTCTGATGGGCGCAGCGCTATCCAAGTGGTATGGCCGCCGCAACGTCAATGCAGACGCCATCGTGTCGGGACTGGGCCTCATTGCGTCCACGCCGGCAGTTTTCCTTGCCCTCCACACGGCGCCGCTGCATGCCAACGTTGCGTGGGCGTGCATCTTTGTGGCCGAGCTGACCGTCTCCCTCACGTGGGCGCCCACCAACGCCATCTTGCTGTCGGTGGTTCCACCGCACCAACGGTCCACCGCGTCGGGGCTATCCATGCTAGCTACACACGCTATGGGCGACAGCGTATCCCCCATTGCTGTTGGCTACGTGGCCGACAAGCTGCATGACGGCGGCCGAGGGCTGTCCCGTGCGATGGCGCTGCAACACGCGCTGTACCTCGTGGTGTTTTGGTGCTTTGCGGGGGGGCTCTTCTTCTTCATCACCGCCAACCATCTGCAGGCGGACCGGGTGACAGCTCTGGGCGGCGGGTACGGACTCCTGGATGCGGAGGGACACGGAGGAAGAACAGGGAGTAGTGGCGGAAACGCTAGCGGAGGTGGCAGTGGCGGTGGTGGCGGCATCAGCGGTGGCGGTGGCGACGATGGCGTGGGAGATGACGACATTCGCGGTGGCGCCGTGGGTGGTGGCTCTCCCGGGCGTCAGCGTTCGCCTCGGCCGCTGGTTGACCTGGGCCGTCGCGCCCGTGATGCGGCGCCAAGAAACAATGGCCGCCTCATGGGCGACTTGGACGCCGAGCAGTCCTTATCGCTCACCGCGCCGGGTGCCATTGGTCGCACATCAGATGGACGGCCTCGTGGGAGTGGCGGGGTGGGCGGCGGCGACTACCGGCGTTACGAGCCGGTTGACGTTGCTGACGACGGGGGCACAAGGAGTCGCGCGTACGACCGGGTGGGGGGGGCGATGCCGCCCCGGTCTCCAGATGGAAGCGCTGAACTTCTACCACCGCGTACCCCACGGGAGGGGACCGGCAGGGGGCCGGGTGGCACACCGGGAGGAGTGGAGTTGATATAGAGTTGCGCGGTCGCTGCGTCTCCTTCCGCTCTTCTTTTTTGGACCATTTTTTGTGGGATGGTGGTCCACGCGTTCAGGGTTTTTCGCTGGTGGCTGCCGAGGTAGGCGACAAGCGGCGAACTTGTGGGACCGAGTGACAATGCTCGCCGCACAGCGGGCAATGCGGATGGACCGCCCCATCTTCACGCTTGCTTGCGACACGAGCCGCGGCGGCGCAGCCCGCTCGGT
Source organism: Pyropia yezoensis (assembly GCA_009829735.1). Classification (NCBI taxonomy): domain Eukaryota; phylum Rhodophyta; class Bangiophyceae; order Bangiales; family Bangiaceae; genus Pyropia; species Pyropia yezoensis. The sequence goes on from CM020619.1 coordinate 7,202,566, forward strand.
ATCGATGCCCTGTGCCCATGGTGGCCGTAGCGGCGGCTGGCACTATGGCCTCCGGGGTCTCCACGGTCACAGCCACCCACAGTCGAAGGGGTGGAATTGATTCGCCGCCGCCGCATAACGTCCCGAGGCAAATGCATGCCATCCCTACCGCGACACATGCACGAGAGGGAAACCTATCGCAGAGGAAGGAAAAGTTTTTGTCCCGCGCTTGAGCGTGCTCACGCCTCCACACAAGCGCCGGCGTCCCCCACTGCCGCGAGCGCGCGCCCGCACGGCGCCCCGCCCCGCCACCTGTGCACACTCACCCTCCCGCCCATGCCCATCTCATCGGCGAGCGCGCCTGCGGCGGAGGCGGTCCATCTTGCCCAATACCAGCGGCACCGCCAGGCGCGCCACGTACCGCTGTTCCCCAGACGCCCCCATGCTGGCCTTCACCTTGCACCCCATGGAAATGCAGTAGAGTAGCGCCTTGGGCACCGCCAAGCCCAGTGCCCTCGCAATGCCCTCCACCTCCCCCGCATAGTCCACAGCGATGAGCCAGGCGACCATCGCCCAGCTCACCACACGGTCACGAGATGCAGCTGTGTGCATGCGGGAGCCAGGGAACGCACGCGGGTCGCTATCGACCTCGGAAAACGTGGCCAGCAGGCGGTCCACTACCGCCGGAGGCGCACCGAGGAGGTCGCCCAAGCCCTGTTGGTAGCGGGGCGATAGCCCCTTGGCAGTGCGGAGGAAGGCGCCCAGGTAGGTGACATACAAAGCGGCCATGACTCGGGGCTGCCGCCGGGACTCGGCTTCGGCGGCCAACGCCAGGAGCCCCGCGGACCATGAGTCAAAGACATAGAGCGGATGGGCAGAGGAGCTGATGGTTGTTTCTGCCGAGAGTGCGTCGAGGCGCTCGAGAAGGGAGTTGGCCTCGGCTGCCACGTCATCGTACTCAGCAGGGGAGATGAGGCCGGCCAGTGGGTAGGCGCCGTCGAGGGAGGTGGCAGCCAGATTATGCGGCGGCAGCAGCAACGCATCAGCAGCCATGCCGTCGCCACCGGCCGACAGGCCCGCAATCAGGCTCGCCGTCCCACCCGGGGTGCTGCTGCCGCCGCCAACGCCGCCACCGGGCGATACACGCGCGGCAGAGGCGGCAGCCGCCAAGGCCGCGGCAGTGACCGCCGCGTTCTCCTCCCCAATTTTCTCTTCGGTGACCTCATTGTCGGCTCGGGTCTTGACCGACAAACGGGCGCGCCTAGACCCAAACGAGGCAATGAGCTCTGACCGCTGTCGCCGCTGCCCCACGAGCGTGCCCGCATTGTCGGGCATGGCGGCCGCCTCCGCGGCAGGCGTGGCGACGGACGCAGTGCCGGTTTGGGGACGGAGCACCACTGCGGCGGAGGCGCCCTCGAGGCGCACCGCCCCCGTCCGTCGGTTGACCCGCGCAATGACGTAGCGGGTGTCGGCGCCGAGCGGGGTGGTGGGGCCCTCGTAGCGCCTGCCCGTGGGGGTGGAAACCGCCAGAGTGAGGGGCTTTGGGGGGGCAGAAGGCGCAAAGACAGTCACGTTGGAGGCGGAAACAGACGTGGGGAGGTCAGGTGGGCTGGGGAACCGCAGCAGCAGCGGGTGGGGGGCCGTCGTGGGCGCTTCACCGCTAGGGGCGGGCGCAGCGGGGGTGTAGGACACAACCTTCAGGGGCGGGGGTAAGCGAGGAGGCATGGTGGCAAAGCTTTTGATGACAGATAGAAGAGCAGGCGGATGCGTCAGACTTGGGTGAGTCAAGGAGGGTGCACGGGAGGGTGGTCTGCGAGAACACAGAGCACAGGGGTCGCGGTAGTGTCGATCGCGAGTACCGAGTGCGAGGGCATCCTCATCCCGTCTTGCTCCGTTCGTCTGGTTGCCGCAGCGTGCGCCGACGGTGAAGTCGGACAAATGAAGTTCACTTTACATTTACATAATTCACGACAATCCGCATGCAGATTTCGCTTCGGCAAAGCTGTCGTAGATTTTTGTGACTTACTTGTGTGTATCGCCTCGTCATTTGCTCGCGTTCACATGGAATCGTATGGTCTTCAGTGTGCACGCTCGCTGGCATCGGCGCAGAGGCGCGTCTTTCACGCGGGCGACGTTGGCAGCGTGCATTGGCTTCCGTCTGCCGCCGCCCATCTGCGCTTCCGCCCCTGCACGGCGCTATCCCTCAGCCCCTTTGTGCTTCCCGTTGGTGCTGTGCGGATACCTGCGCCCCTGTGCGGGTTGCACCGCTCTACGACATGTCTGACTCGGGCAACGAGGACGGGGTGTACAATGGGGTAGACGAGGAGTACGAGGACCCCAATGATGCCGACATCTCTGCCGAGGATGCGTGGGAGGTCATCAACGCTTACTTTGACGAGCACGGTCTCGTACGTCAGCAGCTGCAGTCGTACAATGAATTCGTGTCGGTCACGATGCAGCGGTTGGTGGACGAGTCCCCCGATATTGTGCTCATTCCTGAGGACCAGTACGTGCCTGGGCGGGATGCGCCTGATGAGAACACCAAGGTAGTCATCAAGTTTGGGCAGCTGCGCGTGTCGAAGCCAAACTTTACAGAGAACAATGGCGAGGCGGGGACGCTGTACCCGAACCAGGCGCGTCTGCGGAATCTCACCTACTCCACCCCGCTCTATTGCGATGTCACGAAGACCACCGTGCGGCTGGTGGACCCTGAGACGGGTGAGGAGGAGGCTACGTCCGAGGAGCCGGAGAAGGTCTTTATTGGCCGTGTCCCGGTCATGCTGCGGTCTCGCTTTTGTCTTCTGCACAACCTGAACGAGTTTGAGCTCAACTCGCTTGGCGAGTGCCACGTCGACCAGGGGGGGTACTTTATCATCAACGGCTCGGAGAAGGTGCTACTGGCGCAGGAGCGGATGTCTAACAACCACGTGTTTGTCTTCCAAAAGCCGCCTGGCAACAAGTACTCCTTTGTCGCGGAGATGCGTTCTGAGGCGGATGTGGGCAACCGCCCAGCCTCGTCGCTGGCCGTGCGCATGCTCTCTCGGTCTGCGTCGGCGACGGCAGCGGGGGCCACGGGCGGTGGCCAGTACATCACGGCCACTCTCCCGTACATCCGTGCCGAGATCCCCATCGTCATTGTCTTCCGCGCGCTCGGCTTTGACAACGATCAGGAGGTAGTGGCGCATATCGTGTATGACTTTGAGGACGAGCAGATGATGGGGCTCCTGATGCCCTCCATCGAGCAGGCTGCGGTTATTCAGAGCCAAGACGTAGCGCTCGATTATATTGGTAAGCGTGGCAACACGGTTGCTGTGACGCGTGCTAAGCGCATTCAGTACGCCAAGGACATCTTGAACAAAGAGTTTCTTCCGCACGTGGGGGTGGGCGAGTCCAACGAGCTGCGCAAGGGCTTTTTCTTTGGCTACGTCATCCACCGACTGCTCCGAGTCGCTTTGGGGCGGCAACCTGAGGACGACCGGGACCACTATGGCAACAAGCGGGTGGACCTGGCTGGCCCCCTCTTGGCGCTTCTTTTCCGACAGTGTTTCCGGAGGATGACTAAGGAAGCCAAAATGTCCATGCAACGGGCAATGGATGCTGGCAAGGAGGTGTCTCTTCACGGCGGCCACATCAAGAGCGACGTGATCACCAAGGGCCTCAAGTTCCCTCTGGCCACGGGGAACTGGTCATCGGATCGGAAGGCCGGCGGCAAGACGGGTGTGTCGCAGGTGCTGAACCGGATTACGTTTGCATCGACGCTCTCCCACCTTCGGCGTATCAACTCGCCCATTGGTCGGGAGGGTAAGCTTGCCAAGCCTCGCCAGTTGCACAACACCCATTGGGGGATGGTGTGCCCGGCCGAGACGCCGGAGGGCCAGGCCTGTGGGCTGGTCAAGAACCTAGCTCTGATGGCGTCCGTGACGGTGGGCTCTCCGGCTGAGCCTGTGCAGGAGTTCTTGAACGAGTACAACGTGGAGAACCTGTTCGAGACCAGTCCTATCAACATCCCCATCTCTGCGAAGGTGTTCCTCAATGGCAACTGGGTGGGAATCCAGCGTGACCCACGCGGCTTCATGAGCACCCTGCGCGGCCTGCGCCGCAAGTCTATCATCGACACGGAGGTGTCGGCGGTGATGGACCACACCAACCGGGAGATTCGGATTTGGTGCGACGGCGGGCGTCTCTGTCGTCCTCTCTTCCTTGTTGAAGAGCGGCCGGAGGGCTCCCCTACCACTGACGAGAATGGGGTTCCGCTGCCCGCTCGTCTTATGGTGCGCAAGCGCCATATTGCTTTATTGCAAGAGACGGACATGAGGCGGAAGGAGCGGACAGTGATGGAGGCCCCTGACGAGGACGACAACTTCAAGGACTACACCTTCCCAGAGATGGTCAAGAGCGGTCTGATCGAGTACGTAGACGTCGAAGAGGAGGAGAGTATCATGATTTCCATGCGGCTGGTGGACCTGGCCAACCAGTCTGCGAGCGCCGCTGCGGCCTACACACACTGCGAGATTCACCCGGCCATGATCCTGGGCGTCTGCGCTTCCATTATCCCCTTCCCTGATCACAATCAGTCACCGCGTAACACGTACCAGTCGGCGATGGGCAAGCAGGCTATGGGCGTCTACATCTCCTCATTTGCCTCCCGTATGGACACCATGGCGCACGTCCTGTACTACCCGCAAGCGCCGCTTGTGACGACTCGTGCTATGCGGTATCTTAAGTTTCGTGCGCTGCCGTCGGGTATCAATGCAGTAGTGGCCATTGCTTGCTATTCGGGCTACAACCAGGAGGACTCTGTCATTATGTCGCAGAGCGGTATTGACCGAGGGCTCTTTCGGTCTGTATATTTTCGGTCGTTCGCCGAGTCAGAGACTCGCCGGCTGGGTGCTGCTAAGGAGACGATTGAGAGGCCGAATGTGCGGGAGTGCACGGCTGTCAAGCCCGGCACGTACGACAAGCTGGACGAGGACGGTCTGGTGTGCGAGGGCACCCGCATCTCTGGTGGCGACGTGCTAGTCGGCAAGACACAGGTGCTGCCTCCACCGCCAGGGTTGACCGTCCCGGAAGGTGATGCGGGCAGCGGCGCCCCCGCACCTCCTCCAGCGGCAGGGTTGGGCCTCAAGACGAGGCGGGACCTGTCGACGAGCGCGAAGACCACTGAGAGTGGTGTGGTGGACCGAGTGATGGTGGCAGCCAACGAAGGGGGCGCCCGATTCGTCAAGGTCCGCCTCCGGTCTGTGCGCAAGCCTCAGGTGGGCGACAAGTTCTCCTCCCGTCACGGTCAGAAGGGTACGGTGGGCATGACGTACCGACAGGAAGACATGCCGTTTACGGTAGAGGGGATCATCCCCGACATTATTGTCAACCCGCACGCCATCCCCTCACGTATGACGATTGGGCAGTTGATTGAGTGCCTGCAAGGCAAGCTCGCCTCCATTTGCGGTATCGAGGCGGACGCCACGCCGTTTATGGACACGACCGTGGCGGACATTGCAAATTCGCTGCACGGGACTGGCTACCACCCTCACGGCTGGGAAGTGATGTACAATGGGCACACGGGGAGGCCGCTGGAGGCGCAGATCTTCATCGGCCCCACGTACTACCAGCGCCTCAAGCATATGGTGGATGACAAGATCCACTCCCGCGCCACGGGTCCGGTGACGATGCTCACCCGGCAGCCGCTGGAAGGACGTGCGCGGGGTGGTGGCCTGCGCTTTGGCGAAATGGAGCGGGACTGCATGGTCTCCCACGGGGCGGCCTCGTTTTGTAAGGAGCGGCTGATGGACGTCAGCGACCGTCACCGGGTGCACGTGTGCGACGTTTGCGGGCTGATTGCCGTGGCAGACCTGAAGAAGAACGTCTTTTCCTGCCGAGGCTGCAACAACAAGACTGACATCTCACAGGTGTACATGCCGTATGCTTGCAAGCTGCTCTTCCAGGAGCTCATGGCCATGAACATTGCCCCACGCATGATGGTGTGAGGTCTGATGGGTTGCGCTCGCAACGGTCATCGCAGACTCCCGCCGTCCTGTTTTTTCTTCTTTCGTGGTGGCGCTACCCGTGTGGGCTTTGTATAGATCCTCGTGGCGTGCTCTTGCTGTGCTTCCTGCCACCCCTGCCGCCGCGATTGGGAAGTGCCCCTAGAGCGTGGGGCAGTCCCGCAGTGGCACTGGCATGGGGGGTGCTCTGCTGAGCTGTGTCCCCCATGCCCCCCACAGCGGAGTGCCCAGCCGCACCCCAACCCCCCCCCTCTATGACAGCCCCATCCCTCCCTCGCCGTCCACCCAAGCCCCACACCCGCCACTGGGTCTGGGCAGCGCGACGGGGACCGCCCCGCCCACGCGCCCGCCGGCAGCACCCCACGTCGCGCTCTCCCGGCGACGCCACGAACATTGTGGCGGATTACTATAGCGAATCAATCTTTCGCATACGTGGCACGAATATAGGCGAATATTCCCGATAGTCCGCATTGGTGGCTGTGCCCTGAATGCGATGCATTGGTCGAACGCGCCTTCAATTTTTGCGTCACATGCGGGAGCATGGCACGTGGCATGTTTACCGTTTGTTTTTTTGAACGCGCGACCGTCCTACGCAGCGTGTGTCGCTTGCTTACTCGCCCCGCCCGTCGTCTGGCAACCCGCCGGCCTACCACTCTCCATCCTAAAGCGTCTTCGCCGCCCTCCTTCTCCCTTTCGCTGCGCCTTACGGCCAACGGACGCGGGGACTGTGGCTGCGGTGGGCGAGGGGCCGGGTGGGCGGGCCCGCGGGCCTGCGGGCGGGTGGGCGGGCGGGCGGGCGGGCGGACGGGCGGTCGGGGGACGTCAGAGTGGAATGGCGGGCAACAATGAGGCGGACGGTACCGTGCGGCGGCGGCCGCCGCATAACGTTGCTGGCGCCGGCGGTGCTGCAGCTGCTGCCGTAGCCGCTAACGCCAACGCCGCCGGCGGTGATGGTGCGGGGGGTGGGGGGCACGGAACACTCGCGCCCCCCTTCCCCGTCGCCGGCCCCCCCCTCCCCGGCGGCTGGCGCAAGGACCTACCGTCCATCGCCCTCTTCACCACCCTCTACTTCCTGCAGGGCGTCCCGATGGGCATCACCTTTGGCACCGTCCCCTTCCTCCTCAAGGCGTCGGCGTCTCCTGCGTCGTACGCGTCGCTGGGCCTCTTTTCCTTTGCCGGGTGGCCCTACTCGCTCAAGCTGGGGTGGTCCCCGCTCGTGGATGGCCTCCACTGGGCCCGCGCGGGGCGGCGACGGAGCTGGGTCCTCCCCGTCCAGGCGATGTGTGGGGGGGTGCTGCTCGCCGCGGCGGGGTGGGTGGAGGCGGCAGTTGCGCGGGGGGCGGTCGGCGCCCTCACCGCCTTCTTTTTTGGAATCGTCGGCCTCGCCGCCACCCAGGACATTGCGGTGGATGGGTGGGCGCTGAGTCGCCTGCGGGAGCGGAGCTACGGCAGCGTTTGTCAGAGCGTGGGCCTCACCGCTGGTTACTTTTCGGGTACGGGTGGTGGGGGGGGGAGGGGGACTGCCGGCCGGAGGGGGGGGGGGGGGGGGGGAGGTGAGGGGCACAGGTAGTCATTTGCGGGAGCTGCGGGCTGTGGCGTGGGCGAGCGCGCGGGGAGGGGGAGGTGCGTGCGCGGGGCGGCGACTTTGGAGGCACTGGTGTAACGCGGCGCAGCTGGGCGTGTCTGCACTTGGCCGGCGACGCCTGCTCCCCGCCATAGATTGCCTTCCGCGCTCACGCTGTTTTGTCAATGTGGCGGCTTTCTGATGCTGACTGCCACCTTTCCTCCGTCTTCTTGTTGACATTGCCTTGCTCCACCGTGTCGTTTTGGTGCCGTCTCTTTCTTCTTGTTTTTTACTCTTCCTTTTGCGTCGGTGCTGCCGCCTCTGGGCACCGCTTCCCTTTCTTTTCCCCCTCGATGGATGTTTGGTGGGTGCCCAGCCTTCACGGTCTTCCTCTCGCTTAACAATGACGCCTTCTGCGACCGCTTCGTGCACCCGGCGCTGGCCCGCTTGGCCGCCGCGGTCTCGTCGGCGCCGGCTCTCTTCCCCCTGGGCGGTGGGGGGAGCGCGCCCCCCACAGCGGGCGCCCTCCTCTCCCTTGCGGGCCTCCTCCGCACCGCCGGCTGTGCATACCTCCTCATCACCGTGGTGGTGCTGCTGTGGGTGCCCGAGGAGCCGCCGTCGCCTGCCCGGGGCGGTGACGGTGTTGTCGCGCCCGCCGCGAGCGTGCCGTCGCGCCCCTGCGACGCCCCCCGCAATGGTGGCGGCAGCAGTAGTGGCGGCAACGATGGCGGCAGTGGCGACGGCGCGGCGACGAGCCCCGCCACCGTCTATGCACAGCTGGCGGCTATCATTCGCCTGCCCGCCATCCGCCACCTGTGCGTGCTGCTGCTGGCGTCTAAGCTGCCGTTTGCGGCCCATGATGGCGCAACGGCGCTCAAGCTGCTCGACGCGGGGGTGCCCAAGGCGGACCTGGCCGCCATGGCCGCGCTGCACGTGCCGCTCGAGCTGGGCGCCACCCTCCTCGCCGGCCGTGCCGCCGCGGGGGGCCACCCGGCGGGCCCCTTCCTCGCCGCGTACCGCCTGCGGCTGCTGCTCGCGGCGGTGTCACCACTCTTGGTGGCGGCCGCGGCGGTGGGGGTTGCCCCGGACGGCACCGTTGCGTGGTGGTACTGGTGGTCGATTTTTATCGTTGGCGCCGCCTACCAGGCGGGCGGTGCGGCTGGGATGTTTGTTTCCATGGGGGCTTTTTTTGCGGCCATTGGCGACGAGGGAGTCGGCGGCACGTACCTCACCCTCTTAAATACGATCAACAACGGTGGAGGGACGTGGCCGCGCGCGCCCGTCCTCGCTGCCATGGAGGCCGCCACCGTCCGGTCTTGTGGGGGGGGGGGAGGAGGGGGGGGCGCCGCTGCCGCCGACTGCACCGTTACCCGTGACGGCTACTACCCCGTGAGTGCGGTGCTGGTGGCGGCAGGCATCCCCATCTACTGGTGGGTGCTCCGCCGGGGGTTGCCAGCGGTGGAGGCGCTGCCACGGGCGGCATGGCGGGTGGGAAGGGGAGGGGCGGGCACCCCAACCAAGCGTCAGTAGCGACATTGGCACGGTGGTCGAGGGAGGGAGCAGAGGTGCGGGAGTGGCGGTGGCGGTGGCCACGGCTGGTTGGTGAATTCCACGGGTGGCGTGGGCGGCGCCCGCTTGTCCGTCGCGGGCTCCCGCACGTCCGTCGGCACCAACCGCCAGCCCGCGCCAGCAACAGCCCCTCGCGGCCGTCATCCTGTCGCCGCCAGCCCCCCCCTTGCGCCTGGTGTGCTTTTGTGGTGCCCCCCTCTGCGGCTTCATGAGCTGCTCTCGGGCGCCTATGGAGGACTCCCGCCCCCCTTCTGGGCCCCCGCCTGGCGTCTTCCCATGCCGCTGTTGTGGGCCGTCGGGCTGGCCTCGCTGGCCTACCCCTACGCCGCCCCTAACACCCCCGATCACGTTGGTGCAGCGGCGCCCACATTTGAGGGTGATAAGTGCAGCCCGCGGGGCGACCATGGCGACCGAAGATACGCCGCTCCCCCCCCCACCTGTGCGCGTCCCACCCGACGCTGTTGGGGTCTGCCCGTGCGTGACAGGCACGGTAGGCGACGTCTTCTTCAGTGCCTCAAAGGCGCGCTGATGACAACTTTATCGACCCCCCCTCCCCTCCTCCCTCTTTTCCCTCTGCTCATGGATTTGCGATGTAAACCCGCTCGGTGGGGGCCCTCGTGGGCAGCGTGCCGGCAGTGGGGCCGTCCTCGGCTCTGCCTTTCTTGTTGTTTCTGCTGTTTTTTGCCACCCGTGCTACCACACTCGATGTTGCGCCGACCGCCTGAGGAGCACCCCATCACGAAGAAAGCGCATGTACAAACAGCCTGCTGGCCTGGGCGCGGGGTTGCCGATCGGTCTGGCGGTCTACGGCAGGGGCGCGTCCATGACGTCGCCTCGGCGGCGCGCCTGTGGAGCGAAAGGAAAAGGGAGGGAAGGTATGCAAATAGGAAGAGACCGATAGGTGCCCCATTTTTTTGAGATGGGGTTCCCATTGGTCAGTAAGAGCATGTCTATCGGTGTAACCCAAAACCCATACTATATGGGTTTTTAGCTCAGAGCATGTCTATCGGTGCACCTAAAACCCATATAGAATAGCTCTGAACTATCCGCTGACCCAAATGTAGCTCAGAGGATAGTTCAGAGCTATCCTGCGTCGAGGAATAGCCAAGCCAATCACGTGCCTCCATCTTAGGAATGAGCGACCGTGACACGACTTCCGTTCGGAGCTGATGGACGACAGGTGCAATTGTGCAGAACCCCAAGCCACGCCGGCCACTCAGCGCCCGACAATCTGAGGACTTCACCATGCTCCAGAAGTAAGTGGACAGCAATGTCCCAAGCAAGTCCGCGGAAGGTCAGAATATGGCTCAGCCCGGTAGACATGCTCTGGGCTATTGCTAAAGTTTGTCCCAGGGGAAATCCGACCGCGCACTTTCAGCGTGCGTCGACGTCATCCTGCCTGTGCTGCAACGGGCGACGACAACTGGGCCCCTTCCTCCTACCCCTGCTACTCGTTGTCCTGGTGTATACGTCACCTCGGTAACCCTTCCCCGCGGTGCACCACCCGTCGCTCGCCTGAATTCCTTCGTGCTCATCCTGTCGCTATCGTATTCCGTCCTTCCGCCTTCCCCACTCGCTCTTTCTTCCGCGGTTCCCCGGTACCCGCTCCCGCTGCTCTTTCCTTCCTCTCGCTTCAACCATGGCCCAAAAGAAGAAGACCAAGGATGAAGAAAGAGACCGAGGCCGCCGCACCCACCGCCCGACGCCGTCCAAGTCGCGCCCCCTGGAGAAAAAGCTGCGTCACTTTGCACCCCCCCCTGGCGGCCGCCCCGCGCTGGTCGCGTATGACCCCGCCGCCCACCGGGCGTACGTGACGGGATTCCGTGCGCGCGCAGCGGGTCGCCGAGCGTCGGCGGCCAAGGCGGCGGCGGAGGCGGTCAAGAAGGAGCGCCGGGCGATGCGGTCGGAGAAGCGGGCGGTGGTGGCCAAGGCGCGGGAGCTATCCCAAATGGTGAGCCGGGCGCAGCCAGAGCGGGAGGATGGGGCTGCGCGAGTGGGGAAGCTCCCTCCGCCAGCCGATGGGGAAGGCTCAGGCGCTGAGGCAGGGTCGGCCGGCAGTGCCAGCGACAGCGACGGCGACTGCGGCGGCGGCAGTAGCGACGATGACGACGAGGACACTGTCGGCGGGGAGGTGGTGGATCGCCATGTCTATGCGGGCGGTGACGCCACTGGCGGGGGTGTCGTGACTACCACGGTGGTGGCGATGCAGACGGAGCTGGACCGGCGGTTGGCCGAGGTGGCCGCCGCGCCTCAGCGTGGCGGGGGTGGCCGGGGGCGGCCTGGAGGCGGTGGAGGTCGCCGAGGAGGGGGTGCCGGCAATCAAGATGCAGATGTTGTGGGCAAGAAGCGGGGCGGGAGCGGGCGGGGTCGCGGGCGGGGGGGGCGTGGCGGCAGAGGGGGGGGGCGGGGGGGCGGGGGTGGCCGTGGTGGCGGGTCGTCCAAGGGCAAGGGCGCTGCCGGGGTGGCCAAGCGCCCATGGTCTCAGCGGCGCGTGTGCCAATAGAGCGGAGGGGGTTGGGCCTGGACGGTCCTCTGCGGCTTATCTTTGTGAGGAGGAACCCTGCGCACACGGAGTGGGCGGCGACCGTGTGTGGACGCTTGGAGACGCAGTCTGCACGTCGACCTACCGGCTGTGGGGCCGCGGCGTGCGGGCGCACCGCAGCCGCCTCGTAGAAAGAAGAAAACGTCTCAGGCAGTGGGAAAGGGTTTGTGTTATAGTGTCCCGAGAGGAGGTGGGCAGCGTTGCTGCCCGCCCAACCCGCAAACGCCGCACCTGGTAGTGCTGTGGAGAGCATGGGCACGGCAGCCACGGATGACGCATGGCCAGGACACAAAGTTGCGCCCGTCATGTCCACCGCGTCGCTCCTCACCCGCCACTGCCAGAGCGCCACCCACCACCGCATCCAACCGCCGGCGGCGCCCCCCCGTTACGACCGCGCGCGGGGTCCCTCCAGGCCGACTCCCACACACGTCATGACCATGCCACTGACGTACGCCTCGCCCTCGGCCCCGTCGTCCTCATCATCGCTTCCCCCGCCCCCGCGAAGCGCGCCCGCTCGGTCCATCCGCTCGTCCCGCTCAACGCGGACTTTGAACACCACCCCAAAGAAGGCGCGAAGGTCGCGGAGAAACGCAACGGAGGCACCGCCAAGGCGGCCCAGCCGCACCCGGCTCACGTCTGCCTCGGCGGCAGCGCAGATGAGGAGCGCCAGGTTGGCATGGCCGCTGTCAACGCAGCCCCCGCCGTCCACCTCCTCCAACAGCCCGTGCGCGGCGCCGCGCGCGACCGCCTCGGGAGTGGGGGGCAGGCCCGGGCGGCCGACCGCACCAGCACCCGCCGCCGGCGTCCCCGCACCGGCAGTGTCGGCCGACGCCACGGGCGCGGCATGTGCCCAGTCACAAACAAGCAGGCAGCCCGTGGTGCTCTCGGCCATGAGCGAGCACCCGTAGCCCGCCCCCCCCTCCCGGTTACGCCCCGCATCAGCAAAGAGGAAGACATCAGCGAGGAGCGCGTTGAATACTCCACGCGCCGTGTCCACCATGCGGTTGACATAGCCGGGGCTGACTTTGTTGGCCCATGCAGACCCCCGGACGCGCTTGATGAGACCCGCGTCAATGAGCTCGACCGGCGGGAGAGCCCCGCGAGCGGGCTTGGCCGTCAGCACCACCTCCCCGGTAGCGTGGCCGGCGGCCGCTCGCCGCACTACCCTAAGCGTTGGCGTCACCCGTGCCAGCGTCAGTCGCCGCAAGAGAGGCACCGACACGGCAGCCACTGAGTCCACCGACAGGTCGGTAGTGGTGTGGGTGGCGCCACGGAGGGTTACCTCCAGGGGGAGCTTTGTGAATGGCGCAAGCATCAGCAGCGCCTCGAGGTAGTAGCCTATTCCGCGGCTCGGGTGGCACTCATGCACAAGGGTGCCCCCCAGAAGCAAGCCCGGGCGAAAGGAGAGCGCCGTGCCTGTCTCATCAATGTCGATGCGGGTACCGGTGGTGAGCTTGTCCAGCAGCCGTAGCAGGGACACTTCGGGGGCGGACAGGCCAGGCGCTCCTGCCACAGGGCGGATGGGCGTAACCCGGATGGGGCGGGAGGAGAGAACAGAGAGAACCAAACGATGGCGCAGGTACGCCGCGCCCCTATAGCGTAGGGGGGGGGGGGGCTTGGCCGCTGGCATGACGAAGGCCACAGGGGTGCGGGCGTGCGGCGCTGGTTGCCGTAGACCTGGCCGAGCACTGCCAGGGCGGACCGAGATGTGTGTCCGACAAGACCAGCAGACAAAAGGAAAGAAGGGCAGGGGTGAATACTTGACGCTGGTCGAGTCGTACGCCGGCAGTGTCGCAAACGCTGGCAGAGTTCAAATGGCAGCACGGGGGGACGGGGGGGAAGACCCTCGACCACCGGGCAGGTCCAAGCGCGTTGTCGGGGGGAGTGTGACAACAGTCGGCCCGCCCAGCTTGGGGGGGGGGGGAGGGAGGGGGGGGCTGCCGGCGCCGGCCAATGGCGGGAGGGGGGGGGAGTGGGGGGGGGTGCCGGCGCCAGCCAATGGCGGGGTTGCTGGGAGGGGGGGGGGGGGGGGGGGGGGAGGGAGGGGGTGCCGGCGCCGACGCCGACGGCGCCCCTGTCCCGGAGCCTGATTTTCACATGTGCCTAGGCGGATTAATCAACAATGTTTCACACAGTGAAAGTGCTCGCAGTTCTCCCAAATTTGTCCGACTTGGTCAAAGTCAAGACTGGGTCCAGGTCAACTTTCCATTGGTCAAAGGGCTTTCTCCGGCCAAACAGATAGCTGAGAGCGTGTTTCCCAGTCTTGATCGCGACTTTAGCTTTGACCACACCGGATTCGGACAAAATTGGGAAAAGTGCAACACGTTGCGACGCGAGGCGCCTCAAAATGTAGAAGTTTGCCATTAAGCAATGAGCTCCTACGGGCCGTCACGCCGAACATAGACCAATAAAAAGCTCACTGCAGCAGCAGTGACGGCAGGGACTGCTCCTACTGGCCGTCACCCCGAACATAGACCACAAAATAGCTCACTGCAGCAGCAGTGACGGCAGTGACTGCGGCAGCGTCCCCGCGGCCCACGCCGCCTACGTTGCCTACCGCTCCACCCGTGCCTGCATCCACGCCCACGACTGCGGACGGGTCCACACCAAGGCGGGCGGCCAGCCCGTCGGTCACTGCACTCACAGTGATGCCGTTGCGGCAAAACGCGACCGCTCCAACAGGCACCCAGCCGTCGGCTGCGCGGCCGGCCACCTCCAAGCCAAGCACCTTCAGGGCGGTGTCCCACTCACGGGCGGTGCTGCCTTCAGGTGAGTCGTTCGTGGTGGGGACGGTGGGGGCGTCGGTAACGTCAACAGCGTCGGCGTCGGCAGTACGCTGCGGCTCGGTCGCACGGGAGCCCGCGTCGGCACTACCGCCAGGCACACGCGCAATAGGCGGCAGCACGTCCCCCCCGGCTACGTACAGCCGCAGCAGCTGGCCCACGCGTACCACCCCCCCTGGAAGAACCAGGTGGGCCCCCACCTGCGGGGTGCCACCGAGGCCCTCCCCGCGCCACCTTTCATCGCCGTCGCCCCCATCGTCCGTGGCCCAGCCTGCGCGGTAGAGTGTGATTGGGGGGAACGCCGCATCGTCGTCTCCACCCGCACCGCCCAGACCCGCTCCACCTGACCGCAGCACATCTAGGAGCGTGGGCCGCGACGTGGGGGGTGGCGGTGGCGGCGGACCCCCACCGGAGGTACTGCCCGCCAGGCGCCCACCCTCCACCGCAACGCCAACCAGCACTTCCCCGCCTGAAAGAGCGGCTGCAAGAGCGGGGGGAACAACCCTGCCTTCGGTCCACATGTCTGCCAGCGTGCCAGGAGCGGCAGAGGTGCCAAGCGTGGTGCCCACCTCCTCCACCAGCGTCAGGCGACAGCCGACGCCGTCCATACGGACGACGTCGTCATCATTGTCGGAACCGCCGTACACTTTGTCACCAGCGGCACGAGCCGCACCTGCTGTCTCTACCGCAGTTGCGGGCGGCTGAGTCGGAGGCCCCACCACGGCCCGAACCTCCAGCAGTGGCCCAACGGGGATGGCGCCTCGTACGACACGCGCGTCAACAGCAACCGGGCCCAGCAACGCCACCCCCACAATCCCACACAGCCGCAGACCGCCGTCGCCCCTGCCCGTCACTGGTGGCAATGGCGGCTGCCGGGCCGCAGCCGACAAGGGAGCTGTCGCGCCTCTAACAGCTTCGGATGCGAAAGCGTCCGTCCCTGCCCGATCAGAACTTGAGTCGAAGCGACGGGGCGGCGCGTGGTAGATCAGTGTCGCGTCCTCAACCACGCCCGCAATGCTATCGGCAGGGAGCCCCGCTACGACACCCGCAACAGGGACGCCGGGAAGAGCAAAGTCCAGACCCGCAAAGAGCCCCGCGCCAACCGCCGCCGCGCCCGGAGCCTGGAACAAAACAACAGCAGACGGCTCGCCACGGACAGACGCGCTACCACTGCCGCCAGCTGCCCGCGGTGGTGGTGGCAACTGCGGGGGTCCAAGACCTAGCAGCGCACGCCAGTCGCGTTGACGCCACTCCCAGTCCACTCCTCCATTCGTGGATGAGACAGCCCACGGGGCGACGGCGACGCTTCCGCCTGGCGCAAAGAGCGTGAGGCTCGCGACGGTGGCCTGCTGCAAGGTAGTGGCGGCTTCCTCGCCCGACGCGCCGTCCATTCCAATCGAGGCAACAGAACATCCAACCAGCGGCAGGTCCTGCCCACCGGCCAGCACCCCCCGCAGCGCGAGCGTGCGTCTCACAGCCGCCACCGACCGCGCCACGCCCACCGCGCCACCCCCATCAGGGGTGACAAACAGTAGGCCCAGAGCAATTGGCGGGGGACGCTGGCGGCTGACGCCTGCACTCGCCGACTCACCTCTCAAAACTGCAGCTTCCCACGCGGTGGCCACCGCCCTCGCCGCGGCTGTCGCCGCCTCCTCCACCCGGCTGCCGCCGGCAGTGGCTGACAGCCAAGCAGTGGGCGCGGGGGCAGGCGGGGGGGGGGGCGCCGCGTCCTCTGACCCGGATCTTGGCGAAGAAGGAGAGGGGTGAGAGGAGCACGAGGGGGGGCGAGCAGCGGGAGAACAGGGGCGTGGAGAGGAAGCACCGCGTCGAGCCGGCAGCGAACGGGGCCCAAAGGGAAGGCGTCGCCGGAAGCTGACCATGCGACACGCGGAGGGAGGCGCGCACCCGCTTGGAAAGCTAGGGTAACACACAAAGGCCGCCATCGTGGAAGAGGCGTGCATATCGGCGAGAAGGTCAACGCGCGGTCGACAGGGGCTGGGTGCGTTGTGTCGCCCAGACGCAGCTTCTACATAGATAGCAGCGGAACGTCAAGCGGGATAGTCGCGTGGTGGAGTCCTGAGCATGTCACGTAGTAGATTTCGTTAGACCACCTGATTGGCTAATCGCGTGCCCATCTTTGCAGGTGGGAGGGTGTGGCTGTTGGCTCGGTGGCTGGCTCGGGGGGGTGGGAGCGCAATTGGGCAGCGGCACACCCAGGCGGATAGGCAGGGATCGCTGCATGGAAAGAGGACCACCGATTGCGCCGCCTATTCGACGAGATAGCTCATGAGAGCTCGCCCAGTGACGAGGGCCTGTATGTGGTCATCTGGCTTTGTGCCCCCGTGAAGCAGAGAGAAGCACAGACGAAAGAGACAAGGAAAAATCTGCATAAAAAGACGAGCTCATAGCGCATCTGATGGATGTCGGGAAGGCGTCGGGAAGGCGTCGGGAAGGCGTCGGGACCAACGGAGAGCTCCGTGACTGGTGGACCAAGCCCGATGCTGACCAGTTTGTTTGTAGATCCCAGATCTCGTCTCGTGCTCGACAATCATACCGGCGCTGGCACAAGTAATAGCTTGGGGACGTCGAGGGAGAAGAAGGGGTCTAGCTATAGAAGCCCTTCCCTCTGTCTTAGTTTTTCAAATCTTTGAAAAGCACCTCGTTACGCAATTTAGACAGCTGGCAGATCGCGCGCTTCTCAGGATACATCGCCTCGTGCAGGGGCTGTGCGCCGCGCGAGTCCCTGCGTGGTGGCCAGCAGCTTGAGTGTACGCGGATGCGCGCACCACCTCCGCTGCACCCTTAGCCACAGCTGTGGATGAGGTCTTTGGTGCTCTCGGTTTCCACGACAGCGGTTGCGCTTTGTACTTTCGTGCGCCTGTATGTGCCCTCCGCTCGGGGCGCTTCCCCCTCCCACTTCCCGACACTGTTCCTTGCATCCTCTTATCCGCTTTTGTCCATCATGATGGTGTCTGTTCCCCCTTTTCAATCCCGGGTATCGAAGCAGCTCATGTCTCGGCGGCTGGTGCAGCTTGGTGTCCCCGCCGAGTTTGTCTCTGCTGCGACAGATTCGGCGATGACTTTGATAGCTGCTGCCGAGTCGTTTGAGGCCGCGGCCGGCGGCCCCCGCCTTACCGCCCAGCTCTCATCGGTTCGCCACGGGACGGATGTGGTTTGGGCGCGCCTGTATGACTCCCTCCATGGCAACAGGGCCACCTCCCATGCGGTCACGTATGCCTACTCGTCGGCGTTGCGTTTCAGCTGGACGTCCGCGGCGATGGAGGCAGTTAAAGCGGGGGCGACGGCAACGGCGGCGCTCCCGATTGGGGACGCAGCAGTGGTTGCCACCGCGGCGGTGGTTCCCCGCTCTCTCCCCGCTCTGCCCGCGTTGCCGGACAGCTCGGTGGTGGCGGCTGCGGCCACGGCGGTACTGCCACGGCGCATAAAGGCTCTCAAGGTGCGACGGCCCGCTCGGTCTGCCGCGACTGATGCCGCGGCGGTAGTGGTGGCGGCAGCGGCGGCGTTGGAAGGTGTCTTTGTTGGTCTCCGTGTAGCAGTGCAGATATCAAGCCTGAGCAGCGGCGGGGACAAGGCTCGGAGGGAGGCTGTAGTCTGGGCCCGGCTGTACGACTCACTGCACGCACCGGGTGTGGCGCTGGGGCCGCCTGTGAGCGATTCCTTTGCCACAGCTCTGCGGGGGACATGGGATGAGGCGGCGCCACTGTCGGTAGCACCATCGTCAGTCTCTGTTCCGCCTCCAGCGAATTCCATTGGTGCGGTCGCAGCAGAAGCTGCGTTGGACACTTCGAGCACTCCTAGCCTCGGGTCCCTTACCGTGGGAACCGACGGGTGGCGGGCTCACGCTAAGGAGACGGCCACCAAACAGGGGGATACCACACACGAGCGCCGCCGGCTTTCGTTCTCCATGTCTACCGCCGGCACACCCACCACTTCAGTTGCTGCGCCTGTATCCTCTCCTGTTACCGCAGCCGACGGTAGCAGTGTCGATGCTGCCGTTGGTGCGGGCAGCGCAGCCCCCCTGCCCGTGTGCGGCAAGCGCGGCCGCAGCGGCCCGCTTGCTGATTTGCCGCTGCTGCCTCACTCACCGCTCGCGTCGTGCGAGCCGGCATCGGCAGCGTCTGAAGACGAGCAACCAGCTCCACGCTCTGGGCTTGGGAGCGGCAGCGGCGGAGGTGTTGGTGAAAATGCTGGAGGGGTGCGTTCCATTGCCTCCCTGCCCCCCCCTGCCTCTGTGGCGCTGCTGTTTCCGGAGGACGTGGCCAGGCGGCTAGCGGCATTTTCAGCGCGGGGGTTTCCACCAAATGCGCTGGCTCGCTTCGAAGCTGCTGTCCGTCAAGCGGCTGTGGAACATGATGTGACTGGCATGGTGCTGTGCTGTGGGAACGTGGAGGAGCTGGCGCGCCTTCTCACCCAGTACTACAAGGGCGGGACGTCGGCTGGTGCTCTGTGCCTGGCACGTACATTCATTCAGAAGGAATGTCGGTAGGCGCGTGGAGCCGTAGTTCCGGGGACCTTCGTATTGTGTGCGAGGGGGTGTGCTGGCCCCAGCTACATCTGCATTTGTCAGCATGGTCTATGAGTGGGGAGTCCTCCTCGGCCTGCGTGTGACGTTCTATTTCTCTTGCTTGGTATTCTCTTGATGCTCTCGGTACAGCCAGTGCTTGGGCCTTCCCTTACTTTCCTTCGCTCTTGCGGCGTGCTTAATGCGCGCTCTTCAAGTGCATGCGCTCGCCGCGCACCCGCCGCCGCAGCCCCTGTCTGGTGCGGCTGCGGGCGCGTGGACCGCCAGAGCGATGCCCTGCGGGCGGTGCGGCCGGTCGCAGCGACGGGCTGTCCGGAAGGCACCCCTCCACCCCCTCCCCCCCGTCCCCACCCGGCGTCTGTGGCAGCGGTGGCAGAGGCAGCGGCGACAGGAGTAATGCTTGGGACCATTCATCTCGCGAAGGTATCTGTGGGGTCCCCAGGTCCATGTATACGTATTGTGCATCCCCCAAAAAGTAGCTCATGCATGTTGAGGTGCGCAACATGCAAGGTAACATGTTTCGCACACCATTACAGCACGATGTCAAATCTACAAGCTGTACTCGCATCAGGACCGTACAGATCTGGAACATGGAAATGTACACTAGTAGATTTTACTTTAATACTATAGCACATCCAAGAACCAACCAAACCAATGGCAGGAGATGTCTAGTTTCTTCGCTAATTGGTTGCCATTCCAGCGGACGGCTGAACAGGGACGTCGGACGTCGGCCACCGTCATCGACACCACCGTCGTCGTCACCGGCTTCTTCCCGCCGGGCGTCCCCGTCACGAGGGCACCCCCACCAGCCGACCTCGGCGCATGCTCCACCCTCCAGCACCAATCACCCCAATCACCTTCCCACCCACTCCGCACCCGATCGCTAACGCGCTCCAGCCAATACAATGAGCCATGAGACAGGTGCGTCATGGTGGGACTCATCGCTGGGAGGCCATTGGATATGAGTGGGACGCTGGTACCCTGCCGCATCGCATGATCTGCGCGTGATGCAATTAATTCTGACAACGCTCGGGTGATGCGGCATGCCAATGTTTTTTTTTTATGTCTTGGATCTGGTCGAAAAACGCAGCAGATGGTGCTCCCACCTCTCCCTCTCCCGCCCATGTGCCCAGTGTCGGCCATCCAGACGCAGCGGCCAGCGCTGCTGTGACAGGCCCGAAGACACCTGCTTGCGGGGCGTGCGGCCACCAGAAGATTGGTACCCACGGCAAGGGGCACTATTTTGGGCAGTGCGCTCTGGTGGTGGGAAACCTGCAGTGCGTGAGCACTTTGATTGCTGGCCACTTTTTTTACACCGGGGCGCAATGCCAGAACCAGCACTGCGTGTGCCGTATGATGTACGTTCATATGTGTATACTTTTTTTTCGTGCGGCGGTTGGATGAGGGCGCATGGTGAGACATCGCTATAGCAGCGTTTTGACAAATTCTTTTTTCTATGCACTGGGTACGCTTCTCTGTGTCTTTTTTTTTCAACTGCCGTTTGTGTTCGCTCGTTGTGACATTTTATTGCTGTTGCCTGCTGTGCTTTGGCGTAGGTGTCCCAAGTGCCGCCGTCCGGGGCACACGCAAAAGACGATTGCGCTGGACCCCAGACTTTTCAAGCGCGTCATCTCAGAGAAAGGCGTCTCCTTCAACAAGAAGGGACACAAGCGCCTGGAATACTCCAACTATGTTTGCCAGGGCTCTACGCCGGCGTTCTTCCCCGCAGAAGTGCAGAGGGTTCGAGCAATGTACGCTGAAAAGGACGCGGCGCTGAATCAGACGGCCAGCGAACGGGCGGGGCTCGTGTCGAACATTGTTGGAGCGGTCGCGCCCGTCACCACGACGGTGGCTACCCTACGTTCTCTGGGGTCTTCGGCGTCTGGGTTGGCGATGCCCAATTTAGTGGCCATTGGCGAGCAGGCGCGATTGGCCGACACTGGGCTCTCCGCCTGTGCCTCTGCGCTGGGTGGAGCCATCTCGGCCGCCACCGGCCGCTCCAGCGGCATCACCGACGATCTTGCGGCCCTGGCGAAATTACGCGGCGCCGAAGCCGCCGCCCGGCGGGTGGGAGCGAAGCGGCTGAGCCAATCGGCGCTGTCTCTCTCATCCCCCAGTGGTTCTCACCGCATGTATGTTGATTTTCCTTTCCTTTTTTTACTTGTGGTTGAAGGAGGGACGGGTCTGATGGAGTTGCCGCGCGGACAGGACACTGTCTGTTGCGACCAGGCTGCTACCTATTTTTTTCCGCTGACTTTGATTGTCTCCACGGTGGTTCTGTCGACTTCGTCTGTTTTATGTGCCTGGCGATCGGCATGACATCAGAGCGGAGCGTCGGGCACAGTACAACGCTGAGATCTCGACAACGGCGGTAGGGGTCGAAGTTCCTCCCGTGGCGCCTCCCCCTGCTCGTCTGCGACGGTCACCCGCAGAGGCCGCCATGGATCTGACAGAGCTTATTTTCGGTGACGAGCAGAGCGTGGAGCGAGTATCTTTTTTGGCCGTTGTGACGACCGCCGCAGCCAAGTTTGGTATCCGTGGGTCGACTTTGAGTAGGTCGGGTGACGTTGCTCGATTGACAAGCCAGCTGCTTGATGGTGTGGACGAGACGGCCGATGCTCGGTCCAGCTATGAGGCGAGTTGTAATGACTGGATCCGCGCACTGCGCGAGAAGAGCACGTGAGATCGGGCGCTCGTGGCTGTTTCTGCGTTTGTTACTTCTTTTGGATTGGTCCATCTTATCTCTTTTTCCTTGCTTTCGATCGATACACTCTGTGACCAATAACTTTTCTTTGCCTGTATTTCCACTTGAGGGCACATGGCTCATCTACGAGCACTGACAGGCAACGGCGGTCCGAAGCGGCGAGGTGGACGGACAGCGTCCGACTGGCTGCTTTAAAGGGCACCGAATAAACGGCTGTGATTGGCGGCAGCCGACGGAGAGCGGCCACGCCTTTGCCAACACGTAGGCGGCACGCGGTGGCAACGCGGCAACGGTTGGCGGCGGCGGTCTCGGCGTTGCTGGCGGTGGTACGTGTGGCGGGGGGGGGGCGGCAGCTGTCGGCGGCAAGGGCGGCGGCCGAGCGCGCGTCGGCGGGCGCTTTGTGGCGGGGGGGGGGGAGGGATCGGGGGAGGGGGGGGGGGCGCTCCCACCGTCGTTGCCGCCGGCCCCGGCGGTGAGCGCGATCCTCCCTGCGCCGCGCCTGGGGCCGGCGCCGACGCAGCGGGGGGCTCCGGCGGCCTGCTCGCGGCCGCTGGCGCCCCCCCCGCTAAGCACAAGGAGGCTGCCGTCGGCGGCGGGGTGGCGACCGCGACGGCGGCGCGCGGCGGCAAGACGGCAACGGTTGGCCGCGGCGGTCTCGGCGTCGTGGGTGGTGGCATGTCTGGCGGGGGGGTGCGGCAGCTGTCGGCGGCAAGGGCGGCGACCAAGCACGCGTCGGCGGGCGCTTCGTGGGGGGGGTAGGGGCGGGGTCGGGGGGGGGCGGGGGGGGGGTCGGCGGTGGGTGGGGGGGGCGCTGCCGCTGTCGTTGCCGCCGGCCCCGGCGGTGAGCACGGTCCGCCCTGCGCCGCGCCTGGGGCCGGCGCCGACGCGGCGGGGGGCTCCGGCGGCCTGCTCGCGGCCGCTGGCGCCCCCCCCGCTAAGCACAAGGAGGCTGCCGTCGGCGGCGGGGTGGCGACCGCGACGGTGGCGCGCGGCGGCAAGAAGACAACGGTCGGCGGCGACGGTCTCGGCGTCGTGGGTGGAGGCGCGTCTGGCGGGGGGGGGGTGCGGCAGCTGTCGGCGGCGAGGGCGGCGGCCGAGCGCGCGTCGGCGGGCGCTTTGTGGGGGGGGGGGGGCGGGGGTCGGGGGGGGGGGGGGGGGGCGCTCCTGCTGTCGTTGACGCCGGCCCCGGCGATGGGCGCTGTACCCTCTTCACCACGGATGGCGCCGGGGGTCGGCGCCGACGCAGCCTAGGGCTCAGGCCTGGTGGAGCGGGGTAAGGGGGAGGGCCGTGGAGTGCGAGTGGTGGATGTGTTCGCGGGGGGGGTATTTTTTTCAGTGTGTGTTTGAGGGCTGTGGGCGGGGAAGACGGAGGGGAGCTCGGCAGGGAGGGCAGCTCTCCGAGCGTGGGGGCGGCTGACTGCGTGGGCAGTGCTTTTGAAGTCTTCGGTTGTGGTTTTTTTTTGCGCGGTGCGGAGGACCTCGGGGGCTTCCTCGTCGATGACGGGGGAGTGTGCTTTGTTTTTTCGGCAGGCGCATCAGCCTTGCCAGCGCCCCCCCCCCCAGCTGCCGCAGCGCGCCCGCCACAACCAGCCACGGGCGCCGCCGCCGCCAGCCGCGCGACCGCCCCCACGACCACCGCCGCCGCCGCCACCGCCTCGTCCCGCGCCGACGTACCCGGCACCGCGGCCGCCGCGGCGGCCACCGCGCCCGCAAGGCCTTCAAGCAGCGCCTGCGCGACGGCGGCCACCCCCCCCCCCCCCCCCCCCCCCCCGCGGCGGCGGCCAGTACCCCCCCCCCTTTCCCCCCGCGGGGAGGGCCGCCGGTGCGCCGCCGGCGCCGTCGCGGAGGCCGCCCGTTGAGGGTGACGGCGGCCGGGGGGGCGGCGCGGCCGGCGGCAGCGCGTGGGCGCGGGGGAGGGTGCTGACGCAGCCGCCGGCGCCACCGCCACCGCCGCCGCCGCCGCCCTTGTGCGCGACCGCCACTGAAGGCAGCACGACGGGCGGCAAGCCGACCGCCGCGGTGATGGCCGCGCCCGCCGCGGCGGCGGCGGCAAGCCGCCGGGTCCACCCCCCCCCCCCCCCCCCCCCCCCGCGGCGGCGCCCCCCCCCCCCCCCCCCCCACCCGCGTCGGCCACCGCGTGCTGCAGCAGCGCCGCGAGCGCCGCCAGCAGCGCGCACCCCGCCAGCGACACGGCCGACCGCACCGCCGGCGCCAACCGCGCCGCCGCCGCGGCGGTGCCGGCGAAGGCGGCCGCCGCCGGCCAGCCAGCTGACGTGCCGGGCGCGGCGGCAGCGTCGCCGGCGGCGAGGCTATCGGTCGCGGGGGGGCGGCGCCAAGCGTAGATGGGCACCGCCCCCCACAGGAAGACCGCGCCACCAACAGGAAGGGGCTGCCGGCGGCGGGGGGGCGGCGCCAAAAAAAGGCGCCGCCCAAAAGAGAGAGACGGCGCTGCCGGCAGCAAGCGGCTGCCGGCGGCGGGGGGGCGGCGCCAAACCTGTATGGGCGCCGCCCCCAACAGGAAGACCGTGCCGCCGACAGGGAGGGGCAGCTGCCGGCGGGGGGGCGGCGCCCGAAAAGCACAGGTCCCGCCCAAAACAGCTTGACGGCGCCGCCTGCTCCAGGCGGCTGCTGGCGGCGGAGGGGCGGCGCCCAAAACACACAGGCACCGCCCAAAAGAGGTTGACGGCGCCGCCGTCAAAAGGCGGCTGCCGGCGGCGGGGGGGCGGCGCCAAACGTCTAAAGGCGCCGCCCCCCACAGGAAGACCATGCTGCCGACAGGGGGGGGCTGCTGGCGGCGGGGGGGCGGCGCCCAGAAAGTACAGGCGCCGCCCAAGACAGGTATACGGCACCGCCGGCTGCAGGCGGCTGCCGGCGGCGGGGGGGCGGCGCCAAACGTACATTGGGTCCGCCCCCCGCAAAAGACCGGGCCGTCGACAGGGTGGGGCCGCGGGCGGCGGGGGGGCGGCGCGCAAAAAGCACAGGCGCCGCCCAAAAAAGGCAGACGATGCCGCCGGCAGCAAGCGGCTGCCGGCGGCGGGGGGGCGGCGCCAAATGTACATTGGCGCCGCCCCCCGCAAAAAGACCGATCCGCCGACAGGGGAGGGCTACGGGCGGCGGTGGGGCAGCGCCCAAAAAACAAAGGCGCCGACAGAAAAATGCAGAGGGCGTCGCCGGCAGCAGGCGGCCGCCGGCGGCGGATGGGCGGCGCCAAACGCAGATTGGCGCCGCCCCCCACAGGAAGACTGCGCCACCAACCGGAAGGGGCCGCCGGCGGCGGGGGGGCGGCGCCCAGAAAGTACAGGCGCCGCCCAAGACAGGTATACGGCACCGCCGGCTGCAGGCGACTGCCGGCGGCGGGGGGGCAGCGCCAAGCGTACAATGGCGCCGCCCCCCGCAAAAAGACCGGGCCTCCGACAGGGGGGGGCTGCGGGCGGCGGGGAGGCGGCCCGCAAAAAACACAGGCGCCGTCCAAAAAAGGCAGACGATGACGCCGGCAGCAGGCGGCTGCCAGCGGCAGGGGGGCGGCGCAAAGCGTAGATGGGCGCCGCCCGCCGCAGGAAGACCGCGCCACCAACAGGAAGGGGCTGCCGGCGGCGAGGGGGCGGCGCCCAAAAAACACAGGCGCCGCGCAAAAGAGAGAAACTGTGGCGTTCTGGCCTTTGGGGACAGGCGGGCCCTCGGTGAGGTGACTTGGGACCCGGCCGGCAGTGGTACGTGGAACCCTACGCTGGCCGGGGATCCTTGGCCATGTGGCCCGGTGTTGTGGCGACACGCCCGGAGCCCTGATTGGCCCACCCGACTGGAGGACTTGCCCGGGTTGTGGGCTTGCTGACCCCTTTGTGGTGTACTTGATTTTCGTATTTGTTTTCCTTGCGTGATTTCGTGTCTTTCCCCTTTTTCCCACTGGGTTTTTTTCTGGGGATTGACATTTGTGTGTGGGGGGATTTCGCTTGCTTTTTGTGTGTTGGCCCGGTGAGCGGCCGGTGCCCTGCTGGCACTTGGCCCGCTGGGGGCGCCCTCTGGGGGCCTCGCTCAGGGCCCCTGGAGGGGCCAGGGGGGGGAGGTTCTTGAGGGTAGCTCCGGGGTCTCCCCGGGGACATCTTGTAAAATCAACAGTGCTTTGGGTTCTTGCTCCCTCGGGCTTTTGTCCTTGTTACCTTTACCTCTGTCGGGGTGGGCGAGTAAACCACGCTTGGGCTCTTACCTGCTCCTTCCTGGCCAGTCTGTGGTTTCCTGTATGTGGTGGTTGTGGGGTCCGATAGGGCCATAACGGAACAGAAACGGCCCCGCCGGCTGCAGGCCGCTGCCGGCGGCAGGGGAGCGGCCCCAGACGTAGATGGGCGCCGCCCCAAACCGTAAGACCGTGCCGCCGACAGGGGGGGGCTGCTGGCGGCGGGGGGGCGGCGCCAAAAGAGCACAGGCGCCGCCCACAAGACGCCGACGACGCCGCCGGCAGCAGGCGGCTGCCGGCGGCGGGGGGGCGGCGCCAAACGTAGATAGGCACTGCCCCCTAAAGAAAGACTGGGCCGCCGTCAGAGGGGCGGCCTCTGGCGGCGGGGGCGCGGCGACCGAAAAAGCCCGGGAGCCGCCCAAAAGAGAGAGACGGCGCCGCCGACGGGGGGCGGATGCCGGCGGCGGGGGGGCGGCGTCAAACCTGTATGGGCGCCGCCCCAAACAGGAAGACTGTGCCGCCGACAGGGGGGGGCTGCTGGCCGCGGGGAGGCGGCGCCCAAAAAGCACAGGCGCCGCCCAAAAAAGGCAGACGATGCCGCCGCCAGCAAGCGGTTGCCGGCGGCGGGGGGGCGGCGCCAAGCGTAGATGGGCACCGCCCCCCCCAGGAAAACCGCGCCACCAACAGGAAGGGGCCGCCGGCGGCGGGGGGGCGGCGCCCAAAAAACACAGGCGCCGCCGAAAAGAGGGAGATTGCGCCGCTCGCAGCAGGCGGCTGCCGGCGGCGGGGGGGCGGCGCTTAACGTAGATTGGCGGCGCCTCCCACAGGAAGACCGTGCCGCCGACAGGGGCAGGATGCTCGCGGCGGTGGGGCGGCGCCCAAAAAATACAGGCGCCGACCGAAAAACGCAAACGGTGCCGCCGGCAGCAGGCGGCTGCCGGCGGCGGGGGGGCGGCGCCAAGCGTAGATGGGCACCGTCCCCAACAGGAAGACCGTGCCGCCGACAGGGGCGGGCTTCTGGCGGCGGGGGGGCGGCGCCCAGAATGCACAGCCGGCGCCCAAAAGACGTAGACGACACCGCCGGCTGCAGGCGGCTGCCGGCGGCTGAGGGGCGGCGCCAAACGTAGATGGGCGCCGCCTCGGAGAGACAGCCTGTGCCGCCGACAGGGGGGGACAGCCGGCGGTGGGGAAGCGGCGCCCAAAAAACACAGGCGCCGCCCAAAAAAGGCAAACGATGCCGCCGGCTGCAGGCGGCGGCCGGAGGCGGGGGGGCGGCGCCCAAGATCCACAGGCGCCGCCCAAAAGAGGGAGACGGTGCCGCCCGTAGCAGGCGGCTGCCGGCGGCGGGGCGGCGGCGCCAAACGTCGATAGGCGCCGCCCCCCACAGGAAGACCGTGCCGCCGACAGGGGGGGGCTGCGAGCGGCGGGGGGGCGGCGCCCCAAAAACACAGGCGCCGCTTAAAAAAGGCAGACGGTGCCGCCGGCAGCAGGCGCCTGCCGGCGGCAGGGGGGCGGCGCCAAACGTAGATGGGCACCGCCCCCCACAGGAAGACCGTGCCGCCGACAGGGGGGGGCTGCCGGCGGCGGGGGGGCGGCGCGCAAAAAGCACAGGCGCCGCCCAAAAGAGGTAGACGGTGCCGCCGGCAGCAGGCGGCTGCCGGCGGCGGGGGGGCGGCGCCAAACGTAGACAGGGGCCGCCCTCCGGCCGCGTTCCCCGGTCGCCGCGGGCGCCTCCCCCCCCACCCCCGCTGCCGGCCGCCGCCGCAGCGCCTCCTCCGGGTACGGCTGCAACCATGCGTCACACAGCGGCCGCGGCGGCAGCAGGTGCAGAGCCGTGCCCGTAGCGGCGTCGATCAGCTCGGCGCGGCCCTCGGCGCTGGCGGCCGTCGCCGTTCTCTTCAAAAATCTCATCCGCAAACGCAGTGTGAACAGAGGCGTTATCGTAAACCACCACGCAGTCACTGGGCTGCTCTGACAAAGGCAAGCCAGGGTGATACGCATTCATTCTCCGCACAAGGCTGGTACAAAACAAAACAAAATCATCACCATTCAATGCAGGGGGAACCTCGTTAACAAAGAGCTCCACAATACCACGAGTATACGATATGGCCACCGTGGAAGAGAAGCGCGCGCGGGCCCGAGGGTCCGGCGCAAGCGCTTCCAGAGGTCGACCAATGGGCGCCCAGCCGCGCCGGCGCACCATGGCCTGACCAGCCACGTGCGTTTCGTCGAGGACGACGATGCAGCGATCTGGTACTTGGCGGTACAACCGACAAAAAGCCACCCTCAACGCCTGCGACCCCTCCAGCGCCAGTCGCTCGACCTGCTTCACCGAAAATCCGATCTTGTTCAGCATCCGAGACAGAGTGCTTGTCGACACTGGCCAGCTCTGCTCCCAGCCATTAAGGTCCGCCAGCTTCCCGAATACTGCCTCCATTTCCCAATGAAACATTTCTGGGTGGGACCGCACCAGGGTGTTCAGCGCCACCAAAAACTCTGGATTGAAGACCGAGGCGTCCGCATGCCTGTTGTGGATGACATCATCGTTCCACGGGGAGCCGTGGCGCTGGAAATTGGCCCACCATTGCTTCGCAGTTGCAAGCTTGCACCCGACGTGCTCCAAAATGGACGCCCATGATTTTCCTTGGCGCCGGTTCTCGATGACCTGCCATCGGATAGCAATAGGGTACATGCTTGAATGGAGGAGGGACGCTGAACGCGTCAGCGCCGACACCCAATGTCCACGAGTTGACTTGGTCTGGCGACTTGGCCAGGAACCGGCCACGACCGCCAGCGACCGAACTGGACCTACTACGGATTTTCTTCAAATTCCCAATTTGCAAAATATACAGCGACATAGTATTAATAAATTCTAATAACCGTCGCGCTCGCCCCAGCGCGCGGTTTGGCAGAGGCTGTGCTGCGTCACACGGGATCCGACGTCCAACCCGCAGGAAGTGCTCTTCCTGGGTGGTCACGAAGGGCTCCGTGGAAGGACGAACCGGCCGCGCGATCTCCACGAAATGAAGCATCCTGCTCACGGACAGAGTGGATTGACGCCAGGTCAAACAAGGCACTTTCAGCCGCTCACTTCGCAGCCTGCCCCAGGGCGCCCAGAGACGCGGCAGAAGTGGGTCGCGTGAGCCCAGTGCCTTGGATTGTTCTGGATGCAAACACGCATTTCGGGCCCAAGTGGCCAATCAGCACCGGTGAGCATGGTGCGACGAGGACTGCTTTGAGTCTTGCTGCCTTTTCTTCGCGCTTAGTTCTTTTCAAAAGCATGTACATGCGTACATCGGCAAGATGAGATATAAAGATATATTTTTAGTACCAGTCAAAGACTGAGAGGCGTCACGCAAGGTCCACATCAGCACGTGCATCCCAAGCACAATCCAGGCGGCCCTGGAGGGCCTGGAGTCGCAACAGCAGTGGACGGCGCGATCTCAGCCGAGGCTGATTTTCTGCCGGTCAGTCAGCACACATCTCTGCTCCTGCTGGCCTCACAGGCATCACTGAAGCCCGGCGGCCAGGCAGGCACATGGTTTTTCTCGGGTGCACAACTTCGGCAGGAACTGGTGCACGATCGGCCTCCCTGCCAAGGAATTTTCTCTCCGCTGGACCGGAGATAGGTTCTGAGCCACGCAGAGCGAGCTAGGGTCGCGCCCGTCCTGGGTCTTCATGTTTTTTTCGTTCCGGGCCAGACACGAACAGAGCACCCCACTCCCTGGGTAGTGTGCTGTCGCCTGATCTGGTCCCCATTCTTCCATCTCTTGGGTAATGTTCCGCTGCTCTTGCAGGGACACGGGGTTGGGACGTGAAGCCATCTCGCGATCGATATGGTGCAGCGAATGAGAGTCACCCATTGTGCACAAGTGCTCACGAATTGCTTGAAATTTTACAGCTTCCACGCACGTGCCAAGCATAAGGTGCACACGAATTGCACGTTCACGACTGCGACACGTCTACTTTTTGGGGGATGCACAATACAAAGTTGTGAGGATGCCCAGCCAGCGTGCGCGACCTCAGAGCACCTCTACAGTCTTTCTCCATTGTTGGGCACCCTTTGTGGCGACCGTAAGCCCAAGGATTGTAACTTGATTCCGCCCTCTGATTGGTCGGGGACAACGATCGAATGCTGACACATGCGTTGATCGCACCGTAGAGGTCGGTCGACCTGCATTGGTTACTAGACACCGTGCCCAAGAAAGGATGTCACAGCAATGGAGAAAGACTGTATCGGTCCCCGCCAAATTCCGCCCCCATTCGCCATTCTATACGGCGAATGCGGCAGAGCATCTCTATCGCTTGACAGCAATGCGACATGTAGAAGTCCACATTTTGTTTGAGGTGCTCACTAAGTTCATCGGCTTGGCCTCTCCAACTCCTTGCAGCGCTGGCTCGCGGGCAGGCCGGCGCCCCCACGGCCAACCGTTCCCGTGCTGATTGTGCTGACCCACCTCCCGCGTGACGCTCTGTACGAGGCGCACCCCTTCCCCTCCGCGCTGGCACTTCCTGTGGGTTTTCGTTCCCCCCCTCCCGCTCGCGAAGAAAAGAAGACAACTTGAGCCATGGGAAGCGAAACGAGCGGGCCAGCGCTAACGTGACGGTAGAGAGACGAGTCAGTTTCCATGCGGTAGTGGGGCCTTTAGCCGCTATGGGCGACCCGGCGGGCAGTGCGGCGGGCCGCCGTGGTGCAAGGACAACACAATACAGCAATCTCCAGGAATGCCAGTGCACGGAGGCTCTGTCAAGTGCCGAGTGCTTTACGCCTGTGGTGAACAGTGCCCGAATGGCCTTCGCTCATTGGCCAGACGATATGCAGATAGAAATGGCGGCCGCCATTTCCATCGCCATATCGGGCAAGAATGGCGATGCAGGTGGCGAATGGGGGTGAGATTTGGCAGTTTGCTTGTCCGATAGACTTGCCCGGGGCCAAATATATGGCGATTGGCGCAGCGATACAGTCTTTCTCCATTGTTGGGCACCCTATATGGCGACCGTAAGCCCAAGGATTGTAACTTGATTCCGCCCTCCGATAGGTCGGTGACAACGATCGAATGCTGACACATGCGTTGATCGCACCGTAGAGGTCGGTCGACCTGCATTGGTTACTAGACACCGTGCCCAAGAAAGGATGTCACAGCAATGGAGAAGACTGTACTGTAGAGGTGCTCTCACTCGCCGCGCTGATCGAGACGCAAGCCCAACAGATCGGCCTCATTTCGAACGCCCTGTGCGTTTTCGAACATGAAGAGAACAGCAGCTATATGCAAACGCGCACCTCCATCCACATGAGGAGGATCCAACGAAACAGAACCGCAGCCACCAGAGCACCGGTGCACCCCCCAACAATACGATCGACTAACAGAGTCGCAATGACGCCAAGTTGCTCAGCAGAAGCTTGCACTCTGCCCGGTAGTCCACCGGCTCGGCACGCAACAGGCTGTAGCGTAGGCGGGTCTCGCCCTGGTACATGTTCTGGCTCAACTTGACCTTGAAGACGTACGGCTTGCCCAGTGGAGATGCCAGGTAGCGATTGAAGGAGTCAGGGTCGGTCTTAGAAAGAGTGTTGAGCTCCTTGGCCGACACTCCCAACAGCTTCTCGCCCTCATTAAAAGCCGTCACCCACTGGTCGCCAGTCTCGTCGGCAATCTTGATCGACAGCAGGTACCGCCAGTCAACTTCCTCATCCGCGTACTCCTTGCCCGTGGCGTCACAGTTCCACACGCCAGGTGCCGTCTCCGACAGCTTCTTCTTGGTCTCAGGGCACGCCGCGTAGTAAATGGAGCCCTCGGTCCGAACAAAATTGACCGTCGCACGAGTCTGGAAGTAGATACCACGCGGCTCTGAGCCAACTCGTGGTACGTCCTCCTCAACAACAGCGCCCAACGTCTTGCGCTCAGACGTAAGGGCGCCGCCACCGGTCGATGCGCTCAGGGAGGCCATTCCCGTCTGCGTCGAGCCAACACTGTCCCACCAGCCGCGCAGCTCCGCCGCCTCAGGGATATCAGGGTTAATCGAGAAGGAAGAAGACCCAAGAGAGTCCAGAGAGACGCCTCCAAAATCCCCACGCTTCACTGAGCGACAGGCGAGGACTGGGGCAGGGCCACTGCCAGTAGGGGGGAGCTTCACGGAGTCCGCTGTCGTCCGCCACAGCGTCAGATTGACCGACGTGCCGGTCCTATCCACCAGCGAGATGGTGCGCTTCCGCATCGGTTCGCCCGTCGCGCGGGACATGATCTCCGTCGTTTCGGGCGCGTCCGACACCACCCCGACAACGTCCACGAAGGCACCCGTTTCGACCCGCTCCAGCTCCCGAATAGGCACAAACTGGTACTTGACCGCAAACGCGGACGCCGCAGCACCTGTGACAGGGGCAACGGTGGAGCCTTCGTTCAGTGTAATCTCATACTGCGACGTTGAGCGATTGTACTGAGGGTTGGCGGGCTTGACGCTGCCGCGGCTGACCGAGAAGACCAGGTCCATGGCGATGACGTCAAACAAGCGAGTGGCGACCTGCCCAAAGCAGCTGAGCCGGATGGAACCGCTGTCATCCGTCAGCTCAAACGAAAAGACTTGACCCTCCTGGCCTTGCCGCTGGTAGGTGCGGAGAGCGCTCTTAAACGTCACCCGCCCATGGATGGTCCACGCGCTTTGATAAGGATTCATCGACGCGATAGGACGGAACGAAGAGCCCGTTCCGCCAGGCGCACCCTGCGTGACCGCCACGGGGCCGCCAGACGCGTTCTGACGCCACATAGAATTGGCATCCCGGCCACCACCCATGCCGCCACTGCCCATGCCGCCACTGCCCATGCCGCCACTGCCCATACCGCCACCCATGCCGCCGCCGCCCATGCGGATACCGCCCATTCCACCGCGCATGCCCCCACTGGGCGGTGCGCCCATGCCGCCGCCTCCACCAACCGCACCACCCGCCGGCTTCATGCCTCCGGTACCGCCAGCAGCGCCCACTGCCGCCGGCCCGGCAGCATGAAGGACCGACTGAGCCGCCGCTGCACCGTCCTTGGCCGCTGGCGTGGCCGCGGCGGTGTCGTTCTTAAACGCCGTTTCCGCAGGAACGGGGTTGCCGATCTTCTCCACGGGACCAGAAAGTACCTCCAGGTTCAGCAAAATGGCAATCCTGTGTGAGAAGACGTAGATACCAGTGCGCACACAAAACATCCAAGCCCAGGCCAATGAAGCACTTCAATCATCGTCAGCACACAGCCATGGCGGCGGCGCCAGGAATGATGATCACCAGCACAAGAAAGCGGGGGCAGGTGCCACAGAAGGTACGTGGGCATGGCTCCCAACAATATCTCTCCGACACGCATGCCCTTCTATGCCACCCTGCTCAACAGACCACACAACGGAGCGAGCCCCCACCACCCCGTCCCATTGACACGTACCGCTTATGAGCAATCACGTTTGTCACGAACTCCTCCATCCGAATGATGCCCAAATTCTGCAGCCGCTCCTCCGCCACCAGCGTATTCATCTGGGTCGCAAGCATGGCCTGTTGGAAGTGCACACCGTCGCTGATGATGAGGCGATAACGGCGGCCAGGGCTGTTAGCCGTTGACGGCGTACCAATCACCTTAAGGTCAATCACTTGAACAATCGGCTTGCCGGTGGTGTCCTCTTGGTAGACCCGGGCGACCCCACCAGGCGTCAAATGACCATTGAAGGCCGGCGCGGGCGCGTCAACGAGCGCCATACCAACCATGCACAGAAGGGACGAGGAGCAAGGCGGGCGCGCAGGTGAACTTCGACGCGGAACCGAGCAGGAAGACCAGCAGGCGTGAAAAGAGGTGTCGGCACACCCGCATCCAAACAGAGATATGATGCAACGGAGTCCGGTGCGTCGCCAAAAGCCCACAACGCCAGCGGGGATAGGAATGACCGCCGCGCTGGACGACCCTGTGGCTTGGGGGCGCCGTTGTCTACGCGTGCGAGTCCACCGAACGCGGCACGAGACCGTGATTCGTCACGCGTTGGCAGGTGTGACCCCTCCGTCTTTGGCGCGCTGTCGATGCGGTGCGATACTGGGATGCAAACCTCTTTCCGCGCCAGGACGAGAGTCGGGCACATTTCCCGCCGTTTCTTTCGACGTCTGCTCAAGTTTCCATTGAGTGACAGAACTTAGTAGTACTTGGTAGTTATTATGCCGTGACGAGGACCCGAATCCCTCGAACACCGGTGGGATGTGTGTGGTCCTCAGAGGCCCAGGACACGTCAGCTCTCTGAGCCGTTGGAAGCAGTAGCTGTGGTCCAGGTTGCAACATCAGTTTGGTTGATGGGACTGTCGTTCACACTTAGCGCCAGCCTCGTGACTGGCAGCTGCGCAGCCAGCTCCACTCAAGCTAGAACACGCCTTCACCTCCTCCCCTGCTGCGGACACCTTTTGGGCGCCGAACTACCTTCACGTGCCCCTACTATCCTGACGTAGTCATCCTCGACCATCTGCACACGCCTTACCCGACTGCCTTTTTCGCTCTTCACCATGTCGGCGTCGTCAGCGCAGTTGATGGCGGCCTTTGCTGGCGCTCCTCTGTCCGTCCTCACTACCTGCCCTTTTCCCCGGGTCATCCGTACTCGGCGGCCATGCGCGCCGAGTTCCCTTTGCCCTCTCTCGGCGCCTTTGCCTTGGAGACTGGCGCGGCTTCCGGCCATCCTCTCGACGCGCACCCAGTCTTCCACGACCATGTCCACTCCCTCCCCTCCCCCCATTGTACCGGTAGCGGCGGTGGGTGAGGGGCCGTTGCCCATGGGCGCCTCTTTTGGCCGCGCCGCCATCTTACCCCGACGTACTTCTGTGGGCCTCTACGAGCTGGAGCGGCTAGGCGTGGAGCCCGCCCGCCTTCTTGGCTCAACCGCTTCCCCTGCGGCCGCGGACGGTCCGCCTGGGAACGAGGGGCCTTTTGCTGCAGCAGTGGGCGCCATGGTCGCCGCTACTCTCATTCCCCCACTCTTTGGCACGTCGGCGGAAGCGCCCGTTGCGCTCGCCGTGGGCGGCGGCCTTGTGGCCTGGGCTGTGGATGCACTCGCCTTCAATTCGGCGGGCAGCAACGCGCTGGCTGGCCTCAGTGTTGACGCGGCACGTGTGGTGGCGCATGAGGCGGGCCATTTTCTCGTCGCTTATCTGTTGGGCGTTCGCATCGAGCGGGTTGCCATGACCGCAGAGGCAGCAAAGGCTGCCGGCATGCCCGCCATTGGCGTCGATGTGGCCCTCGGCGTCCGTACCGACCTGTGGACCCTGTCAGCAGTTGCATGTGCGGGGATGGCGGGCGAGTGGGCGAGCTATGGTGGGGCCGAAGGGGCCCGACAAGACCTGGTTGACCTGGGGGGCCACCTGCGGCGAGCGGGCATCCGCGGAGGGGAGGGTGGGGAGGTCAAGGGATACACTCGCTGGGGATTGCTTCAAGCTGTGACGCTGTTGGACCAGCAACGCGGGGCGTTCGAGGAGCTTTGCAATGCGCTGGCGGCGGGCGCTGATGTTGCTGAGTGCATTGCGGCCGTCGAACGGAGAGTGGACTGTGCGGCACTGGAGGGCAAGGCGCCTGCTGCCGGGTGAGGTATTCATGCGAAACGTCAGGAGGCCCTCGCCGAATTGTAGACTGTACAATAAGAGGCAGACTGTTCGGAATACCATCCCAAGTACAACCACAGCCATTCTCGAAAGAGTCCAGGGAGGGCTGTACTTTTCGATAGCTCAATTGCACGGAAGTGCTAATGTTTCTAAGCGGACAAATGGGCTCTGCCAAAAAAATGCCGCTAATCAGTACGATAAATTGTATCGTAAAGTGCCCAATCTTGGCCGATCGGGACAAGAATACGACCGAACTACAGATACCTACCTACATACCTAACAAGAGATCGTCAAGCGTATCAGTTTTGGTCCAGTGTATGGTAGGTATTGGGAGTTGTGCCAGGGGCAAGAGTATCTACTGTCAGACAGACGACTTCTCTCCAAGCGTAGTACACGCCCAGTTAAGACAGCCTCTTTGCGGTCATCTGGCTCTGGTATATCGTGAAGCAACATGAAGCACAAACGATAGAGACAAAAAGTATGTACAATCAAGAGGAGCGAATACCGCACGTGGTGGTTTAGGTCGCGACTATTCACCTCCAGGCAGCCTGGTTCCAGGTGCCCGTTCGTGCCTCTCTTGCACGTCTCTCTGCTCTTTTTCCAGGGTTGTCACGAGAAAAACGTATACGTTTATTATTGCAATTAATCTATAGATTAATCTATAGATAAATCTATCTGGGGCTCTGCGCTTGTAGATCAATCAAAGAACAGTTCCTGTATTGATACGACGTACATTCCAGATTCCTGAGGCAATTGCGGCCACAATTGTTCGACTGAGAATGGCTGTTGCCTCACGTGAACCCTTCTCCTCATCGCACAAAAGTCCCCTCTCGGAGCGCCAGCGGGCCAATATTCTCGGAGTCACGGGGTGGCTCCCAGTGACACGAGGAACTCATTCTTGCTCCAGCCCATCCATACCGCGCCCACCCTCACCCACACTATCGGTTGCACCACCACTCTCCCCATCCTCTGCAGCAACTGAACCAAAGAAGTCGAGGTCGTCCTCGCTCATGTTGACGCCGTCCAGGAGCTTGAGGTTCATGCCCACAGACATTAGCTTGGCCACCTAGTCATGGGTCAACCTGTTCCGGATGAGGGAGTGGATAGACTTCAGCGTTGAGAAGGACCTCTCCACAGCGCAGGATGACGGCATCATGCCCACGAGCGCCGCCCCTATCTCGCGCAGGGCGGGCGTGGAGCCCCCAATGAGAGACCACCAGCCCCACAGGTCCCATGGAGAGGCTACGATTTACAAATTGGGGGCTACTTGTATGTTCGGCTATATTTAGGTTTGAATTCAGTCGATCCTGGGCCTGACTTAATATTATACTTATCAACGTTGATTAAACGCAATGAAATAACAAAGCAAAAAACGTATTGATTCATTCTATAGGTTAATCAAGTCAAAATCAAAAAACGTCCCGTTTCTGCCAACCATGTTTTTTTCTGGGTGTCGTAGGGAGTTATCAATCACTCAGATGTGCCGATCTGAGTGTAGGGTGTACTTAAGCAAATGAGATGCGTCCGGTCTGACCCAGAAGACGGCCCTCCACTGGACGAGAGTCGAGCCCGTGACCGGAGCCCTAAGTACTCACAAGCGTACTAGCCAGTAGTATGTTTCGGAAACAGTAGATAAGAGTATAGCTGTTTTCTGAATTATCTGCTGGTGGATCGAGACTGTATATCTCAAACGGGCTCTCAGCCATGCAGATACGATACTGGGACCGACTCCCAGGACGATGTGCCCCCACAGGTTGCAATCGCCTCTACGTGTCTTCACATCTCCGGGGAAATAAGTGGTTCTGCCAAGATTATCGGCTCAGTGCTCCTGGCAGTACAGAACCTCAAGCCTCTGGGAACACAAAGTGAGAAACAGTTGCGGCCCTTTCTGGCCGGTATACGACCACATGATTGGGTTGTCAATCAGCTGATAGCGCTGTCCATCCACTGTGGTGCCCGTAAAGTTCAGAAATTGACTCTATGTCTCGGTCTCGGGCCACCAGGACAAAACTCAGCAAGCTTCAATACTGCAAGAGGATCCGGAGCATTAAAACATTTCAATTTACGAAAATGTACCGCACTTTGTACTTTCGTATGACTGGATTCTCTACTGTGATGTCGCTTCTGCATGCTTGCTTCACAAGCGAAGGGAGCACTGGATCCTGTGCTGGGCCTTTCAGTTGTCGCCTCTCCTAGGGACATTCTGCACCAACTGCCAGGTGGTGCACGGGAACTCTCAAGAGTGGACGTCATTGGCTTGGGCTTGCCCGAGAGCCCAGACTAGGCTTCCAGTTCATCTGCAGACTGCACAGAAGCCTGTCAGCCCCTGACGCGCACTACATTGGGGACCGCCCCGAGGGCCCTCACGACCTCGGCGACGCATCCAGGGGTTTTGTGACAGGTGCGCCTGGGAGGCGTCGGTTCGAGAAGCGAAATCTCATCAGAATCCAAGTCAACAGGGTTGTTCTCCGTTTGAGTTTCCGAACTCTGCGCATCTCGGGCCGATAAAAAACGCCATGAGTACTGGCGGCCAACACTCGGGAAATTTCCATTCAAACGTATGGTGGACACGCACTCATGACACAAACAAGTATTCGCGATGCTGGGCAAAACAGGCACGAGTACCGCCATTACGCTTGAAAAGATGCATGCATACATTTGAGCAAGGTACGCTTGACGAACCGTGAACCTAACCATTGAAATGCCTCAGTCATGGACGGCAGCAATACACAGTACACAATATACGTTAAGTATTAATTGATTAATTGATTACAGATTAGTTAATCGGCCCTTTGTGACTCATGATTTAGCTAAAACTGATGCAGGTACAGGCACTCAGGCACGTACACGTCGGCACGCTAGGACTAGTTTCAAGCCACACTGGTGTGATGTCGTCGCTGCGCCGGTTCCTCGGCGCATGCGACCGACCGGTTGCGGTAGTGCCTTCGCTTGGGCGGCGCCCTGCCGGCAACCACGATGCGTTTCGCGACGGCTGGCGGCGGGGATGGTTCCGTCCCGTCTTCTTCAAAGTCCTGCTCAGTGCCGAACCCCTCCGGGGTAGCGGGGCCGGCCGCTGTCACGGCCGGGGCGGCTGGCGTTTGCTCTTCTTTCTGCCTGTGCTGGTGTTGCAGCTGCGTGCCGTGTCAAAGCGGCTCCGCCTGGTGCCAGAAGGCTCTGCACCCACCACTGCCGCGCCGTGGGCGACGCTGATGTTGCTCTTCTCCGGAGCGGGGATCGGAAAGAGGGGAGGGTGTGGTGGCGGGGGGAGGGTGGTGGGGGCGACGCGTGCGTCGCTCGCGGTGCCGTGAGTGTGTGAGGGCGAAGAGCTGCTCGGTTGTCCTCTGGCTGCCGAGAACGTCCATCTTGCGTGGTCAGTGCAGATGTACATGTCCTTGATGGACGCATGAGGTAAAAGTGTACTAAATGAATTAATAAAATGATAAATTAATTCAATTGATTAATTGGTTAAAGATTCATCACAAAAATGTACCACTTTTCCATCCATGGTCTCACAGGATACGCCTTTGACTACAGCTGGTGCAGCTCCCAGTGAATGCTCCGAATGGGGGTCCACTGCACGGCAATGGAGGGGTATGGGACTTCTGAGAGACTGCCGACGACGTCTGCGAGCTGCACAACTCATCATCAGTTGGTCTCGCAAGAGGCGGTGTGTGATTGAGAAAAAACGTGGGAGAACGTACGAGAAGACAAAGGGCCTCGACCAATCAGCGCTCGGTTCGAGAGCCACTGTCACCGCAGCCACTCGCATGCTCCTGCGATCTGAGTGCCACAGCGCGCCGTTGGTTTTTTGTCCGCCACTGGTATAGTGCGTCCCGCAATAAGTGAACGTGCACGTGACGTGATCCTGTCAAAAATCGGCCACTGGACCAATCAAGCCCACACTGCACGACCCGGACACGTCCACTTTTTACGGGGCGCACAATACGTGCTTGGCTGGTGGCCATGTTCATGCACATGCCGTCGTGCATGTTCAGATCGACCAAAATTCGGCACTCAGAAATATATGACTACATGGTCCTGGTCCCGTTCGTTCAGAGCAAAAACGACAGTAGCAAAGTCTGCCCAGATCATGCCATGCAGCGCGTCTTGAATGCGATGGGGCAAGCCCAGTCGTGAGTCATCTGCTCCTGCGCATAAGGGCACGTCCACCAATGTCGATGTGGAACATATGTGGCGGTTGTTTTACTATGTAATGTTCAGCTTTTGTGGCTCTGATCATTCCAGTGTAGGATACATCATCTTGATGAGCAGGGCGAGATCTCTTCGATGCCGTTGGGTTCGACTCCATCTGACCTCATACAGCAAACTTCTGGTACGAAGACGAGGTCACACGTTGCGATGACAGTAAAGTTGGTACGTCGGACTGGTAGTTTGTCACAACGGCAAGCTTGAATAGCCAATAGATCACGTTCTTGTGAGCCGCTGAGAGCCTGAGAGCTGTTGCTTGACCAAACCGCCGTGCACGGTTGAGCGAAAGCCCTGAGGCTATCAAGAATCCAATTCGCGTTAGAACTTCCCTGAATAGTTGTGATTGTGCATCTATCGCTTTTTACTCGGTAACGTCAGCATCCAATTTTACTTGAATGCCGACATTTGTGAAGCTGCCCTCAGACTTAAATCGGAATTCCCTTCCTTTCAAACAAAAGCAGACTTTGTTCTACTGCACGTAGCCCTCGCCGAGTGAGTGGCGCCCGTCTCAGTGCAATACTGGACGTAGCGACCCTACGATAAGTCATTCCTTCCAGAATCAATCGATTCGACAATAATCAGGTTCGATAGCGTCCCCTGCGCTCCCAAACAAGATATATCCACTGAGCGATTGCAGCTGTAGCAGTCCAACTTCCTGGTGGGCTGAGAGGTTCAATTACACGGTGTGCATAATCAAGACTGACTCTCAAAGCGGAACCAGTCACTGGCTGTTCCTATTCCCACTCCCAATCGGTCTCCAAAAACGAGCAAAGACCTGGAGCAGGTACCAGAAGCTGGTTGCCTCGACAATGGTCTGACATCATCGAGATGGGTTCATCTGCACCACTATGTGACCCCGTCCAAAACTTGCAAACTCCAGAGGAGATATTTGAATCCATATCAAGCCGTTTCAAAGTCCATTTAAGTGCCACGTTGCCGTATTGTGGACGGGATTGACAACGGCAGCTGTGATCTACGGCGCATTTTGGGCAGGGCCGGCACGCAATAAAATGCTAGCTTTCATTCAATTAAATGAATATGCCATTGTGCTTATCAATCAAGCCGTGGAAAGCACCTTTTATTAGTATGCGACGTAGCGCACTTCACATGATTCCTCGTCAGTTGAGCTTCTGACTGCCGCCCTGCCTGGATCAGATATTTTCGTAAGCCATCCTTCAGCGGCAGCTCTCTCCTCATCAGCCTTTCCCAGGAGAAGCCATGGCTCACGAAAGCTTCCGGAACAGAAGCCCCCGGCAGTCGCGTGCCGTTCCTGTTCCTGACCGAGGTATGCAGGGGCAAACACTGTCTGGAATCATCTTTTTGTCCGCTTACTGCATCGTCCTACAGACGTTGTTCTTCTGTCACCTCCCACAGTTCTTCCCACCTGCACATCAGACAGTACATGAGAGGAGAGTGCAGCACTTTCCCGCCGAAGGGCGCACTCTTCCATGTTTTCTCTGTCGCTTAGGACTGATGGCGACCAACATGACTCGTGTACATAAAGGAAACTAGGAAGAGGGGAGTGAGAGCGGACGGATGACGATGCACATCACAAAATCAGGCGTGCGATGATTTGGACGTTTGTATGAAGGGGATGCTTCAGTGACCCAGTGACCCATATTTTTTTTTCCGTCTCTAGTATTTCCAATTGGTGCTCCCGTCCTCTGCGAGATGCGCGAACAGGATCGAAGCCGATCTCGCTGAAGGGCGGCAACCGCAATGGGGCAACGACCAGGAGCACTGTGGAAGCTTTTGAACTGTACCATCAGTTGACGCACGGTTAGTACCGCCGCAGAGCAAGGGATCACAAGCTGCAAAGCTCTTGAGCTGCTTGTTCGATTGGTGGGCATTGCGCTCACCCACGAAGGCGCCTTCAAGCAGTTCTACTTGCACAAAGATGGGGGTTGTGCTTCCGGGTTATAGATTCCGTGTGAGACACACATTTGAACAGTCAGACACGAACTGGTACTGTGGAGCATAGCTCCTAAACATCTATTTGCCGCCTTAAAAAGTTATGTTCCTGTCCTTAAAGGACCTTGACTGGTCCACACACTTACCTGCAAGGTCACTCACATAGGGCTGCGCTGATGGCCATCCGCTTGACCCGTCCGGCGCCCCCCCATCGGTCAGCGTATGCTAGTGCGATTGCCGCTGGGCAGCTGTTTTACAAAATGTTCTATTGTCTTCTAAGCTTTGGCCCTCGATGGGCGCACGCATCGGGGGCGCCCACATGGGCCTCCCAGACAAGATGCGGATTAATTGCGGCTTGGCATGCCAGCCACAGGCGACGGTCAATCTCGCCTCTTGGACCCTTGGCGGCGGCAATAGTTGGCAGGGGGGTTGAGCGAAGGGCTCGCGTCGGGTTTGATATGAGCCAAGTGTCCGACATCCCCCCTGTCAGTGCTCATCATACGCAACGGTATGAGCTTAGCGTACGGTATTGGCCCCGGACAAATTCCGAAAGTGTGTGTGCATACTGGCTGACAGTGGCCATTTTTTCGAAAGAACATGTGAGTATCATGCCTGTCCTCGTGTGTGCGTGGCAAGCGTATACGCTCGACTAATCTGTGGCGAGACGCACAAAAGAAAAAAAGAGTTACAAAA
The DNA here is from genome assembly GCA_009829735.1 of Pyropia yezoensis. NCBI lineage: Eukaryota > Rhodophyta > Bangiophyceae > Bangiales > Bangiaceae > Pyropia > Pyropia yezoensis. The sequence continues at coordinate 7,244,828 of CM020619.1, forward strand.
GTTCGTCGTGATCGAATGCAAGCAGAGTCAAAGGTGTACCAGATGCCTCGGTGGTTAAGAAGTAGGCGAGGGCATCAAATAGTGCGGAGAGTAGCCGCTGTGATGGAAACCGCCGCAGCGGCCGTGGCAGCCGTAGCGGCGGGAGCCGGAGAATAGGCGACGAAATCACTGAGACATAACTGCACCACCACCTTCGCACGCGGGTTGCAGGGTCATTGCGAAAGAGACGGGCTGCGTGCCACAATACAAGCCGAACGCCCGGTAACGGCCGCTGAAGACCATTGCTCAGAGGAAAACCTACCTCACCTTGTTGGTTGTGCCCAAACGTCGACTCCAGATAGCTGTGCCGGTCAAAAAAATCTGCGTACAAACGCCACAAGCGAGTGGTTCGAGCTCAAACTGCTTTACAGAACGCACAGTTGTCTTGCTGATTTCTGAATTCAGTCTTAGTGGACCGAGATTGACTCTCTCAGACGGGCTCTCAGCCAAGGAGATACGCCGCTGGGACCGACTCCCTGGACGATGTGCCCCCACAGGCTGGAATCACCTCTACGTGTCTTCACATCTTCGGGAAACAAGTGGTTCTGCCAAGATCTTTCGGAAAAGTGCTCCTGGCAGTACAGAACCTCAAGCCTCTGAGAGGAACCAGTTAGACACAGTTGCGGCTCTTTCTTGCCCGTCATATGACCACATGATTGGGTTGTCAAGCAGCTGTGTGAATCCATAGCTGATGGAACCTGCGTCACATTGCTGTCCGACGCGGCCCAGTCATCACTAGATGGTTCTGGATGATCTTGGATGTTGCGGTCGCTGCTGACAGTAACGCCACGCGAGTTCCATAATGGTCGAAACCGTGATTGCGAATGATTCTGGAAGGTGATGGAATGTTACGGAGCCAATCGCGTGGTTCCATCACATTTCGTCAGCCGTGCTGACACATGTCGGCCGCGCTGGCAATTTGACGCTGCATCCTCGCGCTGCGTTGTGTGTTTGTTTTGCCTTGTGTGCATGCTTTGCCTATGGGGTGTGGAGTGCCGTCTCACGCCTGTGGTGAGACACTCCGCGCCTATATAAGCGCTCCCTCGCATCGAGTAGCGAGGAGGGAGGAGGGGGAAGACAAGTGGGGATCATTGCATAGACTCGTGCTTGGGTGCGCGCGGACGACGGCCACCCTCTGCTCGATTGCCCGGTCGGTTCGAAGGCCGTTGGCTCCCACTTTCTACTTTCCAATAGACCCTTTCACTAAGAATCCACATTCGCGAATAACGATCAAGGTGACCCTCAACAAGACGTGCGCCGGACGGGGACGGTGCACGGGAACAAGACGAGGACGCCGCGTAGCTGTGTACGGGCGGAATACGTGTGCGCAAGGTGTGCACGGCTGTCAAGGTCGCGCCGCGCGTATGCACGGCGCAGTACAAGGGCAAGGGCACTTGAACCAACGGGGGGACTGAGCGTGCGCGCGCCTGGTGCCTGGGGCGCCGGCCTTCGGGTCGGAGCCTGCCTAGAATCCTTGGCACGCGTGCGTGTTGACGTTCCATAAGGTCTACGGCCGACCCCCTCCGGGTAACACCGGTGCGCCGACAGGCTTGGGGAAGGACGCCCGCAACTCGGACGGGGTGTGTCTGCCTGCGTGCTGTGCTGTTGTGGACGCTCGGGTGACTGCGACGTCGTGTGTGTCTGCTGCCCGCGTGGTCTGCAGTTCCTGCTGTGCTGCGAGTGCTCGTTGACGCGCAACAATGGCGGACGTCTCTGCGACTACTCATGGGGCGCTGCCTACCTTCATGGCGGCCGCGGACGACAGCCTGCTGAACGAGGAGCAGAAGGGCGTGGTGGCCTCTGTCCGCATGCTGGAGGCCGAGATGGCGGCTACGCCGATGTCGGGCGAGCAGGTCAAGGCTGCTGTCTCTGAGCTACTCCCGCCTGCCGTCCTCTTCAGCCCGAGCTTGGTGGCGTTGCCGTACCTTCATCGGGACCTGCGCAACTGGCTGAACGCGCGTGGTGCCAACCTGGAGCAGCATCCCTCACACCGCATCAAGATGACGCTGGCGACGGCGCTGTACCCGGAAGCCGAAGAGCGGTCTGTCGCCACGGAGATGGCCTCGGAGGTGGAAGCGGCTGGTCGTCGTTCCCGTGTGGCGGGCGTGCAGCACGAGAGCGCGCTGTCTACTGCTACCAGCGCTGCGGCGTCGGGGGCCAGCGCTGATCGTGCAGCCCACAACGTCGCCATGCGCTTCCGCGACCAAGCTGCCAAGTTCAGTGGTAACCTCGGCGAGAGCTGGAACGAGTATGTCGCCGAGTACCAGCAGGTCGCGCGTGACTACGAGCTGACTGCGTCCCAGAAGCTGCAGTACTTGCACAACCTGCTGCGCGGCGATGCCAAGCGCTTCTTCCTGGACCGTGTGCACGGGACCGCGGCTACGATTGCGCAGGCCGTCGACATGGTCAGTGCCGAGTACAACTCCATCGTCCGTCAAGACCGAGTCAAGAACTACCTGAGCGGCTTGCGACTGAGCTCCTTCGTCAAGGACGGGACCGACGTCACGGCGGCGCTGGAAAAGACGTACAAGACTATCAGTAAGCTGGCGCCCCAAGTGCCCCGGTCTCATCATGGCGAGTCCTACAAGGTGGAGTTCCTGCGCAACGCGGTTGTCGGCAACGCGTGGGCGACTGAGCCCCTGAGCCGCATCGCGACGCACCGCTTGACGTTCCAGCAGCTGTACGGTGAGCTGGAAGCCGCGCTTCACCTGCACAACGAGGCTCGCATGGCGGTCATGCGCGATGAGGTCGCGCGCGGACCTACGCCTGTGGAGGACAAGGTGCCCGGGATCCTGTTCGCTGGCCAAGGTCACTACGTGCGCCGGAACAAGGACTTCGGCAAGCGACACGGTGCAGTCAAGGGCAGCGGTAGCGAGCCGCGCTTCGACCCATTGTCCCTGATGGGATGCTTCAACTGCGACGATCGCTCGCACTCCCTTGGCAACTGCCCTCATCCCGTCAACGCCGTCAAGGCCGCTAAGCGTAAGCTGGAGTACTACGCCAAGAAGCGCGCTACGCAGCCCGCGGCCAGCGCCGTCTTGTACCAGCTATGCTCGCAGCTGGATGCGGCTGGAGTCACGGGTGAAGACGACGACGGCGACAAGGCTGACGAGAGCGACGAAGCGGGTGGCGCGGCGCAGAACGACGTCGACATCTTTGAGACTCTCGTGCAGGACGCGGAGCCGGCCGCCAAGGACGACGACGGGGTGCAGAGCGACGAGTCGGATTTTGCGTAGAGGGCAGGAGTCGTCGACTTGCCCTCGCACACAGACGGCGGGGTCGACCCCCGCGTATCGAAGAGGACCCCGGCTTCCTGACTCTGCTGGAGACGGTGGAAGACTTCCAAGGGGCGTGCGTCGACACTGGCGCACAACGCACCGTCATCGGCAAGCCGCAAGCCTACGCGTACCTGAACTGGGCGGGACTGCCACGACGACTCAAGCGGGACAAGGTGCCCGAGGTGTACCGCTTTGGCGGAAGCCGGCACGCCAGTATTGGCACGCTGGCTATGCGCATCCCTCTGGCCGACGACTTCTTCATGCAGCTGATGGTGAACGTCGTGGACGTGAAAGTGCCTCTGCTGTTCGGGCTGGACATCCTCGACAAGTTCCGTATGTACGCCAACACCGTGCTCAACCGACTCGTGTGCGAAGCCTACTCCGTCACGGTGCCGCTGGTGCGCAAGCTTGGTCACGTTTACTATGTCTGGGAGCAGAACGTGCTCTACACCATGCCGGAACTGCGCAAGCTGCACCGACACTTCTTCCATCCGCAGCCGGACCGCCTTTACGCCGTCATCAACAAGGCCGGCGGAGAGCACGCCAAGCCAAGCACCTTGAAGCAGCTGCAGGACGTGTCCCGTAATTGTGACCTGTGCCAGCGGCTCGCGAAGGATCCAAGTCGGTTCCGCGTAGCATTGCCACCTGGCGACATAGTCTTCAACCGGACGGTGCTGCTGGACATCATGTACCTCGACGGGAAGCCGCTGCTGCACGTGGTCGACAAGGACACGCTCTTCAGTGCCGCGACCTTCCTTTCCAACGGCGAGTCGACGGAGGACGTCTGGCGGGCGTACGTGCGTTGCTGGGTGACTCCGTACATCGGCTATTCGGACTTCATGCACACCGACCAAGGACCACAGCTCGCGTCGGACGAATGGAAGGCGCTGCAGCTGTCTGCGGGCATCAAGCGACTGGAGTCCGGCGTGGAGTCGCACAACTCTCTTGGCGTCGGCGAGCGCTACCATGTCTTCCTGCGGCGGATCTACTGGCGGGTCAGGGCTGCTCACTCGGACTTGCCCGTGGAGGACGCTCTGGCACTCTCTGTGTGGGGCATGAACCAGACGGCTGGACCGAGCGGGCTCGTGCCGACTCTGATGGTCTTTGGGGTCCTGCCGCGGATGCCCGTGACGCCGGTAAACCTTCCTGGGCAACGCGACCGTGTCATGGCGATGCACGCCGCCCGGGACGAGATGGCAAAGGACGTCGCCAAGTCGCGGCTGGAGCGCGCCGCGCGCAGCCGCGTCCCCGCCTCTGCTGATGCTATCATCCGAGCAGGTATGTCCGTGTTGGTCTACCGCGAGAAGCCGGTTGATCGATGGTTGGGGCCGTACCGTGTTCTGTCAACCAATGGCAAGCAAGTGTGGCTCAACGTTGGCAACTCCGTGAAGCTCTTCTCCGTGGACAAGGTGAAGGAGTACCGGCCGGAGCAGGCCGAGGAGAATTCCACTACGGCTGCTGATCATGTGACGCCTGTGTCAGGCGGGCCTCGTGTTCGGGACGTCGTCGAGGTTGCTGAAGACGGACAAGTCGTGCCGACGGCATCGGTACCTGCGACGGAGCATGCGCCGACCGCTCTTCCGCGAGCTACAGAGGTGTACGTGACGGAGGTGCTCAAGACTGGCGACGCGCGCATATCGTCAAAGATAATCCAAGACGCGCGCCGGGCTGAAGCAGAGGGACTCCTGAAGCGGAAGGTGTGGGTTGCAGTCAAGCGCAAGTCCCTGCCCCGTCACGCCAACATCCTGGGTGGCCGTTTTGTGCACGTGCTGAAGCACGTCGGTACGCCCGAGGAGAAGGGGAAGAGTCGCTACGTCGTGCAGGGCAACCGCGATCACGCCAAGCCGTTCGTCGTGCACAACCTGTCTACACTGCGGCAGCGGTCGACGAAGATCATCGTGTCCACCAGTGCTGTCCGCGGCTTTCGAGTCTTCTCGCACGACGTCAACCAGTCCTACCTTCAGAGCAAGGACAAGCTGTCTCGACCTGTGTACCTGAGTCCGAGGGAGGAGGACCGTACCATCCTGGGTGTCGCTGACGACGAAGTGCTGCGCATCCTCAAGCCTCTCTACGGCCTCTGTGACGCGGGAGACTACTGGAGCGCGACGATGACTTCCCACGTTGAGGGCGACCTGTCTATGTCGCCGCTGACGGGGGACCCGGCCCTGTACGTCAAGGACGGAGGTGGTGACGTCGACGGTCTTCTCGGCTCGTACGTGGACGACATGCTGCTGGGCGGGAACGAGGAGTTCCAGCGCCTGACGGAAACGACGCTGGCCCGCTTCGAGTCCAAGCCGCGTGAGTGGGACAACACGGAGTTTCTGGGCGTCCAGGTGCGCACTCTCACTACGCCCCGGCGGCACTTCACGCTGAGTCAGCCGGAGTACATCAAGCTGGTGCGCATCATGCCGACGGACATCACCTACGACGACTTCGTCTCCGTCCGCGCTTCCTTTGCGTGGCTGTCGCATAGCCGCCCGGACCTGTGCACTGCGATCAACCGCGCGGCTCAAGTGTCGTCCAAGACCTTTGCCAAGGGACACGTGCAGGAGCTGAACAAGGCGATCAAGTACGCCAAGTCGACGGCGGACCTGGTGCTGTCGTACAAGCCACTGGACCGGACGACTCTACATCTGCGCGTATACGCTGACGCGTCCTTTGCGTCGAACGACGACAACTCGTCCCAGCTGGGCTTCATCATTCTGCTGTGTGATGCTGCTGATCGCTGCCACGTGCTGGCCTACTCGAGCAAGAAGTCCCGTCGCGTCGTGCGCTCCATCATGGCGGGCGAGGTCTACGCATTTGCCAACGCGTTCGACGAGGCCTTCATCATCAAGCACGACCTGGAGCGCGTGTACAAGCAGCGCGTGCCGCTGACGATGCTTACGGACTCCAAGCAGCTGTTCGACGTCATCACGCGGGCATCCCACACGACGGAGAAGCGGCTCATGATCGACATTGCTGCTGCCCGGGAGGCCTATAACCGCAACGAGATCACCAACGTCGGCCTGGTCAAGTCGGCGAACAACCTTGCGGACGGGCTGACCAAGCCGGGATTCTGCCAGAGTCTCGACGACGTCTTGCGGACTGCGATGGACCAGAACCCTGTGGAGCAGTGGATCATCCGGCAGCCGAGCGTAGCGGAGGTGCAGCGCTCGGATAAGGAAAAGGTGGGAGTGTGAATCCATAGCTGATGGAACCTGCGTCACATTGCTGTCCGACGCGGCCCAGTCATCACTAGATGGTTCTGGATGATCTTGGATGTTGCGGTCGCTGCTGACAGTAACGCCACGCGAGTTCCATAATGGTCGAAACCGTGATTGCGAATGATTCTGGAAGGTGATGGAATGTTACGGAGCCAATCGCGTGGTTCCATCACATTTCGTCAGCCGTGCTGACACATGTCGGCCGCGCTGGCAATTTGACGCTGCATCCTCGCGCTGCGTTGTGTGTTTGTTTTGCCTTGTGTGCATGCTTTGCCTATGGGGTGTGGAGTGCCGTCTCACGCCTGTGGTGAGACACTCCGCGCCTATATAAGCGCTCCCTCGCATCGAGTAGCGAGGAGGGAGGAGGGGGAAGACAAGTGGGGATCATTGCATAGACTCGTGCTTGGGTGCGCGCGGACGACGGCCACCCTCTGCTCGATTGCCCGGTCGGTTCGAAGGCCGTTGGCTCCCACTTTCTACTTTCCAATAGACCCTTTCACTAAGAATCCACAAGCTGATAGCGCTGTCCATCCACTGTGGTGCTCGTAAAGTTCAGAAATTGACTCTACGTCTCGGTCGTGGGCCACAAGGACAGATGCAGAGTATCTTTTGCTAAGTGCAGAATTTTGGCCGATCCGAACAAGAACGCAAGTGCATGAGAAATAGGTTGAGCCAAATGCGTGCGAGGATCTGGGAAGTAACCAATACCGTGCTGTGGCGCTGAGATCCCTGGAATCATTTCGTTGGCTGTGGCGACCGTGAGTCTCGAACTGAACGCTGATTGGTGAGAGCACTGTTGTTTTCTCGTCCGATCTCGGTCGTATCTCCTCCATCACATGTGGCGTCCCCTGCAGGTCTCAAGAGATCAGTCGTGCAGCTGGTCACTGGTGCCGACGTGGTCGAGAGATCCCCTGGAAATCTCAGATCGTCCGATTGCTCTTCAACGGACCCCGGTGCGGAGCTGTCATTGGTCGGAGGAGCACCAACTGTCGCCAGAGGGGCCTCATCTGAGGCATGCCGTTGGTCTTCTGCAGTTGGTTTGTGTTCCGGTCCGGATCCGCCAGAATTGTGCACTCAGCAATATTGACTGTTTGATCGCGAGAACGTGACGTGCACGTGTAAGAGAGAACCCCAGATATGCGCCAGCACATGAGGGACTTTAATTGAATAATCATCTGCACAACGCCTGGGTTAGCTGGGCAGTTGCGTGCACTACAGGCCGGCCACCCCACCCCGACTGACCCATGCCCTATTCGTTAATACGAGTCCGTCCGCGGATCTGGAACGCGGCACTGCGCATTCATAGGGAAACGACCCAGCAAAGGGAGCCTCCAGATCCGCGTCCCAAGCGCCTTGAGGACCACGTTTTGAGCCGCGGACATCAGCGCGGTTGTTAAGGAAGTACGTAGCGACGATCGACCAGACCGAGTTAAGTCGCGGCATGACGCGCACTTATCCAAGTCATTCAGCCAGGTCATCGGCGCCCTCTGCGCCGCGCCGCCCCACCACGGTGCCCTCTCGCAGCAGTGGGGGCCCACCCCCCCACCCCCCGCGATCGGCACGTCTACCACTCCCGTACCTGCACACACGTGGGCGCAGGGTTGCGGGAACGTTCCCCCTCTCCCCCCCTTCTCCCCTTGGGCTGTTTGGCTGTGCACCCGGTCGTGTTCAGCTCGCCGTGGTAGTGGTCCTCACGGTGCTTCCGCCCTCGCCCCCCCCCCTGTTTTAGGGTGTCCTCCTGCCCGTAGCCGTGCCCGAGACGTCTGTGGTGGTGCTCGTTGTTCGGGTGCTCCCCCCCCCCCCCCCCCCCCGTTGTTTTGGGCGTGCTCCTGCCGGTGGCGGTGCCCGACTGGTCGGCGGCTGTGCTCGTCTTCGGGGTGCTCCCGCCCCCCCCCCCCGCCTCTGTTTTTTGGGTGCGCTCCTGTTCGAGGTGGTGCACGACACGTCGGCGGCGGTGCTCGTGGTTGGTGTGCTCCCCACTTCCTCCCCCTTGCCCCTGTTTGTGGTGGTGCTTCTACCCGTGGCGCTGCCGGACAGGTCGGCGGTGGTGCTCGTTGTCGGGTTGCTCCCGCCCCCCCCACCAGCACCTGCGTTTGGGTGCGCTTCTGCCGGAGGCGGTGCTCGAAACGTCGACTGTAGTGCTTGTCGTCGGGGTGCTCTCCCCCCCCCAATCCCCCCCCTCTGTGTGCGCAGACTACTTCCTGTGGCGGTGCTTGGCACTCCGGCGGTGGTGCTCGTCGTCTGGGTGCGTTTTCCCCCCCCCTCCCCCCCACCCTCTTTGTGCATGCTCTCCTTCCCGTGGCGGTGCCCAACTTGTCGGCTGTCGTGGTGGCCTTGGGCGTGCTTGTGTGCCCGCCCCCCTCCCCCTGCCTGCTGTGTGGTCCACGTGCGCGTGTATGGAATGATGGGGCCGCCCGCGGAGGATCCAATGTCATTGCTCAATGATGACAAGGACTTCTGTTTTTCGGGCAATGGTGACGGAGGTGACGTTCTTGGTGACGGTGGGGATGACGTTAGCGCGTTTTTTGGGGGGCAGGTTGGGTCAGCGTTGTGTGGGGGGGACGTGCGAGACGGAATTCTCGATGATGATGACGACGACGACCCATCATGCCATGCGATAACGATTGCTCTATTGCTTTCGGGTGCGCGTCAGAATGTCAACTACTTGCGTGACAACGGGCAGGCGTGGGAAGCTCAACTTCGCCGCTCAGATCCTTTCTTCTACAAGAGAGTGCGCATGACGCAGGCCTCTTTTGACGTGCTTCTCTCGCGAGTTCTTCCTCTTTTGCGCGCGGCTGGGGATGGTGTGGTGGGACGACCGCCGAGCATTGAGCCGCGTATTCGGTTGCTGCTTGTGCTCTACTGGTTTGGACAAAGGGGTAGCCAGTTCGCCGCATGTGACTGGGCTGACATGGCAGAGTCCACATTCACACCTACGGGAGTCCACGCAGAATTGTCTGCGCTACGGGAGTCCACGCAGAATTGTCTGCGCTTCCCCCCCCTCGGTTCCCTTCTACAGAGGCGGAGAAAGCTGCGGTCGCTGACGGTTCCATTGCTCGCCTGGGGTGTCGTATTTAGCGGGTGGTGGGGGCCATTGACGGTATCGACCTGCTGGCCATAGTGGACGCCAACAAGCGCTTTTTGTGGGTCCGGGGCGGGCTACGTGGCTCGATGGCCGACAGCCATGGGTTCAGGGAAAGCGAGTGGTATGCGAAGCAGGTCAGTAGTCGTCCCCATCTTCACGCAGGGTATACTCTATTGGCGGATGGGGGATTCGCCCTCGAGACGTGGCTCCTGAAGCCCTACCCCGAGGAACAGCTGACGACTCCCAAGAAGCGGATGTACAACTTTAGTGTTTGCTCACCGCGGGCTGTGGTCGAGAACGCTTTTGGTGTGCTGAAGGGCCGATGGCGCTTGCTGCACTCGGGGGTGTCATGCGAGACGGAGCTTGCACCTTACGTGGTCGACGCTTGCGTGCGTCTGCACGATTTCTTGGAAGACCAAGGAGACGAGTGGAACGAGGCCATTGACCCGTACCACGACGGTGCTCACGCTGCGGCAGGGGACAAGGAGGACGGTGATGCATAACTGGAGGCCGCGCAAACGCGAGACGACTCAGCGAATGCTCTTTGGGAGGAGCATGGGGATGAGTAGTTAGATTGTGGGCAACAAGACTTGTTTCGCGACCCGTCCCTGAATATCAGCAAAGGGCTCACCCCTCGCCTCTTCGCCACTCCCTTCTGGGGGCACGAGCGGCGCCCCCGGATTCTCTGCGGGCTTGATTGATTTATCCTATTGGACTGGGTCAGCAATTGTTAGGACAAGCTCGCCCACTGCGGCTTCTTCGCCACTGCCTTGCACACAAGGAAGATACAGGCCGAGACACCACCTCCGCTCATCCGCTGTTCATCCCGCATGCCTTCCCAAGAGTTTGCCGCCGTAGCACCCTCGGAGACGCCCTATGTACATGTATATTCATCAAGCCTGTCGCGAAAAGGGCACACTGTTCTGCAAAGACGCGTCTATCGTCTACACCCGCCGCTGCCACGAGGCAGAGCTTGCGCCCGCCCGGGCTCCCTCCACCCCATCGGCCACACCGCCATCAACTTCTGCCTCCTCTCCGTCCCCCCCGCCCGCCCCCCCTCCCGGCCCTCCCCCCCTATCCATCGGGCATGCGGTGGCCGCCGGCCCGCCGCTGGCGAGACCACGGCGTCTCATCATGGTCTCGTACTCCTTACGCATCTGGAGCGGACGCGATACTGAAAGGTTTGACTCAGATAGCCTGACCATTTGAGAGGTCATGCTTTCGTTGCGCAGGCGCTCTGCCTCGGCAGCCTTCGCGTTTCCTCCAGCCGCACCTCTCGCTCGCGCACGGCCACCATGCGCTCCGCCAGCTCCAAGCGGTTCTTCTGGTACTGCTTGCTCAAGACTGCTTGGCCCTGCAGAGCCTTGTCCCGGGTTACGCGGTCCCCCTGGGTCTGCTCCAGAGCGTCCGCGAGGCGGTCAAGCGCGGCCTGATTTTAGCCGGTCGCGGGCTGCTTCCGCTTCAGGCCCCCTTGTGGGACAACACGGCAGGCCGCCGCGTTGGACCTCCCCTCCCCCGCATTCCTGCCGCGCGCTGGCGAGGGCTGCCCGGAGCTCACGCGCGCGCTGTCTGCATCTGCTTGGGCTCGACGCGCGGGCGCGTTGTGAGCGCCCGGGGCAGACGCGGCCTGTGTCACCGTCTCCGAGGGCGCCTCCGTCACTAGCGCGGGAGCAGGAGGTGACTGGGGGCGGCGGGGGGGGGAAGAGGCGCTGCTGCGGCTGCTGACAAAGCTTGCGTCGGGTGACTCGTCGCGGGGCGACGGCGGGCCTGCGCCTGACGCCTCGCCCCCGCTGGCGAGGAAGTCGTTGATGTCGGGTAGCTCAGGAGCTGACGAAGACGAAGATGCGAGTGTCGCCCGGCTCAAAGGGGCCCCAGACTGAACCCCTGCTCCACCTCTGCCGTCGTTCCCCAGATGTCAAAGCCCTTGTCATAGTCAAAAAAATCCATCTGTTGAGAAACAAGTAAGACCAGCCAAAACGAAACGACAGAACAGAAACAAAAAAGACCTGCGGCACGCCATGGGCGCAGCAGCGTACGTGTAAGCCGATGATATCCGAGTATAAACAAATCAAAGGGGCATCCACGAAGGATTCAACCAATGGGGGAGCTAAAATACGAAGAAATAACAAAAGAGACACAAGCAAGCATATGGCGGCACCAGATCTGTGGAGCGCATTGCCTACCTTTCTTGTCCTCCACCGCCTATGTAGATGCGCCTCGATTGCGCAGCTTGGAGATCGCCTCGTCTACAGACCGCCACGCGCTGTTCAGGTCCTTGATCTTGGCCGCCACCTTCCTCCCGGTCAACGGCGTCGACGGACCAGCCCGATTGAGCGTGTCTGCAAAGCGGGCGAAGACCTTTCCCAGCTTCTTATGCTGATTGGTTTGCTTGAGCAACTAGCACTCGTTGGATGCGCCCAGCAGGTCGAGCAGCGTACGTGTCGCCACGTCGGTCCACTTCACCTTTGGCTTCTTGCTGTTCTTCCCCGGCGTTGTCACAGTGCCGCGGCTCGTCGTGGACGAGCGGCGACGCTTCCGCTGACGATCGCCAGGCAGCGGCACGGGGGCGGGGGAGGGGCCGTCACTGGCAGAATGGGCGGAGGGATCAACGATGCCATAAGAGGGGGGGGGAGGGGCAGAAGCAGGAGAGGGGGGGGGGGGGGAAAACCCAAGATGGGCCGGGGGGTGGGCAAAGCCGCGGGCATGGCCAGCCCCTGCGCGGCTCAGTCTGTCGGGGCAGGTAGAAGAGACAGGAGGGCGAGGCATTCTTACTCCTCGGCTCGTAAAAAAGAAAAACAGGTAAAGGCGGACCCGTGGATGAGATGCTCTCATGCGCGCCCGCATGGAAACACACGAGTCCCGATAGTCGCGTCTCGGGGACAGGCACGCCGTCGCTCACACAAGCACACGGCTGTCAACAGCCTGTGTGACTTCTCGACGGAGTTTCAGTCCGTGCCGTTTGGTACTTGTTCCCACTTATTGCGGATCTGCTCGAGTTATGTGGTCCCAAAGCCTCGGTTCTTGGCCACTCCCTCTCAATGGCCGATCATTGCGGTTCGATCGTCCCAGAGCCGCGTTCGCCTCCACATCCGCGCTTTCCAAAGGTATTACCGAGTAGGGCACCAGTTAGTTCCTGGGTGCATCTGGAGCAATTGCGCACCGGATGGCCGGATACGCTTGACCTGCACATCCGTATGATTCTGTACCGAAATCGCTTGAAGTGCTCTGCCCCCAACCCCCTCCGCCCACTTACACAAACCCCCTCCCCACCCTCCCCTACGCCTCTCCCGAACGCTCACGTCTTGGATATGCTGAGCAGTAGCGCGGAGCGGTCAGGGTCGTCGCACAAATCGTGACGGGGCGCACTGATTTGATGATGCCGCCGGTAGCGAGTGCCAGCCCGAGGTTGTCGTTGGGCTTGAATCGGGCGTACGAAAGGTTCGGCAGGGCGTGGGCAGGCTTCTCGGCCGTCAACGTGGCACACATCCTCCAGCGCGTGGCCAAAACCCAACACACAGCCCGCACCCAAGTGTGAGATGTATGCGAGGGCTGCCTCCCATGTCGCGGGAACCGGAAGAAGTACACGTCGCACACACGCTATCCCTGTTGTGGACCAAGTCGTCCACGACGAAACAAAAAGACTTCTTAAGGGCCAGCACTTTCTCAGTGCGGACGCGGATGCAAGGCCCAGCCCGGTCGTCCCTCCGCTGTTCCCTCCAGGGTCCCCCCAAGATCTCGAGAATCAGAACCTCTCACCTCAGCACCCGCCCACTGGGCCACGCGATAAGTCAAGACGATAACAATCAGAAAACCCTCATATCAATGTTGGACTTACTATCACGTGAAGTCACCGTTTCTCACGACGGGGTCTTGGAGAAAACGATAATGTCGTCCAGGTAGACCAAACATGTTCTCCACCTTAGCCCCGACAGGACGATGTCAATGGCTGTCTGGAAGGTAGCCGGAGCATTGGTGAGCCCAAAAAGAAGACGGTTGCACCGGAACAGCCCCATATGGCACGTGAAGGTGGTCTTGTCCTTGTCCTCGTCAGCCAGAGGGATCTGCCAGTAACCGGCATTACAATCCAGCGTTGAGAAGAGAGTGGCATCACCAAGAAGGTCAATGCAATCGTCCATCCTGGGTATCCGGTATACATCCTTGAATGTCATCCCGTTCAGGCGCCTGTAGTCACCGCAGAAAAGGAGGTGACCGCCAGGTTTCGGGACGACTACCACCGGGAAGGCCCACTCCCCATCAGACGGCCCGATAACATCCCTCTTGAGCACCTTTTTAACCTGCTTTTCAATCTCATCCCGGCGATGTGGTCCAGCCCGGTACGGTTGCAGGTGCACTGGCTTGGCATCTGGCTTGAGTTGAATCCGGTGTAGGGTGGCGTCCACCTTGCCCAGCTCTCCAGACCACAGGTGCCGATATTCCTGGAGAAGATTCTCCAGTGCCTCCTTCAAGTCGGGAGGAAGGTTTTCGTGGTTGACATTCGGCATCCTGGGGGTGCTTGATCGGGTTTCGAGGTAACGCTGCCAGCCTGCTCTTGTCCTGGAGGTACGTCTTGGGCCGTTAGGTTGGATGCCAGTTCTTGGTGCAGGTTCAAGAGGTCCTCCTTGCTCATAGCACGGGTAGACCCTCGGTAAGGTTCTGCTGTTCCAACTCGAGTGCCCTTGGCGAGAGTTATCGGCTTCCGGCTCACGTTGACTATTAGCACCGAGAATGGGGTGTGCCTCTCCACTTTCTTGTGATGTCCGTGGGCCAAGTATAACCGGTGTTTCGCCAGAAATTCCTTACGTCCGTAGATCAGGCATTGACCCGTAGTCCGGGTGGTCACTTGAACCTTGGTTTCCGAACGAGGAGGTAGGAGCACCGGTTTGAAAAGAGTCAAGGTAGGGGGTGGGATGCGATCCTTCTTGTTCTTGACTACACGAACCTTGGCGTCCAGATGCTCCAGCACCGGCGACACAAACCCATGATTGAACTGCACCTTTCCTTCTCCGGGCAGGATACTCTTGACGTGCTGCTTCTGGAAGTCCCAGCTTAGGATGAGGGGGACTGATAGAGTCTTGACTACTAGAAAGGGAAAAAGCATTGGTTCATTGTTGACGTAGATGGCGACAGGAAGGCGGCCAAGCGGTCGTACGGCTTGACCCGAAGCGTCTACAATCCGGGTCTGGTAGGAGCTCTCCAGGCATGTCGACGCCAGCCCGGAGGTAGCAGGTTTTCAGTGATGACGCTTAGTCCGGCTCCTGTGTCAACCACCGGAGTATCAGCTTGGGGGAGGCTATCCCCCAAACGCATACGAGCATTGATCTTGAGGTTTTCCTTACGCAGGACAAGCAAGGTCCCCTTGAACAAACAGGGTGTCCAGGCGGCTACCAGTTGAGCAGGTAACTGCCGTCCTTTCTCCCGGCACGCAAGGGGAGAACGGGTAGAAGTACCCTGCCGTCGGAGATTCGGGAAGACACTTGGCGAGAGCGCCTGCCCTACTCGTTTCCCGGGTCCGAGGATTCCTTGGAGGTCTCGGTCTCCAGGTCAAAGTCCGTAGGAGCTTCCTTGGCCAGAGCCTCCGTGATGCTCTGCAAGGTTGCCACCTAGATTGCGTGTACCTGTGCCTTGTCCATCTTGGAGGGTGCTCGCCGGTCAGCCCAGTTGACTGCCTTCGCAAACACCAGTCATTGACGCTTGAGCTTCTCTTGGAGGTCCTTGGGAATGGTCGGGCACTGGTCGGACATGTGGTCCTCCTTCTGGCACAGCCAATAAGACCGGAACCGCTGGTTCTTGACCTGCTTGGGGGCGACCAAGGAAGGCTGCTCCTTAGAAACAAAGCCGCCCCACTTGTCACCTGACACCACGGGTGAGGTCTCGCCAACTGCGAGTACCGGTACAGGGCTATCACCTCCCTTATACTTCTCGGGTCCGGGACGAAATCGCGACAACGGCTTGGGAGTTGATACCATGGGAGCTTGGAGGGCCTTGGCTTGCCGGTACCTGCCCTGGGTGTAGGCCATCAGCTGCTGGAAGGTATGTTCTTGGTGTTCCTGGTTGTAGTTCTCAGCATCCACTTGAAGAGATTCAGGAAGCCCTTCCGAGAAGATCATCTTGAGCCTGTCCTCAGGGTCAACGTTGCCACAAGCCTCGCTCATCTCCCGGACACGGCGGGCGAAGGCCTCTGGAGTCTCTTGTCGTTCCATGGTTGCCCGGTTCAACTTGCCCACTGCCTTGCGCAGGGAGTCCGCGTCAGCGTAGTTGGACAGGAGCCAGTTGACCGCTTCCGGGTAGCTCCCAACGGTACGCCCGACAATGTGTCCGGCTGAGTCTGGTAGAACCTGTGCGAACCGCTGTTCCGCTTCCCAGGTCATGAAGTTAACTAGGCGGTAGAGTGCCATGCCCTCAGACACATCGTTGTCGTTGCATGCCTTGACAAACCGGCGCAGGAAGGCAAAGACAAGCGCCGGCCTCTTCCCGGAAAACTTCGGATGTCCCCCGAAGCTCGGCTGCATGCGCCGGTTCAGGGATGCCATCTTCCTGGCCATCTTCCGGGTGCACCCTTGGTCTTGGTTCCCCAGCCGGTAGTTGCCCCAATACGTGACCATGTTCAGGGTGGCATCCCCCACTTGGTGGGCAGGGAGGTCAAGCTCGACAAGCCTGCGCCGGGCGGGACCAGGGGATGCGTCCCAGTCGTGTCCCTCCTCAGAGCTGGAGGAACTGGTCCCGCTGGTGCTAGAGCGACGACGACGACGCCACCGCCTCCGGCTGCTCCGGTTACCGGTCATGGAGCTCCCCGCCCCATAGGCTGCAAGGGGAGGAAAAGCTTGGCCGGTCCCAGGAGTCGAGGTCTCAGGGGGACCCGTAGAACCAGTCATGGCAGTGCCTCTGGCACTGCTAGCGCCCACAGGAAGAGGTGTATACACCCAGCTGCCATGTGTAGGTCCAGGAGTAAACACACCAGGGGCTATCCCTGGAAGTTCAGGAGTAGAACCGACAGGAGGCAGACGTCCACTGCGAGCGGACGCAAACGCCGTTGACCCCGGTATGGCTCCGACAGGGAGGGACAGCCGGAGGAACGGGAGCAGGAGGTACTTGGCCGCCTGTAGACTCCAGTCCGCTACCGGGTGTCACACCCAGGTCTGCTTCGCCCGTAAGGAGAACGCCGTGTTGGGCACCGTCCCCCGCGGTGACCAGGGATGCGTCAAGGGACGCGGGGTCTACCCCTTCGGGCACCGTCGTGCCAGGGAGGGTAGCCATGTTGGTCTCCTGACAGCCACAGTCCAGCTGCCTGCGTGTCTAAAGATCGCAAGACCACAAGAGAGGGGTTGAGGAGCCAGGAATGGGATTCCCGTGAACGGGTGCAAATAATTCTAAAACCACAGAAAAAGACAGAACAGGAACAACCCAACCGCTGCTCCCAAATGTCTCTTCTCAAACACTCCAATCCCCTGCTGCTCCACCAAATACGTGGTATGAAACTCGATCCTCTCAAACACGTGTCAATATCCCTCGGGGGAAAGGGACAGGTAACACAGAAAGGGGAACTACGAGAGTGGTATGCCTGTTGCCTCACGTGCCTGCTCGCAGAGCAAACAGTCACGCACGGTAGTGCACACGGGGAAAAGGAAAGCAAACGCGCAGTTGTCTTTTTCCTGAGGGCGCGGGCCAATGGCGCCTCGCTGTCCCTCTTGACATGCATCCGGGGGAGCCTCGGCACGTTGGCCAGGTAGCCCCCCCATACCCCCGAGTGGCCCCGACCCGAGTCTAACCTCGTCAGGTCCGGGGCCATTATCATTACTAATTCTATTCCCACTCACTAATCTCACACTCAAATTCTCTCAAATCAAGTCCCTCACAAATATGCAAGAACCCATCAGAAACCCCTCTCTCACGTGTGGATAGCGTAGTCCACCGCATCCCAGTGCCGCGCACGGGCCACGGCCGCCAACCATCACCACACAGCGGGCGTGCTCTGGCACCTGGTGCCCTCTGGTCGCAATCCCGGGTCGGCGCCAAGTCAAGGCCAGGGATGCTACAAGTGCATGCACGCATGGCACCCCTTTAAGGGGGTTCGCACGCGTGGTGGAGCGACGTGGGGCCGACAAAGAATATGGGGGCAATGTCATATTTTTTGAATTATGTTTTTTAGAATAGCGGACCGATGACGCGCTGTACTTCGACTGAAAAAGTACTGCGACCGGCAATCGCCTTCTGGAAGTGCGCGTCGCTCGTGAGGGTGCATCCCCCACCACCCATCCAGCAGCACGCACCCAAGCCATCGGTTGCAAAAAAGAAAGTGCTGCCCGGTCTGACCAGCGCCTGTGGCATCAGCGCCCGGCTCCGTCTCCCCAAGATCGCATATACGGCGGGAAGCGGGGAGCGGGCGCGATTTACTCAGTGCTAAAAACCTCTCGGGTGTGTAGCACTACGTGCCTGTCTCGCATAAACAGAGTTCCCACGGCGGCGTCAATGGACGTGACATTGACGTACCGCATTGAGCCCCCGAGGGTCGAGAAGCAATCCGTCTCGCGACTCTTCTCTGCCAAGCCAAAAGAGCCCGGCCTGTCAGCCGCCGACTTCACGCACTGAATGAAGGCATAGGCCCACGGCGCTCCGTCGATGAGAACAACAGCAAATTGATGCACTGCCCCACACACATTGACAGGAACACGAACCGGAGCCCTTCCTCGTGCAGCGGCTTACAGAACATGGGAGCTCACCCGCACCAGGTAGTCCCGACGACGGTCGCCCACGTCATCAGTTCTGGGCACCGTGCCAACAATTTGGCCACATGCCAACCGCAGCCGGAAGTACTTCTTGGCAATTACCATATCGGGAATGGCTGCAGCACCATCCAACGTCAGTACGGCCTTCATTTTGGTCAGTTCTAGGCCAACCAGGTCCGACGACTTCCGCGACTGGGGAAGAAGATCCAAATTTGGACGTTTCGAAAGTAAAAATGTTCCGACAGGGTCCACGTGCTTGCGACGAACAGGTTTTCCGGTGGCCTCGGCCCACTTTTCCGCAGCTTTGGTCTCAGCAAAGCTTGTCATCAGCTCAGCTGAGTACTTGGCAGACACGGCTGTCGTCAGAGCCACATATTGGAAGCGTTGCGAATGGATCATCCGCGTCAGCGTGCCGATAAGGCGCTCTGCGGGGAACTGCCAGTATGTCCACGCGGGGCCGCGGGCACGCAGGTTAGCAGTCACGTCACGAAGAGCAACGATGGTCGGCGGACTCAGCCTGAGCCGCTCCACCTGCCCGACGAAGACGTGCGCGTAGTAGGCGTGGCAGAATATTTTGATGTGCTTGTTCGCAGCTGTCAGCTCACACGTCGTCGGCGCACTTAGTTTGAAAAGCCGTCGTCCAGCTTTGCAAAGTTTTATAAACCTTTCAAAATATGTTCAGGAATTCACTCCGCCAGACAACTTGACCGACCGAAAGCAGGAAGTACATCCAGTCGACCGCCTTGTGCGAGCCGGAATGTGTTTCGATGTCCCGTAATTGGCGTGCTTGGCTCAACGGGACGGTCGGTCGGCCATCCTCAATCTCTTGGCCAACGGCTTCGCGGACAGACTTGGGCATGAAACAGCGTTGGTCGTCTCCAAGCTTATCGTTCTCTCCGGCCAACAGCTCCCAAAGACGACGGACGGCGTTGCACAAAAACAAGTGCATCGTGTCGTAGGGCAGCACATCTGGACCAATATCCCACAGATACTTCAGCGCCAGGTACCGCGCCTTGTTCGCCGGGCTGGGAGCAACGAACAAAGACGAGTCCTTGAAACTTTTCTTATGTTCTAGCGCTCGCACGGCCGCCTTGGTCTGCCCCGCCTCGCGCGCGCACTTCACCATAACCGCGCTGGCAGCGACGCTCGCTGCGCCACGACGCGGAGTTGACTTCCCTAGCACATCAAACCCCCGCCGCTTAGCAGGTGGGGGGTTGGTGATGCCGTACGGGGGATCATACGGGGGAAACCAGTACCAGTTTTGAGCGCGCACACGGCCAAAAACGCGGAACTTTCCGAGGAGTTCCCCATGGTGGCCAACGGCTTTGAGCATCTTATCTTCTCCTGGCATGTCCGTGGTGAACTGCACGTCGAGGCCCCGCACAACCTGGGGCTGCTCGAAGCCTGCGACCGTCACGCCGCTAACCCCCTCCGCCAGGATGTTGAGCTCTTCTGCGATGGGGTGGAAGAAGGACTCCAAGTCCGCACGTTGTCGCGGTCCAGGAGTAATTCCCTCAACGAATTGGGACACAATTTGGACTCTTGATGTTGGGTCCATGCTAATATTGTCGCGATAATTGGTCAACCTTCAAAGGCGCCCTGCTTCCAGGGTTGAAAACTGTCCGTTAAGTTCCTGAGGGCGATGCACGTGTCGGAGCTGAAGTAGCCTTTGGCGTGCAGCTTTCGGAAGACTTCTCCATCGAACCAATCACGTAGATCAGTGGGTGGGCGTACTTCAGCGGCTTGTCGTGCCTCCCTCATGGCATTGACCATCCCGTTCCCAGTAACTGAGTCCGCCAACATCATGCGCAGGCATGGAAGCAACGGCCAATATATAGCCTGCTTCGTGGGCTGGCCATCTGCGCGGTACCGAGCGGTCTCGCAAACGTCGCACGCGGTGAGTGCCAGGCGCCCAGCGGTGAAGGCCACACAACCGTTCCGGCAGCAGTCGACTTTCTGTTCATGCAGGTCGACGCTTGCTTGGAGCATGATATCAAGGGAACGTGTCGTCCGACAAGTTCCTAAGAAGCGCCGCCGGAGCAGGTAGTCGTCTGTGGCCTCCCGGGACAAGCAGTGCTGTACGATAAAAGTTTACGCCACGAAATCGTCAATTTTTCTTCGAATACTTGTTTAGAGACGTACACGCCGTTCGGCCGTAGGGTAGGAGCCGCCGGTGCCGGGGAGGGTGGTATCGTTACTGGAGCAGGTGCGTCGTCGTGGTCATCCTGGTCGCCGCTGGCGTGATCACGCCCATCCCCACTGCTGGAGGCGGGGGCTGCTGCCGCAGCGGGGCTGCTGGCGCGGTGGTCGCCGTCGCAGCCGGGCTCGCTGGCGCGGCCGTCGCCGCCACGAGAGTGGAACTTGCCGTCGCGTGCGTCAGGCGCCGGGAGTGGTGACCTCTGACTCTCTTGCGGTGCTGAAACCTGGTCCTCTCGGGAACGCAGGAAAATCCACTCCGTACGCCGCCACTACCTACGACACAGAAGCAATCCCTCAGCGTAGCCATGACATGAACAGAAGAGGAGGGGTGGGGAGGGGGGGGCGAGAGAGGGGGAGAGGCGGCAGAGGTATGGGCAATGGGGCGGGTGGGGCAAGCAAGTGCGCACCTGGGGCGCGAGGGGGGGAGCGAGACGGTGATGGCGGGGAGACCCGCGGGTTGGGGGGATAAATGGGCGGTGATGTGCGTGGCACAGGAGAGGCGCAACCCAACTCGTCTCCTGTTGAGAGTTCATACCTGCGCGACAGAGTCCGAAGGCGCCGGGCCGTCGCGCAGCTGGAGAGGTCCTTCGTTCTCTGTTTCCGCCACTCCTGAATGGATGCTTCCGGGGCCTCCTGCGTGATTCTCTGGACGAACCTGGATGAATTCAAAAAAACCTCGATGATTCTGACAGCACAGCCTAGAATTCTCTGGAGGGCCAATCAGAAACTGTTGTGCGTCGTCGCGGCTGTGAGCACCCGGTTGTGCTTTTCTGTGTGCCTTCGAATCGTGGTTCCGGGGTGCCGTACGGCAGAAATCGCGGTTTTATCGCGGTTCTGTTCCCATAGGGTGGAGGTGGGTGGCAGTATGTGGGGAGGTGGGGTTGCGGAGGTGAAGGTGGTTGGAGGCGGTGGCTTGGGGGGGCGGGATTCGATTGCTGTCTGAGACCCCACTCGATCTGTTGGTCACATGGCTGCTGGCCGACGGTTCTTGAAGGTGGAGGAGGGGATCAACCTTCTCGGCCAAATGCCGAAAGCACGTCTCAGACATGCGTATGGCGCCAGTGAAACTCACACCACATCGCTTTGGCGGCAGCAATACTCTCGGGAAAGCACTCGCGCTGTCTCTCATCGCAACGCTCCCCAGCCCCGCCCGCAGAAATACTGTCCGGCGGTGAGGTGCACGTTAACCATGAACACCTCATCCGAGTCGCCAGTGGAAGCCATGATGGAGTGGCATGCGGGCACCACAGCTCGAAGGCTGCTATTGTGCGTCCCGTAAAAAGTGGACGTGCGCGGGTCGTGCAGTGTGGGTTTGATTGGTCCAGTGGCCGGTATTTGACATGATCACGACACGTGCACGTCCACTTTTTCCGGGACGCACTATATGAGTCGGCGCATGACCGGAGAGGGTGACGGTGGCCAGGCGCGCGCCGTTGTAACTATCTGTGCAGGGCAGCCCAGCCCTAGCATTTCGATTCATTCCAATATAGACTTAGCATGAAGTCGGGAGATATTGCAGTTCTCCCAATTTTGTCCCATGTGGACAAGAGCAAGAGCAAACTGCGTTTGACCGATGATATGACTCAGATGCTGCCTCTCTGGCCAATGACTGCTTTGCATGAGGGTCCGTTGTTGTACGAACAGTGTGATCGGGGATTCTCTCGGGATTTCTGACCACTTCGAGGGCAGAACAAGCAGCGGCTGAGCGCTTCGCACTGTTCTTGACAGAGATGACCTGAGATAAAGGGCCAACCGGCGAGATCCGATGAAAAAATGAGAGTGTTTCGACCAACCAGCGTTTGTTGCGAGAGCAGTTGTGGCCATAGCCAATCATCAGGTTCTTCCGACAGACGTGTTGCAGCACGCCATTGGTAAGCCCTCTGCTGCCAGCATGCGATTGGCCCTTGCTCTTGTACACTTGCTCCTGCTCTTGTCCACATGGGACAAAATTCGGAAAACTGCAATACATCGATCCATTGTCTTAGAGTGTTTCCACGGGTCCCGACCATCTCGTATACCATCTTGCCGCAATATATATTTTAAACGCAACGTGGGCGCCTCTGACTGGCTGAGAACAAGCGCTCTTCAGAATCATAAAGGAGTTGTTGCGGGACGGGGGCTACATGGTCTTCATGGACGACAGCATACCTGACACACGACCGAGGGGTCTCTCGGGCAGCGATTCGGATGTGGTTACGGAATTCCTTTGTTCGCTGAATGTATTGTCCGAGTTCGCACGCGTTCATACAATACGCGATAACATGCACTAGCCCCCCTGCTGGACTGCCCGGGACGTGGAAAGACCGTCCGGATGGTTCCTCGTATCGGCAAAGTAGCGAGACACGCAGCGCAAAGAGAGTCATTGTGGAAAAATGTTGCCCTCCTTTGGCAGGAATGGGGATGCATTGGGCATGGAAGACGAAATAGGGTGCCACGTACACGAGTAATTTGAGGCATAAACGCGTGCCATATGCGACATTCACGCGTCTACATGCGCAAGTATGGCGGTTTCGCATATTTTTGTGGTCGTTGCGTGATGACAGCCAATGATCTTGCTATGTTCGTCGCACTTCTTGGGACGGACGACCGGTCACAGCAACGCATGCCAAATGACTGTCTCCCGTCGGGGCGGGCCGACTCGAGTCGGCCTTGTCTCTGTGGCTCTCAGTCGTTCTGGGACGTCCGGCGGGACTGTCAACCGCGCGCACGTCGTTTCCCTGCGTCGCGTACACCCGGACGCCGCCTTGGCGGTGCGGCCCGCGCCTCCGACGGCGCGCTTGCAGTGGATGTCGCCCAAGTTTTTGTTTCTCTATTTCTTCCAGAGCGCCCTTCCCCGGCCCTCGGCGGCTCCTCCGGCGCGGCCTCCCGCGGTATTCGGCCTCGAATTTTTCCCGCGCGTGCTTCTACGCCTCCCTTGCGCCCTTCCTCCCACCCCGCTCTCCGCGTCGCACCCCCCCCGACCCCCCCCGCCCCCCCCTCGTGCTCTTCCGCCCCCCCTCGCCCCTTCCGGCCCAATTGCGTTCCCCATTGGTTTGTCACACAGCCACCACACGTGCGCCCCCAACGGCACTCCCCCACCCCTTCGAGGGAGGAAAGTGCGTGTCGAGGCTCAGCGCGCACCAAATCAAAGGGACATCCCCCCCTGCCAGCGCAAGTTCCCCAGGTGTGTGGACAGCAGCTCCTCTCTCGGTCGGTGTCGGCCGTCCCGCGCGAGGCTGGGACCAGTGACGCCCCAACCCCCCCTCGACCCCCCTCCACCCCTCCGACTTTGACTGTTCTGGCCCTGGCCCCTCCCTGTGCTATCACCTGCTATCACCTGCCAGCACCCCCCGTCGTGCCAGCAAGGGTGCTTGTGGGGCCGCCACGCGGGGTCCGCCGCGATCCCCCCCCCCCCCCCAACTATCCCCGCGTGGCCCAGCGTGGCGCCTCCACAGACACCATGACCATGATGGTCTTGGCAAATTTTGGGGCGCCTCGTGGTTGCCCTCTCCTTTGGCGGGCCCACTACCAAGTGGCCGCCTCTAGCCCCCCCAGGTGGCTCACCCCAGAGCGGGCCCCCCCGAGACGGGCCTCCACAATGCTTTGCGGCTGCCTGACGGCCGCGGGCTCCTCCCCCCCTCGCCGCCCCGTACATCGCAAGGATGGCCCGCGGCCGCTCGACGGCCGCGGGTCTCTCCCGTCATGGGTGATGTTCCCTCTGACGCTCTGCGGCCGCGCTGTCGCCGCGGGTCGTCGCCGACCCCGCACCCCTGCCGATCGGCCCCCGTCCGTGCGTAGACGGGTCTCCTTCGGAACACAGGTCGCCGCCCTTCCCCCCTTGCCCCCCCTCCTTGGCGGGTCCGGCACGGCCAGGGGACGTCGCGCCTCCCCCCCCACACCCTATGTTGCGGCCCCCCCCACCCTGTTTTTTCGGCCCCAGAGGATCGTCGCCGCCGCGCTTGGGAGACACCCCCCCCCGGTGCCAGGGGCGTCTCGGAAGTGCTTGTGACGGCGGAGGGGGAGCGTCACCCCGCCTGGGTTGTCTCCCGGCCGCACGGTTGATGCGGCTGGTCCTTCAGGCGGCCACATTGTCTACGTGGCTGGTCGCCATCCCCCTTGTCGGGCCGCATGGGCAGAGGCGCCTTGCCCGGATTTTTTGGTGGTGGCGTCCCCCCTCTGGGGGAGTGTCACGCTCGTGGGCGACGGTCGCCCCCCCCTTGGCGGCCGCGTGGCGGCCGCGGGTTGGGCCCCCCCCCCCGTTGGCCGTCCCCACGCTGTTTGCCGCGGCGCTGCGGGAGTGTCGCCCCGCCTGGTTCTCCTCGCGGCCGCACGGTTGATGCGGCTGGTCCCCCAGGGCGGCCACATTGTTCACGTGGCTGGCCGCCATCCCCCGTTGTGTTGTCCTCATCGGTGGAGGCGCATCCCCGTGGTGCTCTTGGTGTCCCCCCCGCTGTTTGCGGCCGCGCCGGTGGGGGCGGCTTCCTCCCCCCCGGCAAGTGTCGCGGCCGCAAGGATTTCGCAGCTGGTGTCGTGACGGGCACGTCGGGGGGGGGGTAGTGGAGAGGCGTTTGCTGTTGGTGGGGGGAGGGGGGCGTTTGCTGCTGCCGGGGAGCGCTTGCTGCTGTTGGGGGGCACTTGCTGCTGCTGGCGGGGGGGGGGGCGTTTGCTACTGGCGGGGCGGGGGGGTCGGATATCACTATCGGCCCCGTCGCGGTGTATCCAGCCCCGCGTGTGGTGGCCATGAACGGCTGGCACGACGGGGCACGCGTTTGCATACTTCAAGCTGTTTGCGCGCGCGGTTGTGGGCGTGATTGCGGGCCGCAAGTCGGCCCCCGCGACACCCCTTTCCCCTTTCTGTTGGGCTGCCTGTCCTCTCCCGTACCGCCTTTTCCCTCGAGCGACCGCAATGTGCGTCAGCCACGCCAACCGGGGCGGGGATCAGCGCCGTTCTGGGGCGAGTTGGGGTGGACGAGGCGCTGGGGGGGGAGGGGGGGGGGGGGGGGGCGGCCGCCACCGGGAGGCGGGCCGCCCCCACGGAAGATAAGCAAGGACCAGCGGCGTCGCGGCTGTCGGCGGCTTTGTGCACGTTGTCGGCGTGCCCAAATCACGGGGCCCGAGTTTTCTTTGTGCCACTGGACGTGCGGCTGCCCGTGGGCGGCTCGGCCTCCGCCAGGAGAGCCAGTGAACCGGTGGTGGGGGTGCGTGACGGAGCCGACGAGAACGCAACGGCGCCGAGGCTTTCGGCGGCTGTGCTGGCAGTGTCGCCTGGCGGACCGCGCGGGGCCACAGCACGGTCTGTGCCGCTGGACCTGCCGCTGTCCGTGGGCAGCACAGCCGCAGCCGCAGAACCTGGACTGGGAGCGGCCGCCAAGCCCACGTCGGTGGACGGGGCCGCCGCGTTGCGGTGGCCCGGCCGGGGCGACCGGCTACGCCGGACACGACCAGCGGCCGCCGAGCCCGCGTGGGTGGGCGGGGCCGAGCCGGGGCAACGACCAAGCCAAGCGGCGGCCGCTGAGCCCGCCTGGGTGGGGGGGGCCAAGCGGGGGCAACGACCAAGCCCAGCCGCGGCCGCCGAGCCCTCGCGGGTGGGCGGGGCCGAGCCGGGGCAACGACCAAGCCAAGCGGCGGCCGCTGAGCCCGCCTGGGTGGGGGGGGCCAAGCGGGGGCAACGACCAAGCCCAGCCGCGGCCTCCGAGCCCGCGCGGGTGGGCGGGGCCGAGCCGGGGCAACGACCAAGCCCAGCGGCGGCCGCTAAGCCCGCGCGGGTGGGGGCGGGGGCCAAGCGGGGGCAACGACCAAGTCCAGCCGCGGCCGCCGAGCCCGCGTGGGTGGGCGGGGCCAAGCGGGGGCAACGCTTAAGTCCAGCCGCGGCCGCCGAGCCCGCGCGGGTGGGCGGGGCCGAGCCGGGGCAACGACCAAGCCCAGCGGCGGCCGGTGAGCCCGCGCGGGTGGGGGGGGCCAAGCGGGGGCAAGGACCAAGTCCAGCCGCGGCCGACGAGCCCGCGTGGGTGGGCGGGGCCAAGAGGCGGCAACGACCAAGCCCAGCTGCGGCCGCTGAGCCCGCGTGGGTGGGGGGGGCCAAGCGGGGGCAACGACCAAGTCCAGCCGCGGCCGCCGAGCCCGCGCGGGTGGGCGGGGCCGAGCCGGGGCAACGACCAAGCCCAGCGGCGGCCGCTAAGCCTGCGCGGGTGGGGGGGGCCAAGCGGGGGCAGCGACCAAGTCCAGGCGCGGCCGCCGAGCCCGCGCGGGTGGGCGGGGCCAAGGGGCGGCAACGACCAAGCCCAGCTGCGGCCGGTGAGCCCGCGTGGGTGGGGGGGGCCAAGCGGGGGCAACGACCAAGTCCAGCCGCGGCCGCCGAGCCCGTGCGGGTGGGCGGGGCCAAGCGGGGGCGACAACCAAGTCCAGCCGCGGCCGCCGAGCCCGCGCGGGTGGGCGGGGCCAAGCGGGGGCGACAACCAAGTCCAGCCGCGGCCGCCGAGCCCGCGTGGGTGGGGGGGGCCGAGTTGGGGCAACCACCACCTGCACCCGCAGCCGCCCAGCCAGCGTGCGGGGGGGGGGCTGCGTGGGGGCAACAACCAAGCCCAGCTGCGGACACTGAGCCCGCGTTGGTGGGGAGGCCTGCGGCTGGGCGGCCATCCTGCGAGGCCGAACGAGGACAACAACCAAGCGCAGCGGCTTCGTCCGCAGAGCCCTTGTGGGTGGCGGGGCCAGCTGTTTGGCGACCGCCCGGTGGACCCCAGTGGTCACAACCCGAAGCAGGAGCAGCGGCAGGAGCCGCAGAACCGTCGCGGGTGGAAGGGGCCGTCGTTTGGTGGCCCCCCGGTGGAGCCCAGCGGCCTCGCGCAGCAGCGGCCGACGAGCCCGCCGCAGCGGGCGGGGCCGCCGTTGGACGGCCCTGCAGGAGCACCGCCGGACAGCAGCGTCGGCCTGGTCCGACCGCTTGTCAACCCACTGGCTCGCACGCAGGCGTGGGTGAACCAGCTGCCGCGGCCGCAGAACTCTCCTGGTTGGGAGAGGCCGTCAACCGGCGGTCGCGAGGGTGGGCCGACAGGATTGACCTTCCCTCGCGGGCAGGCGCAGCCGCCGTTTGGCGGCGGCCCAGCGGGGGAGGGCGAGAGCAATCAGCAGCAGCAGCAGCAGCAGCAGCAGCAGGAGCGGCCGTCACCTCAGCAGAGGCCGCCGAGCCCGCCGGGGCGGGGCAGCCGGGCAGCGGGTGTCGGCGGCGAGGGTCGGCCGGCTGGGAACGACTGCCCAAGGGCGAGGCCGCGCATTTGCGGCCTCCAAGTGCCGCCGAGTCAACCGGGTGAGCCCCCGGGCGCCCCTGTGCGCAATCAGCGGTCGTCTTCCGGGACGGGCGACAAGCAGCCGAGGTCTTCCCGGTCCCCTGCAGGAGCAAAGGAGTCGCAGCGGGGAAAGGAGGGATCGGCCATCCACCTTGGCGGTGCGTCAAGCACCGGGCTGCAACAGGGGGGCGCCCAGCGGTCGCACGGGGGAGGGCCGAGAGACACCGGCCCACCACAGCGGCCATCCTCGAGCAGCGGGCCGCTGCCCGCAACTGGGACGCCACGCGCTGAGGGGACGGGCAACGCGCACCCGTCGTCCCATCCAGTTCCCACCGCTCCCTCGGGGTTGGACAGACGCGGGGTGGCAGCAGCAGCGGGACGACCTGTGGGGACGCCGTCGCAGACCACACGGCCATGTTCTCCCCCCCATCCAATCGGGGAGGGGGGCCGAGCGGCCGCAGCTCCCTTGGTGGCAGCCCCAGCGGCCGCTCCTTTGGCTACGCCAGCGACGGCAGCGGCGCCGCCAGCCCCGACAGCAGCAGCACAGATAACACCGTCCCCCCGCGCGGCCCGGCTCGCGGCCGCGCGGCTAGAGCCCCCCGCGGACGCGGCGCCCATGGAGGTGCGCGAGGCGGGCGGCGGCCCCCGCGAAGTGGAGGCCGCCTTGACGTCGGGGCCGACGACGGCCTCACCGACGGCGATGGGGATCCCTCAGCAGAGGCCGCAGCAGCAGCCGCCGGCGCGCGCACCAATCCTGGCGCAGGGCGACGCGGCCGTGCCGGGCGAAGCGGCCCTCTGCGCGGCCGAGGACGCGGCCGTGGACGCGGCGAGGCGGGCTCTCGAGATGGAGTGAGACCTCGCGTCCACACCAACGGGGTCCCGTACTCCGCTGTCGAGCGAGTACAGCTGAGCGCTGCGTGGCTCGAGACGTCTGAGGATGCCGTGGTAGGTACGGACCAGAACAGCAAGGAGTTTTTTGCTGTCGTGACGGCCAACTTCCAGGCGCGGATGGATCGCGTCGACGTCGAGATGCCGATGGAGGGCTTCCCTGCGCGGGTGCTGCGGGAGGCCACCGGCGTGCAGAGGTACTACAAGAAGCTGAACGAGAAGGTGATGCGCCTCGTGTGCGCGCGCGTGCACGTGGAGGGCCTGAGTCTCACTGGAAACCCGTCGGAGGCCGACATGGAGCTGGCCATGATGGCCGTTTTTGAGAACCGCGACGAGTACGAGGCCATCAGGCTGGGCAAGTACGTGCCGCACCCCATCCTCAAGACCGCGGAGGCGAGGGCGGACTACTGGATTGACTGCTGGCGCGTATTGAAGATTTCCGACAAGTATAGCGGCGCCGCTGCAATGGAGGCCATGGCGGCACGCCGCCGCGGCCGCCGCCCTGCTGGCGCGGCGGTGGGTGCAGCGAACGCCGTGGCAAGCGTGGGCGACGACCTCAGCGCGCGTGATGCGGCCGCAGCGGACGCGGCCGCGACGGACGCGGCCACGACTGATGGCGGCGGCGACCAGGAGGGGACGCGAGCGGACGGCCTGGCGGCTGGCAAGCGCCAGCGACCGGCTACCTTTGCGGACCGCCCGCTGGGAACGCAGTCAACGCTGGCGGAGCTCGCGCAGGCAGCCCGCGACAAGGCGTTTAAGCAGGAGGGCGAGGCAAACACGAAGGCGCTGAACGTGCTTGCGGAGGCGGCCCGTGACCGCAACATCGTCGCGACTTTGTCGGCACCCGCAATTCGGGACGAGCCACGCTTTCGTGACTTTCTGGCCAGACGGGCCGACGAACTGATCGCGGCCCACTTGGCTGCGCAACAACGGTCGGCCGCCACGGGCGCGGCCGCCAACAGCGGCGGGGCTAGTGGGACGGGGCCCGCTCCATCGGGCCCTTCTGCGGGAGCTGCTGCCCGGGAAGTGCATGAAGCAGAAGGAGCAGATGTGCTGAGCGCTGGGGCGGCCGCGGGGGCGGCCGCCGGTGCAGGGGGGGCGGATAGGGGAGGGGGCGTGCGGGGGGGGGGGGGGCGGGGGGGGGGCGGCCGCCCCAGCGGCCTCGACGACTGCAGTGGCCGCGGCTGCTGGGCAGGCCGCGGTGGCGTCCGTCGTCGGGGCCGCTGCGGGTTCAAGTGCTCCAGGTGGCCGCTCTTCAGCGGCCGCCGGGGATGTGGCCGCCGCCAGTACTCCCCCACCCACGGCCCCCCCTGCTGCGCTTCTCCCTTGGCCGCTCCCTGACGGCAGCCATCCGCCGGGTTCGCCTCCCCTACCGCCCGTTGTCGACTTTTCGTGGCCGCCCGTCGCGCCGCGCCCGGCCGCGCAACCGCGTGTCCTACCCCCACCCGCACAACCGCGTCGCCCGGCACCGGCGCCCGCACCACCGGTGCGGTACGGACTGGGGGGGGGGCCTCTAGCGGCGGCGGCGGCTGCATCTGCGGCCACGGCTGGACCGCAGACTTTACGCCGATCGGCGGCGCCCGCTGAGCGGGCTGTGGCCATGCCGGCGCCCCACATGTCTGCTTCCGGCGCCATGTCCATCACGACGGCCGTGACGGGCGGTCGCTCGGCGGCTGCTTTGCTCTCTGTCGGCCGTCGGGCGCAGGTCACGAGGCAGCTGCAGTTTGCTACACAGCGCAGCAGCAAGGGTAAAGGGCCGAAGCGGGCGGCCCTTTACGTTTCTCCTACACCCTCCCTGTCTGGGTCAGAGGACCCTCAGGACGATGACGGCTTTGGTAATGTGCCTGACGACGACGATGAGTTTGGGACCCTAATTGGGGACGTGAAGGAGCTGGAGGAGGACGAAGACGAAGATGACCTGTACCTTTGATGGGTTTGTGGCTTTGCTGTGCCGGTGGTGTCTCTTTTTTTTTTTTCCTGGTTTGTGTTTCTGTGTCTGTCGAGCGCTGTTTTTTTTCGTTGGTGTTTTGCTTTTGTCCTGAACGTCTTGCTGCTTGTCTTCATCTGTGATCATCACTGGGTGTCGGGCGTAGACTTTGTTTCATGCATGCTTCTCTGCCATAAACCTTTGCACGATGCACCTCACGTCTTTTTTCTCTACGGAGACCTGTCAAAAAAAGGAGTCCACGCGAGGCACATTCGCCCTGTGTGCGCCCTCCTACCCAGAGTGCGCGCAGCTGCGAGGTACCTTCCCCCGCCCCCCTCGGTGCGCCATGATCCGCTGCCCGCACTCGACGGTGGGAGGGCGCCCGCCCGCCGCACCCGGTGCGCGGCGACACGGGCACCGCACCCTCAGTGCGGCCGCTATAGAGCGGCCGCTGACCGCACCTGGTGCACGGCCACGGCGGCGGCGGCGGCCTTGTGCGGTCGCCGGGGGCTGCCTGGGCGTCTGCCCGTCAGCCGCGCCCGGGCACGCACCTTGGCCAGTCGCCGGGGGCTGCCTGGGCGTCTGCCCGTCAGCCGCGCCCAGGCACGCACCTTGGCCGGTCGCCGGGGGCTGCCTGGGCGTCTGCCCGTTAGCCGCGCCCAGGCACGCAACTTGGCCGGCCGCCAGTCGCGCCTGGGCGGCCGCCTTAGCGTTTTCGCACATCGGCTGTGCGGACGAGCCCGACCGGCCGCGTGTGTCAGAGCGTACGCTTCTTATTCAAGGAAAAAAAAAAACCCGCAGGCGAAAAAAAAACCTTTAGCTCCATGCGCCTCACGCGCTACACTACGGCTGCGGCGTGAGCATGTGATGCCGATGAACATATGGAGCCAGCGCGCGCCTTCTGTGCGTCCACACATGCTCCATCAGGTCCACGCGCAGGCGCTCGTGCTCAACAGGGCTGCGCACGGCCGACCGCCGCTGTACGGCGGCCGAGCGGCCGTCCACTCGACCTCGCCCCGCGCCTCCACCGCGCCCAGTCCCACCACGGCCTGCAGAACCACCTGGCCCGCTGCCGCGCCCAGAAACACCACCGCCTGCTGCCCCACCTCCATCGGCTGTTGCACCTTGAGCGGCACCACCACCACCACCACCCTCAGCCCGCCAAACTCGCCCGGCGCCACCCCCTGCCCCTGCGCCTCGTTCGACACCCGCCGGCCGGGCGGCCCCGCCGCCTGGTCCGCCTCTACATCCACCTCCACCTCCTCCTCTGCCTCTCCCGGCGCCTACGGGCCGGGCGGCAGCTCCGCCATATGCTGAATGAACGCATCCAGGAGCGGCCGCCCCGCCCCCACCTCTAGCACGTCCGCCAGGGCGGCCGGCAGTCGGGTTCTCACTCCCCGCGGTCGCCACACCCCCACCTTCGGAACGCTCGCCAGGTCCGCCAGCTGCCGGTTCGTCGCTCCGCTCCGCGGCTGAGTTGTCGTCGGCCGCCGCCGCCGCCGCCGCTGCCGCGGCCGCCGCCGCCGCCGCGGTTTCCGCGACCACCACGGCGGCCGCCGCAGCCCCAGGGACCCCATATGCGTCGCCCATGCGGCGCCGGGAAAGGTACCCGTCGCGTCGCTGGACGACGACCATGTTGTGTAGAATAGCGACGGCTTTGGCGGTGCGGATGATGCGGTCCATGCTGTGGAACTTCGCTGGGTGTTGCAGGATATGAAACCGCGCCGTCATGACCCCGTAGAGGCGCTCAACGTCCTTGCGCAGTGCCTCCTGGAGCCGGTTGTACGTGCGTTTCTTCGTGGTGTTGTTGGCGGCGCGCGAGAAGGGGCGGGCAAAAATGGGGAAATGGGGATAGACGCCATCAGCCAAGTAATACAACAAACGACGACTGCGGCCGTTCAGTGTAAACTCAAAAATATCAGGCGGCCACGCCCCGCTCATCACGTCCATGCATAACGGCGACTGGCCCCACACGTTAATGTCATTGTGGCTCCCGGGCGCCCCCACAAAAAAATGCCAAATGTAGAGATCCTCATCGCAAACCGTTTCCATTACCACCGACCGCCGCTTCTTGTAATCCTGGTATTGCCCGGCCTGCGCCTTCGGACACATCCGCCACACCCAGTGTAAGCAGTCGATGCTCCCCATGCACCCCGGCATGCCCCGCTGCTCGTTACGGTCGAGGATGTGGGCCAGCTCCGCGTTGGTGGGCGGCCGCAGATAAGAATCCTCGTAGTTGTCGACGATGTGGTCCACGAGCATCTGTGTGGCCATGGCGGTGGTTGACTTGGCCAAGCGCAAGTACTCGTCAGGCCGATCGGCGGCCTCGCCATATGCGAGCACGCGAAAAGCGGCCACAACCTTCTGCAGCCCGTACGCCTGCGAGCGCTCTGTTGCGTGAGTGGACCTCTTCCAGTAGGGGAGGTCCTTGACGTCATTGTAGAAATCCATGAACACGCTGCGGGGCACGCGGAAGCGCGTCTCAAAGTCCTGCTCGCCATAAACAGGAGGATGGCCATCCAAGCCGAAGTAGTCCCGCTGGATGCCACGAAAGCCGACGTCAAAATCGCGACGCCGGTTGGCGCGGCGGCCTGGGACAGATCCGCCCCGACGTCGGCGCCGCGCAATAGCACCCGACAGAGCGACATAGTGCTTTCGCCGGCACAAAGACAGCTGCGAAGCCACAACGGCGGCGCGCGCCTCGTCGCCCGATCCGTCGGACACCTCCCAAGCCTCCCGATCTCCGGGATGGTGGGTGGCCATGGCGAGTCCCCCTCAAAGTTGCCAGAGGATGCCCTTGCCAGTTACGGCCGCGGCGGCGGTCGCCGCGATGGCGGTGGCCGCGACGGCAGCAGTCACGACGGTGGCGGCCGCGACGGTGGCGGCCGCGACGGTGGCGGCCGCAACGGTGGCGGCCGCGATGGTGGCACCCGCGACGGTGGCACCCGCGATGGTGGCACCCGCGACGGCTACGCGGCCGCGACGGTGGCGGCCGATGGTAGTGGCCGCGACGGTGGCGGCCGCGACGATGGCCGCCGAGATGGTCGTGGCCGCGACGGTGGTACCTGCGATGGTGCTGGTAGCGAAGGTTGCGGCCGCGATGGTGGCCGCGATGGTGGTGGCCGCGACGGCTACGCGGCCGCGGCGGCGGTCGCCGCGATGGTGGTGGCCTCGATGCTCGTGGCCGCGGCGGTGGATCCGGTAGCCGCCGTGATGGTGGTCGCAGCGACGGTGGCGGCCACGGCGGTCGTGTGCGCGACGGTGGCGAGGTGGCGGTGGACACCGCAACGGTGGCGAGATGGCGGTGGCAGACGCGGCGATGGTGGCGACTGGCAGCGCGCGCCGACGGTGGTGGTGACGACGCTGATGGGGACAGGGACAGCAGCCCAGCCCTGACCGCCGGGATGGATCAGCCTTTTCGAGGCCGCTGGCGCCCCCCCCCCCTGAAACAGCACACCACGCGCCCCCCCCAGCCAAGGAGCGCGCCATGCGGTTCCGACCGCCTGGTCGGATCAGCCATTTCGGGGCCGCTGGCGGCCCCCCCCCCTCAAACAGCACGCCACGCGCCCCAATGCCCCCTCGAATCGTCGGGCCACGCGGCGACGACGGCTGGTGTGCATCGGCATTCCCGGGGCCGTTGGCGCCCCCCCCAAAAAAAAACAGCGTTCCACGCCCGCCACGCTTGGCCGCCGCCCCCCCGTACCCCCTGGAACACTCCCCGGCATGGCGGGCCGACGCGAAGCGGCCGCCCCGAGGCTGCTGTGAGCGCCCCCCCCCGCCGCCCCCACCGGCCAAAAGAACCGCGGATTGGCCACGCGTGGCAGCCCCAGGACGTCGCCCAGCATAGCTGGGCCGGGTACGTGTCAGCGCTCGTGGACACAGGGCTGCCAGACATGTGCTAGTCCCCAGCCGGAGGGATCCACGCGAGTGGGCGCCAGCAACTGTGTCGATCGGGCCGGCACAGCACAATGACCCGCGTCCATCCCCCCCCCTGCAGTATGTACGCGCCGAAATGCAGGCAGGACCCTCGAATCATGTCTCAAAGCTTTCACACATGCCGCGAAACCTTCAAACGGGGCCAGTTCTAGCCCAATATGGCGTCCCACAAGCCGAAACGAGATGGTCTAGACCATCTCGGAAACGAACTAGGGGGGGGTAGATCGTTTCCGAGATGGTATAAACCAAGTCGCCACCATCTCTGTCGTGTACGTGGCACTCGAGACTTGAATCAACTACAGCAACTCCTTTCCCCTCTGAATCTGAATCGACGGCCCGAATCGGGCCTCCACCGGGGACCCACGAGCCCGCGCGGCTCTCCCATTGGCCAACTGGACATTCAACGGCCACGTGGCGCCTTAAATGAGCATTCCGAAAATATATGCGAGATGGTATGCGAGATGGTTGGTACCCGTGGAAACACTCTTAGACAGCTGTGGCGAAGGTCCCGGGGCGCCACAAACTCGGCGCCACGTGATTGTGGCCTGTCATAGATATCGGATTGACCGGGGGTCAGCGAAAGGACCTGAGCACAGGACCCCGGTTTTCAGCAGGTGCCTGGCACATCTCCGCTGGGCCCACTCAGGCTCTCGACACACACCCTGCTGGGCACAGCCTGCAGCTGCGTGTCTGCTCCCACACGCTGTTTTCCTTCGCTTTTTTCCTTCTCTGGTCGACCGGCCCACCGCCTTGACCTCTGGCCACGCCCCTGCGCGCGAAGCGCCGTTTGCAGCCCATCTGGCCGGCGGCGGCCGCCGCGCGTGCTCACGTGGGGACCCCCCCGCGCCACGCAGGCAGGTGGGCAGCGAGTCCCGCACGCCCGCCCGTGGCCGTTGCTAGCAGCTGCGTATGCGAGGGGTGGGTGCGGGGGGGAGGGGGGGAGGTGGCCAGCGGCGTCTGGCGGTGGCCTGGCGAAGGGGGTTTCTGGCGTGTGCTGAGGAGGAGGACTGGCGACCGGCGGCAGCCACGAGCCGAACCGTACCGTCGCGCGGGCGCGGGGCCGCGGCGGTGCCACCGAGACGTGGGTGGCACGCGCGGGCGAGTCGACGCGTGCTGCCGCTACCTGTCGCTACCCCCATCGTTGCCGCAGCCGCCCTGCCGTCCGCACCGCACCACTGATGCTGTCGCTGCCTACGCGGCGGCCACCTGCAGCACCTGTTTTGGCTGTGCCACCCCCTACACGCCCGCGTTCGCTTTGACTTGGTTGCTGGTTGCGAGCTGGCTGTGCCCACGCTACCGTCCCTTTTTTCCTGAAGCGGTGGGGAGGGGTCAACCCTACCCCCCACCCCCCCCGCCTCCCTCCCCCATGACTCTCGTGGTGCCCTTTGCGCTGGTGCTCGGCTTTCTGGCCCTGCTGCTCGCTGTCGCCGTTTTCCTCTTGTGGCGCAAGCGTCGCAACGCCCGCGTTGAAGCCGCTGCTTTTGCCGAGTCGCTGGCCGCTCGGGAGCGTCGCCGTGAGGCACGCTCGAAAAAGACTGGCCTGCTGACGCGACGGGAGATTGAGTCGATTGCGCCCGAGAGCATCCACGCTCCACCACCCTGCGGCGATGAGGAGGACGCTCTTTGCAATGACGGTGGAGGCAACGATCACGTGGGGGGACAGCTGGGCGCAGGGGCTGGGGGGCCGGAGAAGCTGGTCGGGGCGTCGGGCAGCATAGCCAGCAGCAGCTTGGACGGGGAGGGGGAGGAGCTGCGTGGGACAAGGGGAGGTGGAGGGGCGGGCAGCAGCGCACCGCAGGCGGGAAGCGTGGAGACGCCCTTCCCTTCAAAGGTTGAGCCCCAAGGCGCTGGCGACTACACTGAGGCCGACCACCGTGGTGACCCTGACGCCGACGCCGAAGCGCACCCGGAGGCGAGTGCGGGTGACGAGGGAAGGAGACCCGAGGGCGCAGTGAAGCGACCGGGCGCTGACTACCTACCTGGCAGCACACTCACATGTGCTATCTGTCTTGGTACGTTTTGTGCCAGGGCAGGGATTGGTGCGGGGGGTGGTGGTGAGGGAGGGTGTTGCCGGCTCGGACGTACCGGCGGCGGTAAGGTAACGGATGGAGTTCGTTTCTTCCTGCGCCAGTTCTTGGCGGAGGTGTGACGCGTGCGCCAACGTGTCTGGGGGGGGTGGCGCTGTTCCTCTGATCGGCATGTGGCAGCCGCTGGAACCCAGCTGCTATTGCTTTCCGAGGTAGGGCACAACTTGGGGTGGAGTTTGCATGCAGTGTGGCCGGGGTCACCCTCGGCATGGTTTGGCGAGGTATTACTACTAGGTCAGGCATCTCGTTTTGCTGTTTGCTGACGCACGGAATGGTGTTTCTCTCTTCTGCGCGCCCCTTTGCCCTATCCTGTTGCCCACCTCTCGGCTCCCTCACAGACACCGTCGAGTACGGAGAGACCAAGCGCACCTTGCCATGTACTCACTCTTACCACTCCACGTGCGTGCGGGCGTGGCTCAAGCGCGTCAGCCGGTGTCCGCAATGCAATAATGCGACGGTCAAGGAGCGCCAGCGAGGCATTCGTCGTGCCCGACGCGACGCACGCGATGCGGCCGCGATGGCGGCCGCGGCACTTGCCGCGTCGGGGGTGATCGCCCCGACTGGTGGAGAAGTAACTGAAGGTGCAGAGAGTGGTGGGCCGGAAGGCGGAGCTGCCGCCAGCAGCTCTATTGACGCCGCGCCCGAGTTTGTGGTGGTCCCGCTGGGAGATGCGGCGGCCAGTTCTGCAGCGCCCGCGGACGCGAGGCAGACGGCCGCCTGTGGCCGGGCAGACAGCACGGGAGGATCAGTGTCCCCTGTGCCATCCCCGCAAATGCCCGTCGAGGTGTAGGTGGGGGGGTAACGCGAGGGCGCCTTGGTACAGGTTGCAGCCGCTGTGTTTTTGAAAGACGAGGCAGGTGCGCAGTTGCAGTCTCGTCGTCGTGAGCGACAGCTCATGGGTGTCCAAAGAACCCCACGTTGCTAGATTGATGGTACCTCCTGTTCCTGGTCTCGTCCCGACCGGGCCGCGTGGAGAGGTTCCTTGTTAGCTGGTTGAGACCCCGCATGAAGCTCGATCGTGCTTCGTGGCCGCCTCACACCTCAGTGGGCCTCGTGGACTGTCTCGCATTTATGTATTGCATATTGCATTGGGGTAATTGTGCGAGCACGACTGAGCGCCGAATTATTCAGCACCTCTACCGCGATCACCGTCGCGCGGGGCTTTGGCTTCATTGGAGCCACCGGGTTCATTGAACAGCAAACACCGGCTCGGTGAGACTTGCTCGGCTCCCCGCCACAGCTCGTTCTTCTTCCCCTTTGGAGAGGGGTGTCTCATCTCTGTACCTGCATGGAGGGGCTGTGAGACCTGCCCGTCAAACCCTTCATCATGAAAGGAAACCAGGGGCATGAGAATTTGGGCTGCGGCGGGGCCGCCGCGAGTCGCCACGGACGGCGTGCGTGAGGGTTGCTCATGCCGCTGCCGTCCCCTGCCACTTTGTGCCTGCAGCGGCTCCCCCCTGTGTGCTGCTTCAAGATCGTCCTCTTTTGCCCGCTGCTGCACGGCAATCGCCCTTGCATTTGTGGGTGTTGCGCGAGCGGCTGTGTGCCCCTGTCCGCGCCCCTGGCGCATTTGACCGTTGCTTGGCGTGCGGTCGGCGGGCGGCTGGGCTGCGATTAGCTTGTGCGCGGGCGAGCTGGAGCACGGATGATCAGCCTTGCAGCAGTTGCTGTTTTCTTGTGCAGGGGTGTGGGGAGGGGGGGGGGAGGGGGGACTGCTGCAGGTGATGTGGCGTCGGAGGACGCTGAGGTACTTGCCCTCCTTTGTGGGCCGCATCGCGGTGAGCAAGTAGTGTGCGTCCGGGCAGGCACGCCAGCGGCGCTGTGGGCTTTGTAGGGCACGTCGCTGCCGACAAAGCGGCGCGTTTGACGGTGCGCCCTCACGGGCGCGCCTCTTTTTTGGGGGGGGGGTTGTGGTCGGTTTTCGCTTTCGCACAGAAGGCGCTCGCCGTTGGTCTACCTCCGTCGTCTTGCGCACCATCCCCCCCGCCCTCCGTGTCGGGCGTGTGGGTCCGGCACCGCGCTGGCGTGCGGATTCTCTGGTTGTCTGCGATGACTCTCCCAGCGCTGGCCGAGGTGGCAGAGGACGGGCCCCTGGGCGACTTCTCCACGCCGCCCCGTGACTACAAGCAGGTGTCGACAAAGGCGTTGTTCGACGCATCCATTATTCCCGACGCGGCGGTTGCGTCGAGCAGCGGCAGCAGCAAGGCTGACCGCCCCATGGCTGCGTGTGCCACCCTGCCGGCCGCGCGGCCGGCTACCACCGCCGCCCGGTCTGCACCGCAGCTTATTTCGCACACGCTGCGGCTGCTGGAAGTGGCGCGGGAGGGGCGCCGCGCGGAGGAGACCGCCACCATAGAGGGCGGCGACAACACGGTTGCCGACAGCATCAAGGGGCACGTGGTGGATGCACTCAGTGGGGCGACGGCAGCATTGCCGGCCGACGTGCGTGCTGCCCTCGACGCACTGCTGGGATTGGTGGCCGTCGAGTCCGACACTGCAAGCGTGGCTGACGATTCGGCCGCCACATCCAACGGGGGCGCTACAGCTGCGATGGCTGCGATGGTGGAGCTGGGTGGTGTCCCGCTCATCGTACAGGCCATGACCAAGGGTGTTGCCGACGAGGCGCTGGTGGTGGCTTCGATGAGGCTGCTCGAAGTGGTGGTTGCCACGTCGACAGAACTGGCGTCGTTGGTGGGCGTATCTTTTGGCGGTGTAGAGGCGGTGCTGGAAGGCATTTGTCGTCATCGACGCTCCCTCATCGTTCAGAGTGTTGCCCTGCGCGTGCTCCTCATTTTGGTTCGCGTTGAGGCGGCGCGCGGGCACTGCATGGACCACCTTGACGGTATGTGGCTCGTGCTAGACGTAATGCGCACGCACCAACACGACAGCCGGGTGCAGACGTATGGGTGCCACCTTCTGGCGTCACTGGCATTCGGGTCTTCCGATGCGCGAGAGCTCATCGGCAGCGCCGGTGGCTTCGGTGTGATTGTCGGTGCCCTGTCGGCGGCGGGGGCGGAGCCCGCGACCAAGGTTGTTGCGTGCACGGCAGTGCGGAATCTGGCGTGGATGAATGCGACCAACCATCGGCGCCTTGCGGTCGTGCACGGGGTTGAGGCGGTGCTGGCGGCGGTTGCCGACCACCCGGACAACCAGGCGGTGAACGAGCAGGCGTTGGGCGCTCTTGGCAACATTTCTTTTCTTGACGCGCGCCTGCAGGAGCGCATCTTGTCAAACGGAGGAGTCTCTGCCTGCATCAAGTCCCTGGCTGCCTACTGCGAGAAATCCGGCTGTGTTTCGGAGAACGCTCTCACTGTCTTGAGTAACCTGTCGGAGAATGACGTAGGCCACATTCGCCCCGTGGGCAGAGAGCTGGTGGCCACGTCGGGGACACTGCGGCTTGTGGTCGGCACGCTCGGCCGCTACATGGGACGGCCGCCGTTGGTCATGAAGTCCTGCAACCTCCTTCGCTCCCTGTGCTACGAGACTGCCAATCGACGTCGCCTGGGCCTCGTAGACGGCGTGCGCACGTTGCTGGGCATCCTTGACGCCTACCCGGTGGAGGCTTCCTCGGCCGCGGGAGTATTTGTTGGCGAGGGCATAGCTCCCGGCTTGGGCGTGGGGCTGCCCTTCGTTGAGAGGCCGGCCAACCAGTCACTCAGCGCCGCCACCGTGCACTCCGAAGTGCATTGGGCGCTAGCCACGCTAGTTGCTGGCGATGATGCCAACAAGGATGCGCTCGGCCTACTAGGTGGCCTACCCAAGGTGCTTGCTTCGATGGCCGCTCTGCCGACGGACCAGGCGGTGCAGCGCTATGGGGCCAACTTGCTGGACACGGCTGCTGACGGTAATGCGCACAATATCCAGCGCGCGCTCGTCGCCGGCGCCTTGACCGTGGTGTACGCAGCCATGCAGGCGCACCCTGAGGTTGAGTCGATCCAGGAGCACGGCTGCTCGTTTATGATTAAGCTGACGGCGGAGTCGGGCACGACCAGCCAATCCTTGACCTCTCGGGGCGCTGAAGCCTTCCTGGACACGGTTCGCAAGACGCACAGCACGTCCCCCACGGTGGTCTCCCTTGCCAACCAGCTGCTGTCGCTCATCGCTGCGGACGCTGCCGCGGGCGATGGCCGTGGCGGCCGCTCTGCGACTGGCCGCGGTGGGGGCGCTTCGGCGCGCCTGCGCAGCCGCTCGCGGGCGGCGGGGAGCGATCGCAGCCGCGGCATCGGTACACGGGACGGCTCGCGGTCACCGTCGCCGCGGCGGGGTGGCCGCGGGGGGGATGGCGCCGGCCGGAGGGGCGCCCGGGACGATGCCGGCGGCGGCGGCGGTGGCCGGGGCGGGGGAGGGGAGGGCGGCGGGCGCGCCAGACGCTTTGGGGGGCTCGCCGCGGTGGAGGAGGCTGAGCCGCCGGCGACGGGGGAGCTTGGCAGCGCTTCGGGGGGGGCAGGGGGCGCCGCGGACCCGCCGTTGCGGGCGACGCGCCCCCGGAACCGCCGTGGCGGGCTCGATCTGTTGAGCGTGCCCGAGTGAAGGAGCGTCGGAGCGGGGCGGTGACGCCAGTGGCAAGATTGGGGTGGGTGGCGAGCCTGGGGCGGGCATGTGGGGCGTGAGGGTGGACAGGCGGGCTGCCCATTGCGTCGTGTGCCTGGCAACTGGGGTTTGCCATGGAACTAGAGGGAGGAGGGCGAGGACGTAGTTTGGTCGGCAAACAGATCGACTGGAGACAGCCCCCAGAGCATGGGATGGGGTGGTCCACGGAATATGTATGTATCGATCACCTGATGGCGCATTGGAAGTGAGCTCACGGTGGGACAGTGGCCGCCACCGCCGCCTCGTACGGCAACTCGCCGCGGCGCCGCCACGGCGGGCATACCGCGCTGCCTCCGCGGCCCCCACCCCGCACCCAGTTGGCCCCTATGGTTACAAGGGCACGTACGCGTGCGCCGGCGCCAGCGGCACCCACCCCGCACGTGCGCGGCAGCCACCGCCGCTGACAGGGTGTTCCCCCCCCTCAGCCCCCCCCCCCGGGCAGCGTTAAGCCTCTGCAGACGGTGGCCAGCCGCGGCTGTGCCTCCTCCTCCCCCGCGAGCGTGCCGCGAGGGGTTGACCCGACGAGCCGCGGGAGCGGAGTGCGCCTGACGGCGCACCCCGCTGGCGGACGTGCAGGGGGCGGGCGCGGCGGCGGTGCGGCCCCTACGCATTGCCCAATACCAGGCCCGTGCGGTTGGGGGCTGGAGTGGGCCCCAAGCGGCACCCCAGCAAGACAATGACAATGGCATCCGCACCATCCGCACCAGCTTGAATATACCACCGAAGCGGGAGGCCGCTCCCAGCGGGCATCCCCCCCACGGCCGACCTCAAAACGCGCATTCGGTACCCCTTGGAGCAGCTCTCCCCATTGGCCACGATGCATGGCCCCCCGCCCCGCCCCCCCGCCATGTGCCAGGCATCAACCTCCGACACTGCCGCCGCGGCTGCCACCCCCCCCCCCCCCGCCCCCCCCTGTCAGCTTGGCGCCCGGCCGGTAGCGGCGGGCCCCCCCCACGCCCACCTCCAGCCCGTCAAAAAGGGTGTCCACCAGCGGGTGCAGGACCGTCAGCGCAGGGTCCGCCCCCACATTCTCCTCCGCCACGTAGCAGATGCCCACCGACGCGGGGCGGTCGCGCTCGTCCACCAGCACGTGGTAAAACGGCTGCGACCGCCCCCGCGGCAGGCGGTCAATG
This sequence comes from Pyropia yezoensis, assembly GCA_009829735.1. Taxonomy (NCBI): domain Eukaryota; phylum Rhodophyta; class Bangiophyceae; order Bangiales; family Bangiaceae; genus Pyropia; species Pyropia yezoensis. The sequence goes on from CM020619.1 coordinate 7,287,181, forward strand.
CCCATGGACAGCGCCCAGACGTCACCCGCCTTGCACGACGGGTCCGCCCCGAAAATGACGCCCCGGTAGCCGTACCGGCGGTGACGAAAGAGGGTGCCCAGCGCGTACCGTGGCAGGCCCGTCACTGACCGCGCCGCCGGCGCCGGCGCCGACGCCGCCCCGCCGCCAGCCGCCGCGCCACCGTCGCCGCCAGCCGCCACGCCCACCGACGTGGCACGCGCCAGGGCGGCAGCGTCGAGGGCGTCCCGCGCGGCGGCGGCGGCGGCATAGTCCTCAGCGGCGAGCGCGGCGGCGAGCGCGTCGGCGGCGGCGAGTTCAGGGTGCGCCCGCCGGGTGGCGGCGATGGCGTCGCGGATCGCCGCGGCGGTGCGATAGTCTTGGGCGGCCACCGCCGCGGCCAGGCGGGCCGCCGCCGCCGCGAGCGTCGCTTCCACCTGCGCCAGCGGCGGGTAAGGGGGAAGGGGCGGGGGCGGGGGGGGCGCTCCCGCTGGCCCGCCGACGTCGCCGCCGCCGCCGCCGCCGCCGTAGCTGTCTGACCGTGCGTCGGCGCGGGGAGGGGCGCGCCGCGGGCGGCGGTGGGGGGAGGCGGCGGCGGCGACACGCAGAGGGGGCGGGGAGTGAAGGTGGAGACGCCCGCCGCTGCCGCCGCGGGGGGCGCCCCCCCGCAGGGGGACAGGCGCAGCCGCAAAGGCGGCCATCCGCTGCGCAAACCACATTGTGAGGAGGGCAGCCGTGCAACCCCCCGCCCGTCGTCGTCCGCACCGCCGGGAGGGAGCAAGGGGGAAAGGGGAAGGAAAAGGAGTGGAAGGGATTCAAGGGAGTCGTCGCCAGAGACCGCACCACGGTGTGCAAAGGGGGGAGGGGCAGGAGGGAAAGACGACCCCCGTGTAGCCGCAGGTACAGGGTGTGGCGAAAAAGTCAAGGTCGCCCCATGCCGTTCTCACCTCCACCTCCTCTCCGTGTGCACGGAACACGGTTCCGTACAACGAAGGACCTGCAATAAATTACGGGAAGGGTGTGGAGATCAAGCGCCTCATGTAGCCTCCCCTATAGGCTCAACCATCAAACAGTTCCTTGTGCAGCGATACTTGCCACGTGGCGAAGGCGCGATCCGGTACAGATACGATACGAAAAAGAAAGAAACGGTCTCTGCCCGCATGCGGGTTGCGCGAGTGCGAGCGAGGGTGGCGTGTCTGGACTTCGGCCACCCGCCGCTTGGCCGTGCTGCTCCCGCGTCGGTCGTGTGCCGTGCTGCCGGCCAGGGTAGGCAGAGGCCAACCGTCGTTGACGCGGCCAAGCGGCGTCGCGCAGGCGTTTTGTAGCTGCGCCGCCCCGTCCCGCCACCCCACCACCACCGTCGACCGCCTGTGGGGGGCGCATGCCGCGCCCCGCCCGCGTGCAGGGATAACGCGATGCAGTGACATGGGCGGCGTCGCTCGGCGGCTACGCGGGGGGGGGTGGGTGAGGGGCGGGGTGGGGTGGCAGCGGTGGGTGTGACCCGGCGCGCCACCGGGCGTGCACGGCCTCCCGCGGCTTGGGAGGCGGAGGAGGAAGGGTGTGCTTGCGCGGCCCGGCCCCCTCTTCAGCCCGCTCCAGCTCCCAGCGGCACTGGCGGCGCTGGCCTTGGGCTCGCCGACCGACGTCATCCCCCCTGCCCGACGACCGTGTCGGCGTGGCCCCCCCTCCCCCCTCCCTGAACCTCCTCTTCCCCCACGATGGTCGGCGGCCGCGTTGACGGTGGGCCCCGCTTCCGCGGCGGGCGACCGCCCCCCTCCCCCTTCCCCCGCCGCTCCTGGCCCCTCTCCCCCGTCTCGGATGCGGCCTCCCCCGCGGATGCGGTGGCGGCGCCCGCCCCCTCTCCCCCGCCCCCTCCACCCCGCGACGACCAGCGTGGCCGCACTGCGCTCGCGACGGCCGTGGCGGCCCGTCCGCCCCTGCAACCTGGCGGCGGCAGCGGCGGCGACGGGTGTGGCGAGGACCACAATGACGACGACGACGCCCGCAGCCGGTGCTCCACGTGCAACTGTACGCTGTCGTCCTCGTACACAGCTTCCTTCTCGTCCGTGGGGGGCGGGGTGCCAGAGCCGGTACCCGTTGCGGCCGCGCGCCAGGGCGATGGCGGCAACGTGGTGCCGGTGGCGGCGTCGATGGCGGGGGGCGTCGCGGCAGGGGCGCCCGTTGATGAGGCCCCCACGGATGGAGGGCGTGGCACGGCGGCGGCCGCTGCTGGGCGCCAGGGCCTCCCGTCGTGGCCTCCCCAGCGCGCGGCTGTGCGCGACGCTGGCGAGACCCCCCCACCTGCCGTCGCGACGCCGCCAGGCCGCCAGGCGGGGGCCCTTCGGGGCGGCAGCGCCGGCCGCCGTGACTCCCCCCCCTCCCCCCTCCTGCGCCAGTTCACTTGTGGCGTTGGCGTAGAGCCGCCGCCGCGCGGTGGCGATGGCGTGTCCCGCGGTAGCGTCGGCAGCAATGGCGGCGGCACTACCACCTCCAGCCGTAGCGACAGCGCCGGCAGCGCCGGCCGTGACGGAGACAGCGCCGCGCTGCTCGCCCTGTCGCCCGTCCGCATCGACGGCGGCGGCGGCGGCGGTCGTCGCGGCGGTGGGCAGGCCGCCCCCATTCCGCCACGGTCGGGCGGCTACGTGGATGCGTCAACGAGCATGAGCCTTCCCCCCGAGTTGGCCGCATCGGTTCTGTGTGCTCCCCGCTCGTCTCTGGGGATGGACGTGCCACCACGCGTGGCGACCCCTGCCGTTGGGGAGGCAAAGGGGGGGGGCGGGGGGCGCTTCACCCCGTCTTCCGCTGGGAATATGGCGGACCGGCCGCTGGCCCGCGAGGCGGGCGGGGACGGCGGCGGCGGCGGCGGCCGAGATGGCGCCGTCCGCTCCGCGGCAGAGGCGCCGACGCCGGCACCCACCTCTGTGCGGCGGCCCGGCACCCTGCGCGCCACCTCTCCGCCACCGCAGCGGCCGCGGTCGGCTCCCCGGCTGGCGCCATCCGGGGCGTCGCTGCCGCCGCCCGCGCGCCCCCTCACCGGCTTCCTCACCCGTCTCGCCGACGGGAAGAGCGCCGGGACCGCCGCCGCGCCGCCGTCACGGCCGGCGACGGGCGGCGTCGCCCAGTCACCCCCCCCCCCCAGTTTGGGTGCGCTGCTGCGGGCGGTCCACACGGCGCTGACTGTCACCGCCGGGTCCCCGTCGGCCGCGTCGTTTCGCTCCCTCCTCAGCGCGGTCCTGGCCGCCCTGCGGCATCTGGTCGTCGCGGCGGCGGCAGCGGCGCGGCCTGCGGCGGCGGCGGTGGCGGCGGTGACGGCCACAGTCGCTGCGTCCGTGATGGCACGCACCCACCGAGGAGGGACGTGGTCCATTACGGTCGGCCGAGCAGGCGTGACGCTGGTGGTGGCGCCCGTGCCGGGGGGGGGAGGTGTGCGTCCAAGCGTTGAGGCAGGCAAGGCCCGGCCTGTTGAGGAGGATGCGGATCCGCGTGCGCCGTCGTGGGGGGGTGCGGGGGGGGCCCGCCGCAGCCGCCTATCGGCCAGCAAGCGGGGGGTATCTCCCGTCGACAGCTTGGCCTGAGGGCATAGCAGGGGTGTTTGGGCGCAGTTGCGCTGGCGCTGATAGCCCGTACGACGCGAGACGCGCCTTTTTTTGAGTGGAGTGCGAGCGTTGCGCAGGTACCTGGTGAGGAACAAGAGGTGATAGAGAAGTAAAGGTGGAAGAGGTGTTGCACTTCTCTGCGTACGTTTATTCATCGCGGCATCTCTGCCCAAATTTTTCTCGCCTCCTCGCTTGCCGCGCGTGGTCCAGGCTCGATCGATATAGGTGAGAATACCAGGGCGCTCTCGACCCTTGCCTTGTCTGGGGCCTGGTTCGCGACGACGTGGTCGCGCAGTCACCGACCAAGGTGGACACGCGCGGTGGTCGCGCGACCTGTGGTCCCCTGCAGTGCCGGGTTGGTTTTTCACCCGGTGCTGTCGGGTTGAAATGTGACCGCAAGGACTACACAACGTTATATTTTCCTAAATATGTCTCGTGTCGGCAAAAGGCGACAGCGGTGGGCGGCCGTGTCCGATTGGCCAGAAAAGTAATCTGAGTGTACCTTTGGCTGAGACAGTGCCGTTTTGGCGACAAGAGACAATAGACAGATGTCTACGTATGTAAAACCGTTGCGAGTCCGATAGCCCGAGAGCGCTTGCTCGAGGCTTCGTTCCAGCTGGCCAGGTGGCTCTTCATCGTCTATTGCCGCTCAAAGCCCATCGAAGCCCTTATTTCGACGGCAACTCGATGGGCCTCGGAAGGCCTGTTGAGGCAGGGTTTCGATGGAAGTCCGATGGGACTCGATGGGACCCCGGCTCGATGGGACTCGACGGCATTCTCCATCGAGCGAAAGCTTTACAGTCTCGATACAATACACGCCGTACAGCTCACGTTTCAGCGTCGGTCTCGAGTGAGAACCAGAACACCCAGTCCGCAGCGCGGCCCATGTGGTACTTCTTTTTGGTTCCCGGCCGGGGTTTTATCCCCGTTGATGCGGCTTGGTATTCCTACCGATATTACGTTTCTTCTACCTCTGACCCCCTCCCACGCGCAGCCGCTGGGACATACAGCACGACGTGGCACGTCGCGCCGTTCTACGTGCGTGCGCCACACGAACTTGAACACTCCTCGCGCACGGAAGTTGTTGCAGTAAACGGAGGCGCACTGTCCGGTACAGTGCCATGAGCCTGCACCTGGGAAGCCGCCGCCACGGGGTGAAACACGCGGCTTGGATACCACCCGGCCACCACCAGGTACCGCCGCCACATGTCTACAACTCAGCACCGGGCCATGCCTTAGAAGGACCGTCACGTCACAAAGGAGACAACCACGTCATGGAGAGCACGAAAGGTACACGTGCCAAGTCAGAAAAAGCAAGTGACAAAGAATGCATGCGCGTACAGACACAGGGCACTGACGAGCGACCACCGGACAGAATGAGCTCTCACGCACGTATCCAATCCAACACTGCCTGCCTGCAGCGTCCCCTTGCCACGACAACCACACAAGGAGCCCATTGTCCCGGCATCCCCCTCTGGTCCGCTCAAGCACACTCTTAGACACACCCGCTCATGTTCTCCGACCGGCCACCCCCGCACCCACCCCAGTCTCCCGTCCGTTGCAACGCACCGCTGCTTCGCAACTTCCCACATCCTGGTCTTCACGAGTATAGTTCGAGGTGCTCCGCAAGTCAGTGGACGGGCATGAATGGTGCTCGCCCTCCACCACCCCTCCACCACCCCTTCATCGCCCTACCAACCCACCAGCCGACCACGCCTTCATCCCACCCCCCCCCCACCCCCCACCCCTCACCAGTCCCAACCCCCCCATCCAGACTGTGTCAGTCTAACAAGTGTCTTCGGGCAGTCACTCCTGCAGCTCGATTTCCTCCTCCTCGAGCAGCTCTTCCAGACTGCCTGAAAGAGTAGTGCGATCATCCCGAGGCTGGACCCAGTCGGTGTCCGCATCCGGCTGGGGTGCCTCGACCATCTGCACCCCACCCACGTAGGGCGCCGACGGAGCCGCACGGGTGGCGCCATTGGAAAGTTCCAGCAGGCCTTCCATGCCATCAACTGCGTCCACACGCACGTCACGGTCGGCGCCCGCACGGCCGTCGTCACTTGCACGACCGCCGCCCAAGCCACGATCACCACCCGTGTCATCTGCACGATCGCCTTCACCCGCACCTGAGACACCTGCGACACCGTCAGTTGCGGCTCCAACAGCATCTGCATCAACCGTGTAGGTGCCGTCGTCAGCGACAAGTTGAACACGGCGCTCGTCGTCACCGTCACTCAGCAGCAGACCATCCTCAACACGTGTGTGGTGACGCAGGAATGTATTCACCAGTATCATGTGCTCCCGCCACCCCGCGTAGGAGCCGTCGTCGTTGCCAGTGCGGCGGGCCTTGCGGACGCCAACCACCGTCTCAAAAGATACACACGCCCAGTGTGCGATGAGCGCCACATGCCCCATAGACGCGATGACGTACTCACATTGACCGATGGCCGCTGCCACCACCCGATCGATCTGTCCCGTGCGCAGGAAGAGAGCCTTCATCGCGGCACTGGCGGCTTTCTTGGCCGGGTCAGACTTGGCGTACTGTGAGTCGTTGAGCCAGCCCTGCGCTTCTGCCTGGGTGAGTTCTGCGACATCGACGCCGAGTGATTCAAAGTAGGTCGCCATTGAAACCTTCCGCAGGGCCTCCAATAAGTGACCCTTGACCCGGTTCAGCTTCTCCGACACAGGCGCCCTCTTCTCTGCTGCCTTGTTCTCCGCATTGATGAACAGACGTCGGCTTTCCATATACTCCTGCGCGCCCGCCCGGTCAACCCGAAGGACGTGCTCTGTAGCCTGGTAACAAATGTCGAGCACTCGGGCACCACTGGGCATGACGTGAAGACCCTCGTTCGCCGTCACAATTTCGAACAACATCATCTGCTTGGCCGCGTCGCGCACACGGCGAACTTCACTCTCGTTCCGAGTGGCCAGCTGCAGCCTGTCATCCTCGTCCGTCGGGTCCGACGTGCCGCGAATATCCGCATCGCGTCCGGCAGCCTCCGACTTCACCTGCTTGCCGACGCCGTCAAAGACACCTCGGACGGCACCCTGCAGTTGAACAACCGCGTTTGCCGTGCGTTCGTTCCCCACGCCTTGAGAGTGCAGACTCGTCGAGATCCTGCCAACAGAAGCACTGACATCGCCAAGCTGCTGAGAGAGACTGGCCAGCTGCGAGCACACGGGACGCATGCCCTCGGCAAGCACTCCGGTGAGGATCGACAGAGTGATAACAGTCTCCTCCGCTGCAGCGTCAGGAGCTCCAGCGGCCGCAGTCGCTTGAGCAGTCGCCTTGCCTTTGCCTTTACGGCCGCCGGGCTTAGCGGCAGAGCCAGCGGGGAGGGGACGTGGAGGCGGCGGCACCGCAACCGCCATATCGAGGGAGAGTGCTCGCTTGGCACGCGCCTTGGTGCTTCTCGCTGCAGACTTCTGCACAGCCTTCGTTGCCTTTGCTGTGACGCTTGCCCTAGCAGGCGTCGAAGCGATGGGAGCCTTCGTCAGCGACCGGTCGGAGTCCCCAGTGGCGAGAGGAGTGAACCTCAAAGTGCGCTGGGTGGCTGGGACTCGAAGCCGATCTTGGAGAGGAGGCGTGACGAGACCAAATGTAACAGGCCGATCAGGATCGCCCAACAGTCCCGGAGGGGTGACAGCGGCCGCTATGGCAACGGAAGTTATGCTCCCAGCTGCCGCTCGCTCGTCGGACGAAACAGGCGGCGGCGTAATAGGCGACATTGCCAAGCTCGGTTGCGTGGAGGGGACCACACGGGGCAGCAGAGATGGCAGCCGCGACGGTACATCTGGATGGTCTCTGTTCCAACTGGCAGCAGGGTGCGATGCCTGCGAAGAGCCCGCCGCAGGTACCACGGGCACCCAGCGAGGCGGCCGTGCAGTGCCCGCATCCGCAGCGGTCGTCGGGACACCAAGCGGGCGGAGAGAAGGAAGCGCAGCCTTCCTTAGGAACGCGCCGACTCGACGGGGTGGTGGGGCCAGACCAGCAGCTGCCAACGCTGATGGTGGATCGGGGGCTGGACGAGTCGCAGGTGCTGGATGTGGCGCAGGTGCGGGTGCGAGAGCGGTGCCACATGAAATGAAAGGGGACGCGGCCCAAGTAGAGGAAGCGCGACCCTCGCCCGCGCGCGCCATGCCAGTGGAATCAACGTCCGCGGGCTGCGACATTTCCTGCGACGTAGGGAGGTGGCTGACGACCTCCGGCACGCGTCGGGCTGGCATAGTGAATGGCGCAAGCAAAGAACGCTCGTCGGCGAAGAGGGCAAAGGCAGAGAAAAGCGGAAATGGACATGGGTGTGAGAAGCGCGTGTCGGGAGGTGGTGAGACCGGCACGCGTCCCTCTCCCCCTTAAGAGGACCTTCCAGTCAACTAACCTGCACCATGGACACCGCGTGGAGCACCTGCGGCTGTGGATGGCTCGCCACTGGCCGATCGCATTGCCCATTCACATTGAGAGGCCTTGGTCACGCGGTGAGGAGCGTGGGAGTGGGGAGGGGCGCAACGTGGGGCAGGGGGGGCGCGGATGGGAGGAAAGCAGCCATCCACAGAACCGTGCGAGAGGACAGGAGGGACCCATTGGGACGCACAACCAGTCGCGGACCCAACGGCAGCACTGCAAGACGCAGCTAAAAGTAAGCAAGAGGTTCGGAGCCAGAGACGCTCAAGCAGCTTGTCGAGGCGTGCACTGCAGCCCGCGTCGCGCCCACCCCCACGTCACCTCACTGCCCGCCGATCCGTCCCTCCCCACCGCTATTTCTCCTCTCTCCGTACAGTGCACAACCATTCCGATCCCCCCCGCCTTCCACACTGGTCATTCACCACTCCCCCCCCCCCCCCCCCCCCCACTCTCGCAGCCCCCTCCCCTCGCAGCCCCCTCCCCTCGCAGCCACGAGCACGATCGCCGGATGCAACCGCTGAGATCGAAGTGGAAGGCCAAACTCACCAACAGCGTACCGCTACAGCGTGGGGCTAAGCCTTCTGCGAGGCATTGCATCGCGACTGCTCGCCGGGGGCAGAACAAGGCCGAGCAAGTCCCGCGGGGCACCCAAGGACCGCCAGAGCTCGAAGATGGGCGACGAAGTCCGCTTTCGCAAGCAGCGGCCGTCTACGCGGCAAGACTACTGTCCGAGAGCGCCCTCAGATCGGTATTGTTCCTGGTCGGTACTCCAGTACGGCACAGGAGCGCAACTAGGTTATCGAAATACATACATACTGCCATTCTATTGGTGCGAACAGTACAATGTTTACACACTCAGCCCTGCAATGAACAATTAGGCCTGCACTTGGTGACTTCAAAGATGCCGGCGTGACTAGTTAGTGGTCGTGGCTTCGGCAGCGAAGTCGGAGCGCTTCGACAGCTGCTGCCCTCTCGCAGACGGGGCGGAACGCTGTGCGAGAGAGCAGGTCCTCGGCGGCTTTTCCCGCTGCTGCTCGACGGGACTCGACGGGGCTCGACGGGGTTCGACGGGACCCGTCGACGAGGACGCCGGCCTGTGTAACTGTACGTTGTTGCCCCCCCCCCCCCCCCCCCCCCCCCCCCGCGCCCACCGAGGGGTGTGCTGTTCTGTGCGTTTGAGTGGACCTTTCGCCCAGGCGCCCTGAATGACTCGTTCGCGGGGGGTGTCCCTGGGCAACTGCCCACCTCACCTCTCCTGTGGTCCATGTGGTCGGGCGGGCACCCGACGTGGCATGAAGTGGTTCCCCATCGGCCCATTTTGTGCTAGTTTCGATCACACCGTTGCACTCAGTAGACTCACACTGCCACTGCTTCCTGCGGCCTGAGCGGCTGTGTTGAGCTGTCTTCTCTCTCTCCCGTGCGCATGCGTGCTATAAAAAGTTCAGGCAATGGTCAATATGCTGCGGATTAGGCGCCGTTCACGACCGCCACGACGCCGGGGCAGGTTACGAGACAGGCTACGCGGCAGGTTGCGCGGCCGGTTGCGCGGCAGAATGCACATGCCACCCGCGTTGGTTGGGGCGTTTATCTTGTCGGTGTTGTACGAATACGAGTAACGAGGAGGGCCTGGCGGTGCGGGAGCCTGGCGGTGCGAGAGCCTGTCGGTGCGGGAGCCTGGCGGTGCGGAGGCCTGGCGGCGCGACTGGATGGCGACGCTGTCGTTGATGTACGTTGGGCACAATTTTCCTCGTTGTACTGATCGGCGTGTGCTGTGTTGATGCAAGCGTGCGCGCGCGCCCTGGTTATGCCCTGCCAGTAGCACCATTTCACAGGTACTGACTCTGCTTCTTATCTTGGGACGAGCTTTGCCCAACGCTACGCCCTGCCGCCCGCAACCGTGATGCCTGAATGCCACAGGCAGTGACATGTCCACACAGCATGGAAAGCGCCCAAAGGCGCTCATATGCTGCTTCTGTGGGTTCGAGGCGAGGAGCCGGAATAAGCTGGTGCTGCATCAAAAGGCCATTCACAAAAGGCAAGGCGGAAACGGCATTGCGCCGTTCAAAGTGGGGCAGCGGGCAGCGGCAGCGGCGCACGAGCGCCGTCTGCAGCTGGCGAAGATGGAGGCGGACCTGACCAGCGTGGCTGTTACGACGGTGCCATACGCGACGGGCTGGATGCGGTCATGGAAATGACAGGGGACGCAGTGGATGGCAACGACGGAGGTGGTGCCAGCCGTAGGGAGGTGGGGTGTGGAGTGCCCAGGCAAGAGTTTGACTACCAGTCACTGGCGACCAGAGTGCGCAACCTATACGAGGTGCTGGATGACGCTGCTTGCTCTGTCCCCCTGCTGCAGAGGCACAAGAACAGTCAGCCCGGGCAGTTTAACACCAAGCGTCCTCGGGCGCTGCAGCAGTTCGTTCTTGGTGTTGGCGGGGCGGGGTTGTCGAGGCGTGAGCAGCGGCTGCTGTACGCGTTCTTGACCGTATGGGACGATCACGGAGGCAATTCCCCGATGGACTCATCTGAGGACTTTTCACTACGCGCCGTGTTCCTATCGCCTACCGCTTTTGTGAACGCATTGCGCGACGACCTGGACGACGCGGCATTGGATGCAGGCTGGCCCAAGGTGCGCATCAAGGAGGGTGGGGTTGAGTACGAGGCCTACTACCGTCCAGTGCTGGAGACGGTTCTGAAGATGTTGAGGGAGACCAAGCGCTTGGCGCCCTGGAGCGGTAAGGACGGACCAGCCGCGCCGACGGATCGCCGTGCGTCGCCAATGGACGGCGACGCGTTCCGGCTGTGCGAGAAGGATGTCCTTGATGCGCATGGAGTCCGTGCCTATGTAATCGGACTGCACTTATACAGCGACTCAAGCCAGCTGTCCTGGTCTGGGGGTGCGTTACGGCTACATTATCGAGGGTGGCCGTGTGGTTGCCCATGTTGGGCTGTTTCCCCCCTTTTGCTTCTTGCCTCGCTTTGTTGTTGAAGCTGCTGCTAACACGTGCTCCTCTTTCATGCCATGTAAGCGATTTTTGTCCCGTCACATGGTTGTCCTCGCCATCTGCCTCCACTACCAGCCCAAAAACTGTACCCTGTGCGCGTCAGGATGATCAACGACGTGTCCAGCGATGTGACCTGGGTCATCGTCGCATACATCCCACTGGTCCGGAAGCTGACAGAGACGGCCGCAGACGACCGGTCCCGCCTTCGTCGATGCGGCATCCTACAGAGAGCTTTGTACGCCTGCATGCGCACCGCCATCGCGGCGAGCCACGTTGGCGTCGAGACGCTTGTCGGCGACAAGATGTTGACGGCTTTTCCCCGGGTGCTGCTGTACGTGTGTGACCAGCCGGAGGAGCGCTCTGTTTTGTGTCTACGGGCAGGCAAGTGTCAGCGGCCGTGTACCACGTGCGACGTCAGGGTGGAAGTGTCTGGTTCCGCTACAGCACTCACCGCCAGAGAGCGCAACGTTGTCGAGACATTGGAACGCCAGCTAGAGGTATCCCTCCTCAGGCAACACAACATCGAGCGGCAGCGGATGGAGACGCTACAGGTCTATCACAGCCTGACGGGGTTTGTTCCTGCCCTCGCTGGTATGGCCGGACTCTCAACCCCTCCCTATCTCCTCTACAAGATGATTGGCTTTGACGCACTGCACGTACGTTTTCTTGACATGTTCACGCGGGTGTGGGAAGAGTCTTGTGTAGTGAGAGAGGGGATCGCAGGGGGGATTCCAGATCAACGCGAGGGTGGTCGTCGTGCCGGCTGTGTGACTCACCATCCTCCATGCATAATGTAATGTGGTTGTTCTTCTCTATCGCTCGCCTTCCCGCTTGCGTAGGTTCTTGACCTTGGTGTAACCAGAATTTTGGCGCAGAAGCTGGTCGAGGTCTTCCCACGGATGTGCCACGGGGACGTGCCTTTCGCCGGCTCCGATGCTGCCACGCGTCGCATCACCAATTTCAGGCTGTTGCACCTGGGACGACGCAGCGCCGCATGCAGAATCCCTCCAGGGTATATCCTTCTCTCATCTCCTTTGTAATTTCTTCCCTCTCGCATCTTTGACAGCTGTATCCCCCCATTCTCTTCTGCCTACCAGCTTATTGCCAAGTTACTCACACTCCGCTCGCGGTTGTGGTGCTCTTCCACATTCCCGCTTGCTTGCTTTGTGGTTTGTCCCCTTCCTTGCACAGATTCTTTGTCAAAGCTGACGAGACGCAGTCCGTATACACGGGCAAGCATCAACGAGAAGGAGTGGCTACAACCGCCTTTACGGTGGCCGGTCTTTGGCGACCTCTTCGGGGAGGTCCAGCCCTCGGTACCCCAGTGAACGGAACGACCCTTGGCGAGTTAGGCGGAGCCTCTGGCGGAAACTCGGGTGCGGAAGCGGCAGGTGGGGTGGGCCGTGGCACAGGCGCAGACGCGGGCCGTCGCCTTGCCATCGCTGATCAGGGAAACGTCGCGTCTGCGGCTGGCGGCGATTCCGGTGGGGACGTGGCGGAACGCGGAGCAGGCGCAGACGCGGGCAGCAGCGCTGCCCAGCCCCAGCAGGAGAAGACCAAGGGTGTTGCATATGACTGGCCGGCGTACGGCGCCGTCTGGGGTGACATCCCCATCGACGAAGCGATTACTGCCATGTTTGCTGAGTTTGCCGTTCTGCATGGGGAGCTGACGGGGTCAGTTCGCTCTACGGCCCCGCCAACAATGACGCTCGGCGTCGGCAGAGCCATCGCAGATCGCGCGGAGCGGTTCATCGTCAAGTACGTCACACCAATCCTGGGGCAGCAGCACAGCATTAAGGTGCACAAGTTGATGTGTCACGTGATGGACGCCATTCGGATGCACGGCAACATTGTGAACGGGAACGCGGCCACAAACGAGAGTTTGCACAAGGAAGACAAGCCGTACTACGCCCGGACAAGCAGGGACTTGGATGACTTCACGTCGCAACTCGTTGTTCAGGCACAGGGCTCGCGCACCCTCCTACAACGCATCGCTGAGTGTAATGAAGCGGCCGCAGGCACAGGCGGCACTGGCGGTGCCAGCGAAGAGTCGGCCGCGGCGGACACTGCGGGCCGAGGCGGTGCGATGAGCGACTGTGACGACCACTCTGATGCGAGCGAGAGCGAGGAGGCATCCCCAGGCATTTCTGGTCAGGATCTCCCTCGAAGAATGGCGTATCACCTGCCATTGGTGCCGCTGTCACGTCTTGCTCTCGTTGATGGATTAGCAGGTATTGAGGCCGCCCTGGGGCTTGGGGGTGAAGACCACGTGCGCATCGCGTCGCGTGCGCCGTTCTTGGCGCGCTTCGACAACGGAACAACGGCGCGGCAGTTGCTGCACGCTTCGCAGTCTTTGGGCGGCAGCCCTTGGTACGACACCGTGCTGTACAATCCCACGGCTGACAACTCGGCAGTGTCCGTCGGAGAGGTGAGGGCTATCGTGCGGCTCCTGTGTGGGGATGTGGCTGTACTGGCGGATATGGAAGTCGTCGCGGCCGTACCCCGCTGTCCTCTGGTAGCTCGCGGCTGCACGCGGCTCGCTTGGCACGTCCCTCGGGGACAACAGGAAGTATGCCTGCGGGTGGTGCCGCTGCAGTCAATACGGCGCGTAGTCCACGTGGTCCCTGACTTTCAGGACCTCATGAATCGCTGCGGTCTTCAGGCCGAGCCCGCTGACATGTCAGCCCCTCGGGAGGAGCGGTTGGCGATGCGCTACTTCCTGAACGATTTTCACACTTGGGGTTGACCTTTGACCTCCCACCAACATCAATCTTCACCTCTGCTCCCCGCCAAGACCCTCGCCATCGCCCCCGCCAACCCTTCGTCCGACCGGCGCACGTGACCCGCGCCGTCGACAACGCTGACGCCCTCCGTACTGCCCGTTCCCTCCAAGTCGGAGGCGCCGCTCTGCCTCTCCGCCCGACACCCCCCCCCCCCCCCCTCCTCCCGCCCCTCTCCTCCCCTCCCTTTTCACTTGTGCTGTTGCGGCCGCGAACGCCGCCACCCCGCCCACACCCTCCGGCACCGTTGCGGCCGCCAAGCCCACAACCCCGCCGGCATCGCCGACGCTGTTGTGGCCGCCAACGCCGCCACCCCGCCCAAACCCTCCGGCACCGATGCGGCCGCCAAGCCCACCACCCCGCCGGCATCGCCGACGCTGTTGTGGCCGCCAACGCCGCCACCCCGCCCACACCCTCCGGCTCCGTTGCGGCCGCCAAGCCCACCACCCCGCCGGCATCGCCGACGCTGTTGAGGCCGCCAACGCCGCCACCCCGCCCACACCCTCCGGCACCGTTGCGGCCGCCAAGCCCACCACCCCGCCGGCATCGCCGACGCTGTTGTGGCCGCCAACGCCGCCACCCCGCCCACACCCTCCGGCTCCGTTGCGGCCGCCAAGCCCACCACCCCGCCCTCGCCGACCTGTTGCCCCCGCCCCCCGCCCACACCCTCCGCCCGTTGCGGCCGCCAAGCCCACCACCCCGCCGGCATCGCCGACGCTGTTGGGGCCTGTCTACCCTGCCACCCCGCCGCCCACACCCTCCGGCACCGTTGCGGCCGCCAAGCCCACCACCCCGCCGGCATCGCCGACGCTGTTGGGCGCCCCCGCCACCCCGCCCCCCCCCGGCCCCTCCTCCGCCGCCGCCCCCACCACCCCGCCGGCATCGCCGACGCTGTTGTGGCCGCCAACGCCGCCACCCCGCCCACACCCTCCGGCACCGTTGCGGCCGCCAAGCCCACCACCCCGCCGGCATCGCCGACGCTGTTGTGGCCGCCAACGCCGCCACCCCGCCCACACCCTCCGGCACCGTTGCGGCCGCCAAGCCCACCACCCCGCCGGCATCGCCGACGCTGTTGTGGCCGCCAACGCCGCCACCCCGCCCACACCCTCCGGCTCCGTTGCGGCCGCCAAGCCCACCACCCCGCCGGCATCGCCGACGCTGTTGTGGCCGCCAACGCCGCCACCCCGCCCACACCCTCCGGCTCCGTTGCGGCCGCCAAGCCCACCACCCCGCCGGCATCGCCGACGCTGTTGTGGCCGCCAACGCCGCCACCCCGCCCACACCCTCCGGCACCGTTGCGGCCGCCAAGCCCACCACCCCGCCGGCATCGCCGACGCTGTTGTGGCCGCCAACGCCGCCACCCCGCCCACACCCTCCGGCACCGTTGCGGCCGCCAAGCCCACCACCCCGCCGGCATCGCCGACGCTGTTGAGGCTGTCTACCCTGCCACCCCGCCCACACCCTCTGGCACCGTTGCGGCCGCCAAGCCCACCACCCCGCCGGCATCGCCGACGCTGTTGTGGCCGCCAACGCCGCCACCCCGCCCACACCCTCCGGCACCGTTGCGGCCGCCAAGCCCACCACCCCGCCGGCATCGCCGACGCTGTTGAGGCTGTCTACCCTGCCACCCCGCCCACACCCTCTGGCACCGTTGCGGCCGCCAAGCCCACCACCCCGCCGGCATCGCCGACGCTGTTGTGGCCGCCAACGCCGCCACCCCACCCACACGCTCCGGCTCCGTTGCGGCCGCCAAGCCCGCCACCCCGCCGGCATCGCCGACGCTGTTGTGGCCGCCAACGCGCCACCCCGCCCACACCCTCCGGCACCGTTGCGGCCGCCAAGCCCACCACCCCGCCGGCATCGCCCACGCTGTTGTGGCCGCCAACGCCGCCACCCCGCCCACACCCTCCGGCTCCGTTGCGGCCGCCAAGCCCACCACCCCGCCGGCATCGCCGACGCTGTTGTGGCCGCCAACGCCGCCACCCCGCCCACACCCTCCGGCTCCGTTGCGGCCGCCAAGCCCACCACCCCGCCGGCATCGCCGACGCTGTTGTGGCCGCCAACGCCGCCACCCCGCCCACACCCTCCGGCTCCGTTGCGGCCGCCAAGCCCACCACCCCGCCGGCATCGCCGACGCTGTTGTGGCCGCCAACGCCGCCACCCCGCCCACACCCTCCACCTCCTTCGCGGCCGCCAAGCCCACCACCCCGCCGGCATCGCCGATGCTGTCGTGGCCGCCAACGCCGCCACCCCGCCCACACCCTCCGGCACCGTTGCGGCCGCCAAGCCCGCCACCCCGCCGGCATCGCCGACGCTGTTGTGGCCGCCAACGCCGCCACCCCGCCCACACCCTCCGGCACCGTTGCAGCCGCCAAGCCCACCACCCCGCCGGCATCGCCGACCCTGTTGAGGCTGTCCACCCCGCCACCCCGCCGGCGTCGTCGTGGCTGTCTACATCGGCAACTCCGCTATTACCCTCCAGCGCGGTTGGTGCCGCCGACCCCACCACCCCGCCGGCATCGCTGACGCTGTTGTGGCCGCCAACGCCGCCACCCCGCCCACACCCTCCGGCGCCGTTGCGGCCGCCAAGCCCACCACCCCGCCGGCATCGCCGACGCTGTTGTGGCCGCCAACACCGCCACACCGCCAACACCCTCCGGCACCGTTGCGGCCGCCAAGCCCACCACCCCGCCGGCATCGCCGACGCTGTTGTGGCCGCCAACACCGCCACACCGCCAACACCCTCCGGCACCGTTGCGGCCGCCAAGCCCACCACCCCGCCGGCATCGCCGACGCTGTTGAGGCTGTCTACCCTGCCACCCCGCCCACACCCTCTGGCACCGTTGCGGCCGCCAAGCCCACCACCCCGCCGGCATCGCCGACGCTGTTGTGGCCGCCAACGCCGCCACCCCACCCACACCCTCCGGCTCCGTTGCGGCCGCCAAGCCCGCCACCCCGCCGGCATCGCCGACGCTGTTGAGGCTGTCTACCCTGCCACCCCGCCCACACCCTCTGGCACCGTTGCGGCCGCCAAGCCCACCACCCCGCCGGCATCGCCGACGCTGTTGTGGCCGCCAACGCCGCCACCCCGCCCACACCCTCCGGCTCCGTTGCGGCCGCCAAGCCGACCACCCCGCCGGCATCGCCGACGCTGTTGTGGCCGCCAACGCCGCCACCCCGCCCACACCCTCCGGCACCGTTGCGGCCGCCAAGCCCACCACCCCGCCGGCATCGCCGACGCTGTTGTGGCCGCCAACGCCGCCACCCCGCCCACACCCTCCGGCACCGTTGCGGCCGCCAAGCCCACCACCCCGCCGGCATCGCCGACGCTGTTGTGGCCGCCAACGCCGCCACCCCGCCCACACCCTCCGGCACCGTTGCGGCCGCCAAGCCCACCACCCCGCCGGCATCGCCGACGCTGTTGAGGCTGTCTACCCTGCCACCCCGCCCACACCCTCTGGCACCGTTGCGGCCGCCAAGCCCACCACCCCGCCGGCATCGCCGACGCTGTTGTGGCCGCTAACGCCGCCACCCCACCCACAACCTCCGGCTCCGTTGCGGCCGCCAAGCCCGCCACCCCGCCGGCATCGCCGACGCTGTTGAGGCTGTCTACCCTGCCACCCCGCCCACACCCTCTGGCACCGTTGCGGCCGCCAAGCCCACCACCCCGCCGGCATCGCCGACGCCGTTGTTGTGGCAGTATTGACCCCCAGGTAGGGGGCAACACGTGCCATGCAAGGGGCGGCAGGCCACTAGCCTGATCCGTTCCTCCCCCTGCATTTGGGTCCATATTCCCTAAGTTCGGGATAGTTAGCTTAGTAGTAAATCCAACTTGGATTTGAGGGTTTTCTGCATTTATCGTCTTGAATTTTCGTGTGGCCCGGTGGGCAGGTGCTGGGGTGGGAGATTCTGAGTGGGAGATTCTGAGTGGACCCTGGGGGGATAAGGGGAGGGACAGCGGGGCTTGGCCCTGCGTCCCCGTCCCGACCAAGAAACTGTTGGACCACACACCATCTTCTTGTTTGTCCGTGGGGGGATTGCCCCACAACAGGGATAGAGTGTGTGCGACTTGCACTTCTTCCGGTTCCCCCGACACGGGAGGCAGCCCTCGCACACCGCCCCAACTTGGGTATTGTGTGTGCGAGTGGTTTTTGCCACATTTGGTGGAGCAGCAGGGGACAGAGGTAAACTTTACCTCCGGGTGCACCCGGGTGTAGGGGGCCCTCTGTCTCAGAGGAACGGTGGACTTGGACCGTGTCATACGGATCGTTAGCCAACATGGCTAGCTCGGACCCCCCGTCGTCCGGGGAGTACACGGGTGACGCACGTACTTCAGTGCCTTTGAATACTGGTGAGACACAGGTGGGTTTACCTGGGGTCGCAGAGGGACTAGAGGTCCCTCAAGCCAGCAGGACTGGAAGTGCGGGCGGGCAACAGGCCACCCCGACTCAGTCGGGAGTTCACTCGGGTGACACTTCTGACGTGGGTGGGCCGAAGTCTGGCCACCGCGTGGTATACTCAACGGGAACGTCCCAAGGGGTGAGGACTGTCCCCGCGAGTTCCACTCGGGTTGGAGCCAACTTTGGCTTGGAGCCATCGCCAACTAGGCTTTCGGAGGACGGCGGACCTCCGTTGGTCGGCGATGGGCTCGCGCCCATGCCCCCGGTTGAGACCCCTGAGGAACGTGGTTACCCCTCAGGTGGACTCCCGGAGGTGGACCGAGACTCAACTGGAGTCGTCAATCCACTCCTCGCGGAAACTGTCCGTCGGGAGGCGACCACTGTGTTGCGGCAGACTTTGCCGGACCTGGTGGTCACGATGACGAATACTATTCTGAATCAGATTGTGGCGAGTTTGCCAGATGGCCTTAATGTCCAGACCGGATTGGGGCCTTCGAGCCCGCAGGCGCAGGGGGTGCCCCCCCTGACACCTATCTCGGGTCGCCCTGAACAGGGGGCGACCCCTGTGACTCCCAACAAGGGAGCCACACCATACTCGGTGGGGCGTACGCCCTTCATGGGGGAGTTCCCCCCGACAACACCGGCGGCTACACCAAGCGCGCCGCGCCGGACTACAGGCACTGTGGGTGAACTTACCCCAGTGCCACAGCGGCTGTTCCCTCAACGTGAGGTGCCGCCCAAGATCCAGGTAGCCAACCCGGTCTACCAGAGGATCTTTGACTGTGAGACCTACGCCCTCCAGAACAAGTCGGTGGCGTATGGTCCTGACCAGGCCCGAGCCATGGGCCGTGCCAAGAAGAATGCACTTCACTCTTTTGGGCACAAAGCGGAGTGGGATGGAACTCCCCCCCTCCGTGTCTTTGAGTTCCTACGTCGTTTCACAAAAGCCTGTGACGACAATGCCATAAGTGAAGGCATGGCTTTTTACATGCTACAGGAGTTTACGAAGGGAGACCTGCGGACAGAACTTATGTCCGTCATGCCCAGCTCCTCAAGTGGAGGCGCTGGGGAGGTGACGTCCTATTTGGAGCTCGTCAACTGGTTGTTGAGGGCCATGGTTGATGAAGCGGCGTTGGCTTCTCAAGTCGAGGAGTTTACGCAAGCCCATCAGGAAGAGGCGGAGGACGAGTTGTCCTTTGCGGAGCGAGTCCGTAAGCTCAACAATCTTTGTGGGTTTCTTCATCCACAAGCTGTGGTGAAGAGTCGGTTTGTGGAAGGACTCCACTGGTCAGTCCGGATGGAGACCCGGGAGCATAACACTGCCCGGGCGACCCTGGCCGAGTTGGCTAGGTTCGCCTACCGCAGAGGCGAGGCCTACCGCAAGTTGCGGGAGGAACAACGCCAGGAGCGTCAGGCCGAGTTGGCCAAGGAACGGGAAGAGGCGCGCCAGGCCAGAGAGTTGCGAGAGGCACGCCGAATCCGCAAGGAGAGGGTGGTAGCTGCCGTGGGAACTTCCCAAGGTACCTCGTCGTCTTCCCCAGTTGGGAAGACCCCTCCGGGAACTGATCATCGGTGTTGGAACTGCAACTCCGATGGTCACTGGGCATATGATTGCCCCAAGTTGAGTAAACGCATCCAAGAGCTTGTTAGGAATGCGAGTAAGAAGTCGGCTACGAACGAAGTGCGTTCACGCCGCGAGGGTGGGTCTCGACCAGTGGTGGCGGTCGCCACACCCTCGACGGAGGGGGCGGACACGTTGTCCTCGGACTCGTCGTCGTCCCCTTCGCCCTCAGATTCGGACGCCAAGTCGGCGGGAAACGAATGACCGTTGGAGCTGGTCGTCCGAAGCTCCCAACGGCAGCCTCGGCCAAGTGGGCCAAGAGGACGAACCAACCGTGTCGGATACTGCGGCGACCTAAGGGAGTCCGCCCACCTCGGGTGGGACTTCCCAAGAACGTAAACCCACGTCGGGTCATCGCGGTGCTGACGGGTGAGAACTTCCAGGTGGCTGGACGGGTGCAACTTGCCCCCGGCCGCGCCTGTTGTGTCCGTATCGTACTTGATACCGGGTCAGGAGCCTCCTTGATACGCAAGTCGCTATTACCAAAGGGGATGAGGCTCCAACGCTGGAAGTCTAAAGCTGACCATCTGATCGATATCAATGGTGGGGTACTTCCCATCGTTGGTGCCGTGACCCTACCAACTCGGTTGGGGACCCATGAGGTCGACGTGACCTATGGAGTAGTTGAGAATATATCGGTACCCCTGCTTCTGGGTACCCCTTATGTCGTAACACAAGTGCCTTTGATTTGTGGCCCTGAGTACTGGGTCAAGTTGATGAATGGGGAGACTATCCCCATCCTTGGTAAGGGAAAGTCTGTGGCTCCTGTGACAGTTTCACAGTCGAAGCCTGTTTGTTCTGTGAGGGAAGGGTTTACTGCTACTCTGCGTTTAGCCCGTAAAGTCATGTTGCCCCCCAACTCGGTGGCGCACGTGGATGTTGTAACTGATTATGCGGGGAACGGGTTGGTGCACCCTAACCCCCGTCTTGCTCGCAAGCACCAAGTGCATGTTGCCCTTGGCACGATGGACTCCAAAGCCGGAGTCCCGTGGAGGATCCAGGTGATGAACCTGAGCTCGTCGCCCAAGTTCTTCAAGTCGGGGGCCAAGTTCGGCTATATCGACCAACACGAGGGACCGGTAGTAGCGGTCACCCTCAGCGCGGGCGCAAGTAGCGACCCGAAGTCCGGAAAGGAGAAGCATCAAGCCAAGTCGGCCGCCTCTCCTCGGCCCCAGGTAAACATGGAGGGTGTTCCACCCAGGTTGAGGGTTCAAGTTGAACGCCTCTTGGACCAATATCACAAGTTGTGGGATGGTCAATTGGGACTCATGAGAGCTACCCAACACCGGATCGAGTTGAAACCCGGTGCGCCCCCTATACGCCAACAACCGTATAGGGGGGGACCCCGTTCAAGGGCCCTCGTTAAGGAGCAAGTTGCTCGCATGGAGGCCCTCGATGTGATCGAGGCCAGCAACGCCGAGTGGGCGAGTCCGGTGGTGATCGTCCCCAAAGTTGATGGGACCCCCCGGTTCTGTATCGACTACCGTAAGCTCAACGAGAGCACGGTGAAGGATAGTTATCCCCTACCTCGGATGGATGACTGTCTGGACTCTCTGGGGGAGGCAAACGTGTTCTCTACCCTGGACTGTAACGCGGGGTACTGGCAAATTCCCATTGCCCCGGAGGACAGGCATAAAACTACCTTTACCTGTCACTGTGGTACCTACCAGTGCAAGCGTCTACCGTTTGGCCTGTGTAACGCGCCGGCAACTTTCCAGCGCGCTATGGACATGATTCTGGCCGGAGTACGGTGGCAGATCTGTCTCGTGTACCTAGACGATATCATTGTGTTCTCCCGAAGTCCGGAGGAACACATTGGCCATCTTGGCCAGGTGTTCAAGCTACTTGCTGACGCCGGAGTGTCACTGAAGGCGAGTAAGTGCCACCTCTTCACTCAAGAGGTGGAGTACTTGGGACATGTTGTCCGTCCGGGGCGTCTCAGTGTCAACGAGAAAAACTTGAGGGCCATCCGCAAGGCTCAGTACCCCCGGACCCAGACCCAGATGAGGAGCTTCCTCGGGATGTGTAACGTGTACCGACGTTTCACTAAGGGCTTCGCCAAAGTGGCGAAGCCGTTGAATGAGTTAGTGAGCTCAACGCTACCGAAGAACCTGCCTCCCCCAAGTCGGGTGGAGCAGGAATCCTTTGAGACTCTTCGGGACCTTCTGCTGAAGCCCCCTATCCTGGCTATTCCCAGGTTGGGAGGCCACTACATCCTGGATGTGGACGCTAGCTACGACCAACTTGGTTGTGTGTTGCTTCAGCAACAGCCGGACAAGGAGTACTTGCCGGTGGGATACTTCAGCAAGGGGCTAAACTCGGCCGAGAAGAACTACGGAGTCACCGAGTTGGAAGGACTCGCAGTGGTATGGGCGGTGACGTCACTTCGTCACTACCTAGAGGGTGAGAAGTTCCTCATCCGCTGTGACCACCGCGCGTTGCAGTTCATCTTCAAGACGGACTGTACGAACACTCGTCTCAACCGGTGGAGGGTGCGACTTGCACCCTTCAACTTTGATATTGAGTACCGACCTGGCAGGCAACATGCCCTTGCCGACGGCCTCTCTCGGGTACCTACCGAGGGACTGGACACCACCCCAGTCGATGAGGACATCCCCATCGTGGGGGTAGTCACGCGCTCGGGTCAGGCGTTGAATCCCGAGGCGCCAGGGAACAAGAAGTACTTGCCCCTGTCCCTGGACGAAGTAGTGAAGGCCCAGGCCGAGGATCCCTTCTGCAAGTCGCAGAGGGATACCCTGGATACAGTGGCGGAGACGCGGTTCTTCCTGGGAGACGATGGCCTCCTCATGAGGAGGGGGGTATTCCAGGGGACCGAACAACTTGTCGTCCCCGCATCCCTCAAGGACAGTATCCTTGAGAGGGAGCATAACGCTCCCACGGGTGGACACCTGGGGTCTAGTAAACTGTACCAGACCCTGAGGACCAGGTACTACTGGCCGTCCATGGTGGTGGACATCTACAGTTGGGTGGCTGCCTGCACAAGTTGTGCACAGAACCGTCTGATGGAACGGCGGCCTACTACGGCTATGCTATTGTTCCCGGCCAAGGAGCCCTTCGCCGCGTTGGCGATGGACATCCTTGGGCCACTGCCAGTGACCGAGGAGGGCAACCAGTACCTCCTGGTCATCTGTGACCGCTTCACGAAACTTACGCGAGCGATCCCACTGGCAGAGATCACGGCCATGTCGGTCGTGTCAGCCTTCCTAGATCACTGGGTTGCCGCGTATGGCATTCCGGATAGTACACTATCGGACAATGGACCGCAATTTGCGTCTGTACTGTTTCAAGGAGTGCTGGATATGTTGGGGGTTAAGGCAAACTATGCCACCCCCTACCACCCACAAACTAATGGGCAGGTGGAGCGCTTCAACAAAACTATTGTTAGGCAGCTGCGCCATTATGTGAGTGAGCACGTGAAGACGTGGGACCAATACATTTCTATTCTGACCACTGCCTACAATTCGCAGGTTCACTCATCTACCGGGGAAGTACCCCTCGCTTTTGTGACCCCCCGTCGCGTGCGGTCTATTGCCGTGCGGCGGCCGCTCCCAACTAGGGAGGATGGTGGCAGTACGCCCACTCCTACTGAGAGTAAGGCGGAGTTCGCTGCTAGGCTTGAAAACCTCATCCCTAAAGTCAGGGCTGAGATGGACAAAGCACAAAAGCGCTACAAGCGTACCTTTGACAAAAAGGTGCGCAACGCCAAGCATGTCCCCGAGCAGGGTGACTGGGTATTGGTCCACTCACACACCCCAACTGGGGGTAAGTTGGTGTTCCAGACGAAGGGGCCGTACCAGGTCCTTCGTACTGATGGGCGGCGCTTCACCATCGAAAGTGACGATGGGGTCCGCACAGTGAACGGACAGGACGTGGTCAAAGTTGCACCACCGCCTGCAGGCGACCCAGCTTGGGCGCGTGCTTTGAAAACGTGGCGCCTGCCCTCGCTGCCTGCAGCCAAACAGGGCCCGCAGGAGTACGTGTTCGACAAGTTCATCGACCACGGCTGGGATGAGGATACTGACCGCCTCATGTTGAGGGTGCGTTGGTTTGGCTACAAAGCCAAGGATGATACGTGGGAGTATGTGGAGGACCTTCCTGCTGAGAAGGTCCGGGCGTACTGTGCCCGGAACGAGATAGACCCTAACAGCCCTCCCTCAACGTGAGGGAAGGCCGAGCAACAGTGCCAAGAGAGTGCTTCAAGTCGAAGTGGTACGCAGAGTGGCTTTAAACTACAGCCCTAACCCTCACCCTCTCACAACAAAGGCAGCTGCCAACTAGGCACGCATGCTAGACTCTCCCACTCCACGGCCCTCGCCCTCACGTGGAGGCGACGGCGAGACCCACGCCGATAACGGTCTCCACTCGTTGGAAGGGGCGGCGGCTCCAAGTCGGAACCGTCGCGCCCCTCACGGTCGCGCAAGTGGCGCCGACCGTGGCTACTCTTCTGCCTGGTCTTGCGCGCAAGTTTGCGACGCAGACGCTGGACAGACTCCGTCTCCGATGGGGTAGAGGACTCCGAGACGGAGTAAGACAACTCGTCTTCCGACACGGAGGGAGAGCGCCGCGAGTGACGGCGACGACGGCGAGGAGGCGAGTATGCCCGGCTCGCACGACGCTTGCCACGCCCAAGTGGGGTTGGCTGGGGCATAATAGCCCCAATGCGAGCCAACTCGGCCGTCATAAACTCCGCCACCGACTCGCAACTCGCGGTCGCCACTGCAGTACGAACGCGCTCCTCAAGTTGAGGAGTCTCGGAACTTTGGAGGGTTGCGGTCGACGCGGCCAACCAGGAAATGGTGCGCACCAACGTGGTGATCATCATCTCTGAGGTTAGAGGCGTGGGCGGTAACACCAACTTGGGGTATACCGTCAGGAGGGTGGCCCCCAAGTTGGGAGACACCGGTGTGGATGACTCCACGGCCACGCTGATCGGGATGTTCCCGTGAGGCTGGAAAGGAACAGGAGGAAGCGGAGGGGCACGCCGAGGTGGCGGTACCCGGGTGTAACTGCGACCCCGACTTGGGGCCCCCGCAGTAGGTTGAGTCATATGGTCATCATATGAGGGCACAGCCATAACTATGGGCTTATCCGGGGGTGGCGCAGTGTGACGATCCACCCCCGGGGCATACGGGTAGTCCCCGATGCCCAACCCCTCTCGTAGGACCACACGGCCGTCGTGAAGTTCACGAGCGACCCATACGAACTGGCGAAGTGCGCCATCGTCCTTGGGCCCCCGAGTGGGGCGGCGCAACTTGTGCTCAATGCTCTCCCACTCGATAAACTTGTGGAGGCGGAGCATCT
Organism: Pyropia yezoensis; assembly: GCA_009829735.1. Lineage (NCBI taxonomy): Eukaryota > Rhodophyta > Bangiophyceae > Bangiales > Bangiaceae > Pyropia > Pyropia yezoensis. Next base: position 7,312,304 of record CM020619.1, read on the forward strand.
CCTCAAGTAGAGTGAGTTGTCCTGACGAGCACCCCTCAGCAACTAGCTGAGGGGTGAGCTGTTCCAAACCCTGGATGAGCCGGAGGGGGAGATGCCAGAGCATCCCCCGCCGCTGAACACATGACACCCAGGTCGACATGACCTCGAGGAGCCACTGGGTGGCCAACATGGCCCACACCAGATGATCAGGGCCAGCCGTCAACATGACGGAGCCGAAGTGGTCAAGCAACCGTGGCAACAATGCCGGGAACCCGTAGGGGACCTCAACTTGAGGCCACCACTCGGGCTTCTTCGGGTAGTATTGCTCCTTACTGGCAGCAGACTGCTGAGGAAACTCAAGTTGAGCCGAGGTCACCAAGTAGGGACCTCGCCGGAAGTCCTTCTCCATCCGCACATCAAAGTGATGAGTGTGCGGATCGGCCTCGTGAAGGTACGGGGGGCGAGTTGCCACCGCGTCCCAAGTGAAGGTCGGCAAGTCGCCGGGACCCGGGATAGTTCCCCCGCGGTCCACCATGGCCTTGGCCCGCTGCACGTCCTCGACCTCCTCGTCGTCCAGGAAGGCAAACTGGTCCGTCCTGAAGCCGGCAGGGAACCCGACCCTACGGGGATACTTCTCCCGTAGGCGGTCCCATACCCGACCCATCGCTGCGCCGAGTCGGCCACAGCGAAGAACAGTCAACCCCTCCTCATACAGAGGCCAAGCGGGGTAAAACCACCGCCCCAAGGCCTCACGCGGGACAACTTGTCCCGCCTCCGGGGGAGATCCTGCCGTCAACCCAAAGCCGGGTGACGCGGGAGTCCCACCCCCCGGAGCGATCGCGGAGCCCCCGCCGGAAGTCCCGGCAGGCGCTGCACCGTAGGAGGTGTCCTCCATACGCTCATCGAGAGAGTCCGTCTCCACTCCCGGAGTCGCCATGGCTCTCCCCAAGTTGGGGAGAGACGTCCTTGCTATCGCGGCACGAGACCCGCCTCGAGTTGAGGGGGACTCGGATCGTGGGTAAACGGGTGGCCTCCCCAGCGTGGGGTGGCCCCGTGTAAGGTGAAGGAGAAGTGGTGGTGGTGGTGAGGTGTGAACCGAGGAGAGCAAGCTGCCAAGTGGGCAAGCTTGAGGAGAGGGGCGGCCAACGTGACCGCCTCCACATCCGCGTTACGTACTCAAGGGGGGACAGCAAGTCGCGTCCCCCCCAACGCCGAGACGTGCGTTTACGCACCCCCTCACAGGGCCGACCGGGTCGGTCGGAACTGAGGAGAGGGGAGTGTGGCAGTATTGACCCCCAGGTAGGGGGCAACACGTGCCATGCAAGGGGCGGCAGGCCACTAGCCTGATCCGTTCCTCCCCCTGCATTTGGGTCCATATTCCCTAAGTTCGGGATAGTTAGCTTAGTAGTAAATCCAACTTGGATTTGAGGGTGTTCTGCATTTATCGTCTTGAATTTTCGTGTGGCCCGGTGGGCAGGTGCTGGGGTGGGAGATTCTGAGTGGGAGATTCTGAGTGGACCCTGGGGGGATAAGGGGAGGGACAGCGGGGCTTGGCCCTGCGTCCCCGTCCCGACCAAGAAACTGTTGGACCACACACCATCTTCTTGTTTGTCCGTGGGGGGATTGCCCCACAACAGGGATAGAGTGTGTGCGACTTGCACTTCTTCCGGTTCCCCCGACACGGGAGGCAGCCCTCGCACACCGCCCCAACTTGGGTATTGTGTGTGCGAGTGGTTTTTGCCACAGTTGTGGCCGCCAACGCCGCCACCCCGCCCACACCCTCCGGCTCCGTTGCGGCCGCCAAGCCCACCACCCCGCCGGCATCGCCGACGCTGTTGTGGCCGCCAACGCCGCCACCCCGCCCACACCCTCCGGCACCGTTGCGGCCGCCAAGCCCACCACCCCGCCGGCATCGCCGACGCTGTTGTGGCCGCCAATGCCGCCACCCCGCCCACACCCTCCGGCACCGTTGCGGCCGCCAAGCCGACCACCCCGCCGGCATCGCCGACGCTGTTGTGGCCGCCAACGCCGCCACCCCGCCCACACCCTCCGGCACCGTTGCGGCCGCCAAGCCCACCACCCCGCCGGCATCGCCGACGCTGTTGTGGCCGCCAACGCCGCCACCCCGCCCACACCCTCCGGCACCGTTGCGGCCGCCAAGCCCACCACCCCGCCGGCATCGCCGACGCTGTTGTGGCCGCCAACGCCGCCACCCCGCCCACACCCTCCGGCACCGTTGCGGCCGCCAAGCCCACCACCCCGCCGGCATCGCCGACGCTGTTGTGGCCGCCAACGCCGCCACCCCGCCCACACCCTCCGGCTCCGTTGCGGCCGCCAAGCCCACCACCCCGCCGGCATCGCCGACGCTGTTGTGGCCGCCAACACCGCCACACCGCCAACACCCTCCGGCACCGTTGCGGCCGCCAAGCCCACCACCCCGCCGGCATCGCCGACGCTGTTGAGGCTGTCTACCCTGCCACCCCGCCCACACCCTCTGGCACCGTTGCGGCCGCCAAGCCCACCACCCCGCCGGCATCGCCGACGCTGTTGTGGCCGCAAACGCCGCCACCCCACCCACAACCTCCGGCTCCGTTGCGGCCGCCAAGCCCGCCACCCCGCCGGCATCGCCGACGCTGTTGAGGCTGTCTACCCTGCCACCCCGCCCACACCCTCTGGCACCGTTGCGGCCGCCAAGCCCACCACCCCGCCGGCATCGCCGACGCTGTTGTGGCCGCCAACGCCGCCTCCCCGCCCACACCCTCCGGCTCCGTTGCGGCCGCCAAGCCCACCACCCCGCCGGCATCGCCGACGCTGTTGTGGCCGCCAACGCCGCCACCCCGCCCACACCCTCCGGCACCGTTGCGGCCGCCAAGCCCACCACCCCGCCGGCATCGCCGACGCTGTTGAGGCTGTCTACCCTGCCACCCCGCCCACACCCTCCGGCACCGTTGCGGCCGCCAAGCCCACCACCCCGCCGGCATCGCCGACGCTGTTGTGGCCGCCAACGCCGCCACCCCGCCCACACCCTCCGGCTCCGTTGCGGCCGCCAAGCCCACCACCCCGCCGGCATCGCCGACGCTGTTGTGGCCGCCAACGCCGCCACCCCGCCCACACCCTCCGGCACCGTTGCGGCCGCCAAGCCCACCACCCCGCCGGCATCGCCGACGCTGTTGTGGCCGCCAACGCCGCCACCCCGCCCACACCCTCCGGCACCGTTGCGGCCGCCAAGCCCACCACCCCGCCGGCATCGCCGACGCTGTTGTGGCCGCCAACGCCGCCACCCCGCCCACACCCTCCGGCACCGTTGCGGCCGCCAAGCCCACCACCCCGCCGGCATCGCCGACGCTGTTGAGGCTGTCTACCCTGCCACCCCGCCCACACCCTCCGGCACCGTTGCGGCCGCCAAGCCCACCACCCCGCCGGCATCGCCGACGCTGTTGAGGCTGTCTACCCTGCCACCCCGCCCACACCCTCCGGCACCGTTGCGGCCGCCAAGCCCACCACCCCGCCGGCATCGCCGACGCTGTTGTGGCCGCCAACGCCGCCACCCCGCCCACACCCTCCGGCTCCGTTGCGGCCGCCAAGCCCACCACCCCGCCGGCATCGCCGACGCTGTTGTGGCCGCCAACGCCGCCACCCCGCCCACACCCTCCGGCACCGTTGCGGCCGCCAAGCCCACCACCCCGCCGGCATCGCCGACGCTGTTGTGGCCGCCAACGCCGCCACCCCGCCCACACCCTCCGGCACCGTTGCGGCCGCCAAGCCCGCCACCCCGCCGGCATCGCCGACGCTGTTGTGGCCGCCAACGCCGCCACCCCGCCCACACCCTCCGGCTCCGTTGCGGCCGCCAAGCCCGCCACCCCGCCGGCATCGCCGACGCTGTTGTGGCCGCCAACGCCGCCACCCCGCCCACACCCTCCGGCACCGTTGCGGCCGCCAAGCCCACCACCCCGCCGGCATCGCCGACGCTGTTGTGGCCGCCAACGCCGCCACCCCGCCCACACCCTCCGGCACCGTTGCGGCCGCCAAGCCCACCACCCCGCCGGCATCGCCGACGCTGTTGTGGCCGCCAATGCCGCCACCCCGCCCACACCCTCCGGCACCGTTGCGGCCGCCAAGCCCACCACCCCGCCGGCATCGCCGACGCTGTTGTGGCCGCCAACGCCGCCACCCCGCCCACACCCTCCGGCACCGTTGCGGCCGCCAAGCCCGCCACCCCGCCGGCATCGCCGACGCTGTTGTGGCCGCCAACGCCGCCACCCCGCCCACACCCTCCGGCACCGTTGCGGCCGCCAAGCCCACCACCCCGCCGGCATCGCCGACGCTGTTGTGGCCGCCAACGCCGCCACCCCGCCCACACCCTCCGGCACCGTTGCGGCCGCCAAGCCCGCCACCCCGCCGGCATCGCCGACGCTGTTGTGGCCGCCAACGCCGCCACCCCGCCCACACCCTCCGGCACCGTTGCGCCCGCCAAGCCCCCCACCCCGCCGGCATCGCCGACGCTGTTGAGGCTGTCAACCCTGCCACCCCGCCCACACCCTCTGGCTCCGTTGCGGCCGCCAAGCCCACCACCCCGCCGGCATCGCCCACGCTGTTGTGGCCGCCAATGCCACCACCCCGCCCACACCCTCCGGCACCGTTGCGGCCGCCAAGCCCACCACCCCGCCGGCATCGCCGACGCTGTTGTGGCCGCCAACGCCGCCACCCCGCCCACACCCTCCACCTCCGTTGCGGCCGCCAAGCCCACCACCCAGCCGGCATCGCCGACGCTGTTGTGGCCACCAACGCCGCCACCCCGCCCACACCCTCCGGCACCGTTGCGGCCGCCAAGCCCGCCACCCCGCCGGCATCGCCGACGCTGTTGTGGCCGCCAACGCCGCCACCCCGCCCACACCTTCCACCTCCGTTGCGGCCGCCAAGCCCACCACCCCGCCGGCATCGCCGACGCTGTTGAGGCTGTCTACCCCGCCACCCCGCCGGCGTCGTCATGGCTGTCTACATCGGCAACGCCGCTATCACCCTCCAGCGCGGTTGGTGCCGCCAAGCCCACCACCCCGCCGGCATCGCCGACGCTGTTGTGGCCGCCAACGCCGCCACCCCGCTCACACCCTCCGGCTCCATTGCGGTCGCCAAGCCCACCACCCCGCCTGCATCGCCGACGCTGTTGTGGCCGCCAACGCCGCCACCCCGCCAACACTCTCCGGCTTCGTTGCGGCCGCCAAGCCCACCACCCCGCCGGCATCGCCGACGCTGTTGTGGCCGCCAACGCCACCACCCCACCCACACCCTCCGGCTCCGTTGCGGCCGCCAAGCCCGCCACCCCGCCGGCATCGCCGACGCTGTTGTGGCCACCAACGCCACCACCCCGCCCATACCCTCCGGCACCGTTGCGGCCGCCAAGCCCGCCACCCCGCCGGCATCGCCGACGCTGTTGTGGCCGCCAACGCCGCCACCCCGCCCACACCCTCCGGCACCGTTGCGGCCGCCAAGCCCACCACCCCGCCGGCATCGCCGACGCTGTTGTGGCCGCCAACGCCGCCACCCCGCCCACACCTTCCACCTCCGTTGCGGCCGCCAAGCCCACCACCCCGCCGGCATCGCCGACGCTGTTGAGGCTGTCTACCCCGCCACCCCGCCGGCGTCGTCATGGCTGTCTACATCGGCAACGCCGCTATCACCCTCCGGCGCGGTTGGTGCCGCCGACCCCACCACCCCGCCGACATCGCCGACGCTGTTGCTGCGGCCTACAGCTGTTGCGCCACCCACATTACTGCCGCGCTTGCAGCCGCCTATCTTCGCCACGCCACCCGCGTCACCGGCGCCATTGCGGCCACCTACGTCCACCACGCGGCCCACATTTTCGCTTACCATGCCTTTAACCACTCTGGAATGGGAGCCGCTGGAGGGCATGCCGCCCTACACGCGGCTGTCGTCTGCCGTGGTGAAGGAGTTCTATGACATGTGTGACATGCCAAAGGCGGTTGAGGGCCACGATCTCTACCGTCTTCCCCTGCACAAGTGGCCGGTTGAAGCGGTTGACTTGCTTCAGGATCAGGTGCGGGTCCTCGGTGAGATTGGGCAGTCCCGGCTGCTGGAGGCGGACGCGGAGGCGAGCGGAACGGTGGTGATGCCGTCCTCTGTCCCTGGTGCGGGGCTGGGAGTTTTTGCTACGCGCGAGTTGGCCGTCGACCAGCACATCCTTCCATTCTTTGGGCAGCTCGTTTATCACGACCTGCAAGTGCCCGCGCGCTCTTCTCGCGTGCGCTCGTACGAGCAAATCTACGGGGCTGACGTGCTCCGCCCGTCCCTGACCACCACGGCACGCAACTGGATGCTCACTGGGCTGCAACTGCGGACCAGTACCTCCATGTGGCAGTCTGTCGCGAGCTCGACACAGGCGGCCATGGTGCCGACTGCTGTTGTGCACCAACTGGGCCGCAATACCGAGCGGTACGGGCGCCCTGTGTGGATCGTCCCGTCGGACATCTGCGCTGGTGGTCGAGTGAACGACCCCCGGCCTCATTTGACGGCCAACGTCAAGTACGTGCAGCGCTTTGACCCGGTTTTCTTCCGTGACCAGCTCGTTATGGAGAGGTGTGGGTTCCCACAAGTCAAGCGCACTATCCATCCGGGGGAAGAGCTGGTGGCGAAGTACGGGCGACGCTATCCGTTGCAAGCGGGCCTTGCTTAGTCCATTCGGCGGCGGGCGGGTGCTATTCTGCAGAGAACGGCGGAGGGCGGTCGATGGGGGGGGGCGTAGTGGGGCTGAGGGTGTGGGGGGGGGGGGGGGGGGGGGGGAGGGTGGAAGGGAAGGGGGGGCCGTGAAGTTGGTCTCTTGGGAAGAGGCAGCGGGACGTGTAGTTGTCTGCGTATGTGAAAGCTGTAGTGTTGCTTGATCAATAACAGTGCACAAGAGTGTTATCAAAGGCCGTTTTTCACAATAGCATGATTGCCCGCCTTATGACCGCCTTCCCTCAACCACCGACACCTTTCTTTGTAGGCGCACGTTGTACATGCATTTGACATGTTGGAAGCCTCCTCCGCTGCCCTTCTCATACGATGGCGGCGAGACGATGGTTGTTGCACTCCCGGGGTGGTATCTGCGACCACGGCGGCGGCGGGACGGTGGCCGGGAAGGGGGAGCAGGAGGGGCCGGTGGAGGTGTCAATGGAGAGGGCGGTGCAGGTGCCGTCCAGATCCCAGTGAGGTCGACGCCGCGCGCGTCGGCTGCTGCTACCCATTCGGGAATGAGGTCCGATAGCACCGTGGATGCCATCATGGCGAGTGCCATCGTTTCGGAGTAGACCGTCACGGTAGCTGGCGCGGTAGCCCCCGCCGTTGCCTCCGTTGCAGCCACGCTAGTCGTTGTCGGGACTGTCGCCGCCGCCGCCGCCGCCGCCTCAGTAGCACCCACGCCAGTAGCGGGAGTAGGGACTGCCGCCGCCGCCGCCGCCGCCTCCGTAGTTTCGAAGGAAGTGGCGACCATATTGGCAGCGGATCAGTAAGGTCCGGGGAGCAGTATGACAAAGTGAGCAGGCTGGTCGTGCGACGGAGTGCGTAGGCTGGTCGCTCCCCGGGACGATTGTCGAGGGAGCAGATCCCACCTGAGGCACGCACAGAGGCGAGGCCAGGCCAAGCCAGGGAGAATTCCGGCCAGTGGCTGTTGTGCTCCTGACAGTGCAAAATCGTCCAATCACATTGTCTTCTGCTGGCGCGGTCTCACGATTCTGGAACTCTCCCGAGCTTCTCGGGAAGAGCGCGAGACAAAAGCCCGTCGAGCTCTCGGACGGCTGCCAAGCCTGCCCCGTCGAGGTCCCATCGAAATAGCGGTTTCGATGGGAACTCGACGGGCTGGAAACGCCCATCGAGGGCCTGTCTCGACGGGCCTCGACGGGACCTCGATGGGTCGACGGGCCTCGACGGGCCTCGACGGGAACTCGATGGAGATTCAGCGGCAACAGACGATCAGTCCCTTGCCGGCCAACCAGAGTCTACGAGACACCCCCTCATCGGTCGGCCGCTCCTCCTCCCGACATGCTGTCCGTCGTCACCCCCTGTCACGACTCCAGTCCTCCCCTCGGGAGGGTGTGCCCTTTACGGGTACATATAGTGCGTCCCGTAAAAAGTGGACGTGCTCGTGTCGTGATCATGTCCAATATCGGCCACTGGACCAATCAAACCCACACTGCACGACCCGTGCACGTCCACTTGTTGCGGGACGCACAATAGTGTGGCGCCGCCCCCTGCTGCAGCGCTTATGGCCTTTGCGCTGCGGTGGATGCTCACTTCCGCCCCGCACCCTCCCGTTCCGCCGCTCCCCCACCCCAACCCATGCCCGTGTCGCGCAGAGGACGAAGCGTGGCAGAGTTGGACCATGAAGGCAGAGGCGGACTGTCGCCGCCGCCAGCGCCTGGCGTAGCGGAGACGGGGCATTGCGTGCTGCGGCCCGCGTGAGGTGGGGCCCCTGAGACGCCACTTAGCTACAAGGCCTAGCACCCCGCGTTGGTTGGGTACACAGGAGGGGGAGCAGCGCACGCTGCCGCTGTCGCTGCCGCTGCCGCTGCCGCCGCGGCTCGTCGCTCAAGCCACCCGTCCCGCCACCAACTCCGTTGTGTGGCGGATCCACCAAGAGGTGCGGGGCGTGGCTGTGAAGGGGAGGGGAGGTAGGGCGCCAAAAGAATTTGGCGGCCGCGACAGTGGCTGCGGCCAACCCCCCCTCGCCCCGCACTGCCGGGAGCCCCCCCCCCCTCCCCCCCGCACTGCCGGGAGTCCCCCCCCCCCCCCCCCTCCTGCCGATGCCGCGCTCAGCGTAATGCTCAGAGTGCAACCATGATGGCACCACGTCATCAGCCCCGTGAGGTGGCAGCCGCCTGCCGGCCACCCGGCCTACCCTCCTGACTGCGTCCTTGTGGGGTGGCGTCCGCGATGTGATTCCCCCCCCCCCGCCTCTTGGGGTGGTGGCCCCCTCCTGGCGGTCCAGATCCGGTGGCGGCCGCTCGGTCACCCCCACGGGACCGTCCCTGGCGGGGCACACCCCGCAACGGGAGCGTGCCTCTGCAACAGTCGTCGTTCCCTTGCACGCCACACTCCTCAATCCCCCCAGCGTCGACGGTTGGTAGGTACAGGGCGTGATAGCCGCTGCCAGAGCTCTTCGGCCAAGGCGGGGGGGGCGGGGGGGGGAGTGGAGGGGGGCGGGGTGAGACGCGGGTTCTTTCCAATTCCACTCCCCGCCGCAGACCGCCGCCACGCCAGGGCCGCTGCTGCCGTGGACCTCTCCTGTCGAGCCTGGTGCCGTTGGTGAGGGGTCTGCACGGGGTACGCTATATTCTTTTACAACCCCGCTCCCCCCTTTGTTGAGTTGTTGGGATGGCGGGAAGGAGACACAAATGTACGCCGACCCGGCGAATCGCGTGGGCGCTGACGGCCAGGTGTTTGCTCGAGAAGGGGGAACAGCAGGCGTTTGGCCGTCGAGGGGTGGTTTGGGGGGGGGGGGGGGGGGGGGGGCGGCGGGAGTGGAAAGGTGTTGGCCTCAAATTTGGTCACGGTCCGCACTCACGCCGCCCGTCCCACCACCAATCCCCCACACAACATGCGCCCGCGCCTCTTCATCCCGCCCCACTTGCCCCTCCTGGTTTCCTCTACAGCCTTGCAGGAGCCTGGCGCCGTAGCCGACACGGCGCGGAGAACGCGTCTCTGTGGCCTTGCCGCACGAAGCCCGCACCCCCGCCCCCCCCCCCCCCCCCCCCCCCCCCCCCGGCGGCTCGAGGTGCGGGGCGCCAATAATGTCGCGTGCCGCCGCCTGCGTGGCGTTCCGGTTTTGGCGCAGAGTCGCCACCGTCCCGGCGGGGAGCGGGAAACAGGCCACGCCAGGGCCTGTCTGCCCGGCAAGCGACTCCTCAGTCCTGGCTCTTGGGAGGGGGGGGGGAGGGGGGGGGGGGGGGGGGGAAAGCGCACACCAGCAGCCGACGGGACGCATAGTGGTGGCTACAAGAGGGAAAGAGGGTTGCGCCCGCCGCAGCGACAGCCGCCGGCTGCAGCCGGTGCCGCCCGTCCCTTGTGGCTGCCATCCGCCCGATGCTTGCCGCTGGGGGCGGCCCTCGGCGGCAGCTTTGCCGCTTCCCCACGGCGTGCTTCTCAACCGCCAGCTCGGTCCAAGGGGGTGGGGGGGTGCAGCGCCCTCAGCCCCTCAGACATCATGAGTGGCGTGATTGCGGCCAGTCGGCAGAGAGACAGCTGGCCACTGCAGGTGGTACCCGGCGCTGGAGGGGGTGCCTGGGAAGCGATCCCCGCTTCCCACTCTTGCGGGCACTGTCTACTGCATAGGGGGAGGTCCCGCTGCCATGGCTGACAATCCCTGGTCTTTCAAGCCCCACCAGTTCCGCGACGTCTTCTGGGACGAGGGGGGGTGGGTCGTCTGGGGAGGCTGGCCGGGGAAACAGACTCCAATTTCGGGGGGGGAGGCGGGAGGGGGCAAGGCTCGTGGGATGGCCCTGGCCCACCCCACCAAGAGCGCGACAGCCCCCCTCCCCCCAGGGCCCTGGCCCATCCACCCACCCCCCAGCAAAGCGGGCTGGCCTCCCGCCGCTGCCTCCACGCCGCCAATTGCCCGCGCCCCCCCCCCCCCCCCCCCTCAACGACGCGCGCCCGGCTGGCTGCCACGGCCAGCACCCTTTCAACGCCCGAGTAGGCGAGGCGCCCCCGCCCTCATGTAGGCGTTTGCGAGCCGGCGCGGGCCGGCGGGCCAGCCGCGTGACGGGCGGGCGGCCAGCCGGCGCGGGCGGGCCAGCAAAAGAGGGACGCGGCCAGCAGGCGGCGGTCGGCCAGCAGTGGCGCGGGCGAGTGCCGGCGCCACACCCCTCACTTACAACCGAGGCGGCACTCACAGGGGATGTGACGACGCCGCCAATGGCGCCCGCCGCTGACAAGGGCGCCCACCAATGCGTGGGGAGGGCGGGGAGACGAGCGTGCCTCACGGCCCTTGCATGCGCTGCCGCGCACATCCCGCAGCCGTCCCCACTCTCCACTGGTGGGCCGTTGGCTGTGCGGGGCCCCTGGCTTGGGTCGAGGGAAAGGGCGTCGGAGGAAGCGGGAGACGGCGTTGCCGCGGTCGTCGGCTCCTCTCCCACCTAACCTGGTGTGGCGCCCCGTGAGCCACCTCCACTGCTATCCGAGGGCGGCGGAAGGGGGGAGAGCCCTACTGCTTTGACCGTCACGGGTCACCGGGGGGTGGGGGGCCCGCCACAGCGTCTGTCCTCGGGGCAGGGTACGCGTACCCGCCCAGACGGGGTCACGCGCGTTGGGGGGGCTCCCACGTGACACAGGGGGAGGAGAAGCGGGGGAATGCCGACGAGAGCGTCAGTCCACTACCACCGCGGGGGGCGGCAGGGGGTTGAGGGGCAAGGGGGGGGTGCCCGGTGACGACAGTCAGTCGCGGGTGCGCAGGTGGTGGGGGGGGAGGGGGGGACAGATGCCGGTTGCCCAGCAGGAGGTCAACGCTTCCAGTGCCTCGACCGCCGTCGCCACCGCACCGACCGCCAAGCGCACCGATCGCATCGGAGAGCACGACGCACTTCACGACGGTGACGGCAGCAACCGCAGCAGAAGCAGGCAGCAGCAGCAGCAGCAGCAGCAGCAGCAGCAGGTAGCAGCAGCAGCAGCAGGTAACCACTGCAGCAACAGCGGCGCAGTGGGCAATGGACGCCCCCGTGTTGAGCGTTGGCCCTTCCCCTACCCCTCCCCCCGGGCATCCACTCCCATTGAGCGGCCGTCCATCCCCCCACACGTACCCGCACCTGCCGCCACCCCCACAGGGGGTTACCGAGCCGTTCCCGTACGCCGCAGCCGCATCGTCCTACGCCGGCTCATCGGCAGAAGATGGGGGGGGCAGCGCCGCCTCTGCGCCGCAGCGGCCGTCGCTGCCACCAGCGACGCCGTCGCCGCTGCCCCTGGCGGGCACCGCCTACCACACTGCCCCGACACGGCGGCCCCCACCAACCGGCGGGGGAGCGGGGGCATCCCCGCGAGACACGGAGCCGCCAATACCGTCGCCACACCCGGGCGCCCTGTCCCCCCCACCGTCGGTCGGGGCGCATGCGAATGGCCACCCAGTCCACGCTGGGACCGAGTCGCGGCGCTTTGAGCCGTGGTACACGCACCCTATGCACCGGCAGGAGCGACAGGCGGGGTGGGACGCCCATGTCAGGCCACCCCAACTGCAAGCGGCGGGCGGACACCACGGCGGGTGGGCAGCAGCAGACCGGCACGTCGGCGGCCGCGGCAGCGGCAGCGGCTACACGGCGGTGCCAGGCCTCGCCGGCCACGGGCCGATGTCTCACCCCGCGGCCTATGTGTCGCAGGGTACACCACTGGCCGCCGTCGTCGGGAGCGAGCGGCGTGGAGAGGGTTATGGCCACGAGGGGGACCCCTACGGAGGGGGCGGGGTCATCCACCCCCCAGGCAGCAGCGGCGGCTGGGCCGCCACCCAACACCAAGTGACCGAAACGACAGAAGCCGCCCGATGGCAAGCCAATGTGGGACGTGTGGGACGTGGTAGCGGTGCCGGCGGCGGCATTGGCGGGGGCGTCGACAACAACGATGGGCGGTGGCCTTGCGGGGGCGACGGCGGCAGCGGCCGCGACTGTGGTGGCCGCTGCGCGGGGTGTCCAGAAGTGGCCGCCGCCGTCATGGCCTTGCGGTTAGAAGTGGAGGCGGCCCGTGCGGACGCGGCAAAGGCGATGGGCACCGCAGCGGTCGCGGCCGCCGAGGCGGCAGCGTGTCACGGCGAGGCCGAGGCGTTACGGGCCGCCATGATGGCCGAGGTGCAGGAGCTTCACGGGGCGCTGCGAGAGCTCGCGAGCCGCGTCTTGAGAGGGGAAAACGAGGGGATGGCAGCTGCCCAAGTCCATCTCTCGGGAACGTCTGCGTCGGGAGGGCGGGCTTCGCCGCCCGGTTGGCAAGGAAGGGACCCGGAGAACCCTGCGTTGATAACGATTGATGAGTACCCCCTCCAGATGAGCCGATGGGTGGCTAGGGAGTCACTGGGACACCCCGCGCCGGTGCCCCATCCGCGGGGCACACCGTCAAGACAGCTTGTTCTCAACGACAGGGACTGGCCGCAGCCGCCCGCACGCGCCACCCCTACGGTCCGCGACAAGGGCGGCAAGGGTTGCGGCGGCGGCGGCGGCGGCGACCTAGCAGTCGCCGACGCCGGCCCCCTACCCTTGGCGTCCGCCCCAACCGAGGTGGCCGCGTCGGCGCCCGCCGGCACCCACGCAGACGTAGTCTTGGAGACGGCCCAGTTCCTCATTGGCCTCGGCGCGGGGCCGCGGCGGGGGCAAGGGGCACCCGGCGTCAAGGCCAGCAGGCCCGAGGACAGTACGGACAGAGGGCAGCCGCAACGGCTGTCGGAACGAGGCAGTGGCGGTGGCAGTACCGGCGCGGAGCTGCCACCCACCCTCCTGCCGCCACTACCACAGGCTCAGGCGGTGGGCGCCCGTCAAGGAGCGGCACGTCCCCCCCATGTCGCCGCCTCTGCCGCAGCCGCTACCACCCCCGCTCCCACCCGGGCCGGCCGCAGCGCGGCAACACGGCAGGGTGCGACTGTATGGGGAGCGTTCGTGGGCGCCCCGCCGCCGCCACAAGCGGCCGGCGGTAGCAGCGATCGTGGCGGCGCCAGGGCTGGCCGTGGCGCCCGCCCGCCCGCGTCGCGGGCGGCTAAACGGCCGCCCCCCTCCACTGCCACCCCCCCCCGCTCAGGTGGCGCCGGCGCACCGCGCGCCCCGAGGCCGGTTGGGCAGCGATCTCTCAAGGTGCCTCGCACTAGCTACAGGTCCGTCGGGCCGACGACGCATGAGCCACTGCGGGCCACCAACGGCGGAATGTACACGCGCGTGAGGGGTAGAGAAGGGGGGGAGGCGGCGGCGTGTGGCGGCAGTGGCGGCGGCGGCGGGGACCGCAGCGTTGGCGGCAGCGGCGGTGGCCGCAGCGTCGGCAACGGCGAGGGCCACGGCAGTAACGGTCGTGTCGGCGCGGCAGGAAAGACGACTGGGGCGAGCGGGGACGCCGCGGGAGCGCCCCCTCTGGCCAGCCGACGCGCAGTCCCACCCGTAAAGGCTGCAGAAGGTGGCTCCCACTCGCGCTCCTCGTCAGTCCTGACCGCCAGCGCCTCTGCAGAAGGCCTGGATTCAGCCGCAATGGGTGCATCGGCGCTCACGGACGACAATCAGCGGGTGAAGACAAAGGGGAAGGGGAAGGGCGGTGTCGCCAGCGGCTCTGGCGACGGCGTTAGCCGGTCAAGGCCAGCTTCGCGGCTGGTGTCAGCGGCTGCAGCGCCGCGCCGAGAACAACGCCGGCGGCCAACCAAGGCGCCGCTAGTGCCGCAAACGCGGTCGGCCGAGGACACACGCACCTCCTCACGCTCGAATGGTCGCGGGGTGGGGCGCAGCGGCGGTAGCGGCGGCCTTGACCCACTCCCCCCGCTGGAGGTCAACCCCCACTTGGACGCCGACGGGTGGGCGTCGACTGGTGGTGGCGAGGTAGAGATGGAGCTCGTCACGCCCACGGGGGCCGGTGGCAGTGGCCGAGGCAGAGACGAGAGGCAGCGGGAAGGGGGGCATGGCCGCACGCTAACAGGAAGCGTCCACAGCGGCGGCGACGGGGGCAACGACAAGGAAGATGAGGCGGCCGCAGGCGGTGACACCTGGTCATCACCCACTCGCGGCGCGCATAGCCAGAACGACATCCCACACAGCGATGGAGACGGCGACGACGACGGTCTCAGTGGCAGTGGCAGGAGCAGCCGCAGAAGCCGCGGCAGGGGCTGTCGGAGTGGCAGCCGCAGTGGCCCCGAAGGATATGGGGATAAGGAGGGAGACGTACATCTGGAAGGGTACGGGGACGACGACGGGGATGAAGCCGGGGACGGGGGCGACGACGGCGGAGCGCCACGGCCGCGCTACCCCCGCGAACGGGTCGGTGCCAGCGGTAACGCCGGGATCTGCGGTGAGCGTCGCCGCCGCGACAACTGGACGGACGACGAGAATGACGTATTCATCGAAATGGTCAACGCTCACCTGCATATGGAGGAGATGGACCTCCGGCGGATGCTTGCTCGGCACTTCGCGCCCCGCCGGACGCACGAGCAATGCGCCAACCATCTGCGCATTTTGCGCAATACAGGCAAGCTGCCAAAGGGGAACCCCATTGTGTAAGAGCCAAAGAAAACCTCATTATGAGATAGCGGTGATGGTAAGGAGGGGGGTGAGGAAGAGGGGGAGGTAGGTGGGGGACGAGGCAGAAGGGTAAGTGGGGAGAGGCTGAAAGGAAGCAATCGCGAAGATGATGAGATTTCAATTAATTGCTCGCAATCAGATGAAGTCTGATTCAGGTATCACAGTACACTTGTTAATTGAGCTGGTACACACATACTGTGAGGTACTGTACATTATATTATATTATAATATTGTGACCTGTGCACGTCCACTTTTTACGGGACGCACAATATTGTGCGTCCCGTAACAAGTGGACGTGCACGGGTCGTGCAGTGTGGGTTTGATTGGTCCAGTGGCCGATATTTGACATGATCACGACACGAGCACACGACACGTCCACTTTTTACGGGATGCACTGTTTACACTGTACTGTACAAGCCCGTTTGAGGCACGCCTAGTTATAGTGCGTCCCGTAAAAAGTGGACGTGCACGTGTCGTGATCATGTCAAATATCGGCCACTGGACCAATCAAACCCACACTGCACGACCTGTGCACGTCCACTTTTTACGGGACGCACAATAAGAGGGCGTTTCTAGTGCAGCCTGGGTTTCACGGGCTCCCTCGTCTCCTCATTGGCCGACGAAGATCAATTTGATCGCTCTGAGAGGCAATTCTGTCACCTCATTGGCTCAAGAGCGAGGTATCAGGTCTCTTGTTCCTTTGGGCCACAGAAAGTTGAAGAATGTACACGTGTTCACCTGCACCAGTTGTCGCGGCCGTGTGGGGCAGGTGAGAATAGAAAAGATTGGAAAAGATTGCATAGTGGAGAGTCAACCGTTCCTCAAAGAACGGCTGCCGGAACGAAACACCACACCTTGGTGAAGCGCCACCCACCCCAGCCCATCCCCTCGCACAGCGCCCAAAGGCCACCACCCGCGCCCGGCGCACCCCCCAAAGGCTCACTACCTGCCACACCCGGGGTTGGCGAGGTCAAACAGGGGTGGGCCCGGCGCAGGGGGCATCTTTTCATGTCTCGGGGGAAGTGCGGTCCCCCCATGACTGTGACTCTACCACCTGTGACGGATGTACGGTCCTCTGCATCTCGGAGGCTTTTCGACCCTTATAGACACCTGCAGACGCTTCCCCGGGGCATCTCAGAGAGGTCTGAAAGTGCCCGGGGTAACAGCGACAGGAATGGAGATATTGATGGGGGAAGGGCTGTCACCTTCAGACCTCGGCGGGGGGGGGGTTGAAGGGGGAGGCGTCAAGGCGACGGGAGGGGGGGGGAGGGGTGGAAATGTCGTGCTAGGGGTTGGGTAGATTCAATCGCGGGGACACACTCATGCGCAAGATCCGGGTGGCCGGCCTGCGCCCGACCGTCCCTCACGGCCTCTGTGGCGTGGGGTGAAAATTGG
This sequence comes from Pyropia yezoensis, assembly GCA_009829735.1. Classification (NCBI taxonomy): domain Eukaryota; phylum Rhodophyta; class Bangiophyceae; order Bangiales; family Bangiaceae; genus Pyropia; species Pyropia yezoensis. Next base: position 7,328,908 of record CM020619.1, read on the forward strand.
GGTCATGAAAAACCCCAATGTTCTTCTCAGCCACTCACAGGGCTGCACGTTTCTTTGAAAAGGCTAGTGTAAAGAGACCCAGGCTGCACACCTTAACTTTAGGCGTGGAGGACGGTCGTCCTGCCACGATCTTGCCTGTGGTCGGCTCTGGCGACACACTGGATGGAGCAGTTCCCAGTCGTCTTGGCGCTGTGCTCCAGGCTCCCCGCGGGTGGCCCCCACCACGAACCCCCCTCCGTCCACTGTGCTCCTCTGTCCCTTCGCAATATGTAGCGCTTGTCCGGCCGTGGCATTCTTCCAGCCACTCTCCACTTCGGGCGTCAACGGGCAGTGTGCCGGCCTTTGCCGTGGCGTGACCGCAGGTCGGCCCATCATCCTCGCCGGCCATTTGACGGCCGGCGGACGGTGACCGCCACCAGTGAGCAGCTGCCGCGTTGGGGGGGGACTGGTTGGTGATGGAGGCTGGGTGTGCGCCCGACCGGCTGCCTGCGACCCCCTCCCTCCCTCCCCGGGCCAGTCGTCGTGGCCATCGCTGCGGCAGGAACGTGGGTGGACGCCGCCACGAGAGAGCATGGCTGCGAGGTCGCGTCCCCCTCTGCCCCCTTCCTATCCCCCTCCGCCCAAGCTCGTCTCGGTACAATCGTGAGCCGGCTGGTGGCTACGGGTCTGCCTGCCTTGGCTCTGCACTTCCCCCCCCCCCGAACGGTCGGGATTCCCGGTATTGGTGCGTGGTGACGCGGCAGGAGGCGCCCACAGGGAGTCAGAGGCGGGCCACGATTTCCACGGCGTCGCGGCCGTGGCGCCCTGCGCCCGCCTTGGCCGCCTGGCCCCTCTGCGGAATCCCGGGCGATGGACGCGCGGGCACTGCCACGGGTCGTGCACGACGTGGGCGTCCCGTGCGGCATCGCGTTGGCTGTGCGCCCATGCCGCGGCTGCCGGCCCCGGCTCGCCATTGAGGTAGCCGTGGGGGGCGGTGGCGACCTTGGTCGCACAACCGGTAGCCTCCGCCGTCGGTGCGTGCGGGTCGCGCCCGCGGGACGCGGCGAGTATTGGAGTTGTCTGGCTTTTCTCAGCCTGACGTACCCCTCCCCGCCCCCCCGGTGCGTTTACTCTGCTGTGCCTGGCCGTGACGGCGCCACTACTTCAGGGGCTGCCGTCTTTGTGGGAGCCAGCTGAGTCTTCCGCTGTGCTTGTCGGGCGTCCTCAGTTTTTAGGCGTTCAGCATCTCGCTGCGGAGCGGGGGGGCAGGGCTCCTTTCCAGGGGTTCCCCCCGTCGTCGGTACAGCCGCCAGTGCGAAGGGGTGTACGTGCAATGGCGTCCCTTTCTTCCGAGGTGGGCGGCCCCCCTGCGACCGGGAAAGGCTGCCCCACCACGCCCGCGCGGTCTGTGCTGGTTGTGTTTTCTCCCCACTCGGCTACTGCGGCGGCTGCGGCTACCGCCCTCGTCCGCCTCCTTGTCAACGAATTGTCGCTACCCGTAGCGGTTGAGGTTGCCCCTCACACCCGCCGCCTTCAACGGACGCACCCATCGGGGGTGGTGCGCTTTGGCACTCCTGCGGCCCCCGCGTGCGGGGTGGTGGTGGCCTTTTGTCTGGGTGGCGATGGGACCGTCCTCCATGTGGCGGGGCTGTTTGCGGGCGCCGTGCCGCCCGTTGTGGCTCTCAGCTGCGGATCCCTGGGCTTCCTCGCACCCTTCCAACGTGATGCGATGTGGCCCCTGCGGGTGCGCCGTATTGTCATTGCGCTCTGGGCCGACAGCGCCGCACGTGGGGTGGCCGATGCCAATGGAATGGCTGGGGAAGCGTCAGCTGGAGGTCCCTTCTCCCTGGCGGCGGGCCTAACGTTCACGGCGCGCATGCGACTGGCGTGTGATGTTGTGTGGGCGGGCGGGGAGGCGTGCCGCGACTGGGCCGACGCGGACCAGGTGCGGGACGGGCGCCCCCCTGCGGCGGGGATGTCTACCTCTTGCCTATCGTCGACAGGCTCATGGTCCTCGTCATCGTCGGCGTCGTCCATGCCAGCGGCGGCCGTGCCGACTGCTGCTGCCATCACCGGTGCCACTAGCAGGCTGTCCCTTCGGGGTAGGCCCGCGCCGCTGCTAACGCCCGCTGCCGCCCAGGTGGCCCCGACGTCAATGCAGGTGCTGAACGACGTGGTTATTGACCGTGGCGCTGCTTCTTCTCTGACGAACCTGGAGGTCTATGCCGACGGCGTCTTTGTGACGCGTGTTCAGGCCGACGGCCTGATCTTGGCCACGCCTACGGGCTCGACCGCCTACAGCGCCGGCGCGGGCGGAGGGCTTGTCCACCCATCTGTAGCGGCCATCCTGCTCACCCCTGTCTGCCCACACGCCCTGAGTTTTCGCCCGGCGGTGCTCCCGAGCACTATCCGCCTGCGGGTGGTGGTGGCAGCAGCGTCGCGGGCTTCGGCGGTCGTGTCGTTTGATGGGCGATCGCGGGTGACGCTCAGTGCGGGCGACGGTCTCGCCGTGACTGCCAGTCGCTGGCCCGTGACAACGGTGGATCTGGCGGGGGGCGCCGCCGACTGGTTCGGTGCCCTCAGCAGCTGCCTCAGGTGGAACGAGGGGCGCCCGGCGCAAAAGGCGTTAGAGCTGGGCTGCAGCGCGGGGGATGATGTTGGGGAGGAGGCGGAGCTGCCGCTGAGCGAAGGCGCTGCGGACAGCGAGGCGGAATTCGAGACGGAGGCGCTTCTCCCTGAGCCGCCTGTAGCGCCGACTGCCCCGGTGGAGGGGACTGGAGCAGCCAAAGCTGACCGTGTGGCGGCCTCACCCGTGGCGGTGACAGGCGTGGACTTTTTTTGAGTGTGAGGCGTGGCGCCAGCAGACCGGCCGAGCGTTGTACATAGGTGCTGTCTGCTTTCTGTGTACTGCCACTTTGTACTGTACAGTCCTGCCGCTCTTTGTGTCGTGTCTTGACCGTCGGCCGCCGAGAAGCGCCTGACGACCTGCCGCACTGTTGAGTCTCCTTGGACTGCACAGAATACGGGGTCTGCACGTTGGCTGGCAACGGCAAGAAGGGACCCCGCCTGCTGTCACCAGCCAACCTGCTGGGAGCCCGCTAGCAACCGAGCTCCACCATCGCATTCGTGGCTGCAACGAATGCGCGGCTGTCTACCTCTCACACATACCTCAAGACAGATGCGCGAGCGGCGGGAAGCACCGCCATTCCTTCTCGTGACGGTCACGAGAAGGTTGGCGCAACGCCACCCGCAACGCGTCGTATCCAGCCAATCAGTACGAGCAATAGACAATGGCAACTGGGACAGGTAGCTGCACGGCAGGCAAATATATGTGATATGTGCATGTCAGGCGAGGCAGCACCACACTCAGCGGGCTTACCACAGAAGACAAGCAACCTCGCTCCTGCCCCTCCCCACCCAGCCGCGCCAACCCACTGCCCCTACGAAGCAACTAAGGAACGTAACAACAACAAAAAAGAATGGTCAACCGCGTCGGTCACCGCCGCTTCTGGCATCGAAAAACCACAGCCAAAGAGTCGGCGCACACGCAAAAATAAAAAACAAGAGATGAGGTACACAAGCAAAGAGTAGTCACCCTTCTCACCAGCGACCAGCTCGGATTCGCCAGCGGGGAGCGCATCCAATGCACTGCCAACCGCCCAACAGACCACGCCTTGTTCCCCTTCCTCTGCGTCCACCCACTCACGGCACACCGTCTGTGCTGCCGTCGCCCGAGTCAGACGCCCCCCTCAAGTCAGCCCGCCGCCGGGACAGTGCACGCTGCCCCGCTGGGCTGCCATCCGCAACGGGCACGGGGCGGCCGTCGCCCTCCTCCCGCTTGCGGCGCACCCCCCGAGCGGCGCCTTGCGTGGAGCCCAAATCGGGCGACAAGGACCGCAGAGACACGCTGCGCGTCAAACAGCGGCGGGGTGGACAAGGCCGCCCAGGGGTGGTGGGCGCGGTGTAGAGCGGGCCCAGGCGGCAGGTGGCAGCCATGAATGCGGCGACCAGGGCAGCGGTGCCAGCGCCAACCGACCGGGCCAGATCTTCGGCAGCGGCAAGCGCGCGGGTCAGACCATTGCCATCCTCACCATCACAGCCAGACGTGCTGGACGCAGCGTGCCCACCCGGGGGCATCGCGCGTATCACCGCGTCTAGGGTGTCGAGGGCGGCCCGCATCGACAGCCGACGGTCAGGATCCTTGCACAGCATGCGACGCAAAAGAGAAACGAGCCCGGCGGGCACAGCCGCCCACTCGCGGCCAGTAAACGTTGGCTCTTCCGTCGTGATGCGGCGGCCAAGCGCAGTCATGCCGCCAGGCGTGACGGGTGACCCGAACGGTAGTCGGTGGGCCACCAGCGCGTACACAACAACGCCCGCCGCCCACACGTCAGCCGACCGTGGGTCATAGGGCTGTCGCATCACCAGCTCGGGTGCCGCGTAGGCCGCCGTGCCGACGGGGTTGTGCAGCCGAACTCCTGACGTCCGTGACGAACGCGGTGCGTCGGGCATGGGGGTGGACGGCGCCGACAATACGGGGCTTGCCTCCCCTGCGCTCGGCGCGTGGGCGTACTCCCCGACAACGTCCGCGGGCGCGCCGCATGCACCCCTTTCGCCTGCGGGCGCTGCGGTCCCACGGTCACCGCAGCCACGCGCAGCGCTCTGTACAAGCGACGGAGCAGCACGTGGCCCGGTGGGCGGAGTCTGCAGCCCAGAGGGGATCGCCTCGACCGTGATGGCCGCAACCCCATTGGAAGACGAGTCGTCGCACCGACCAGCAGCAACAGGGGTGTGAGGAGTCGCGCGCGGCCGCCGTCGCCAAAAGCACAGCCCAAAATCAATGAGCCGTACATCCACAACGTCACGGTAAGGGGCAGCTGCTTCGGCTGAGATATCTGCCACATCCGCCAAATTTACGGGCTCTCGGCATGCCGATGCATCAGGTACTAGGGCATCCGCGGGTGCCATCGCCCCGTCCACCACCGTCGCACCTACCGGTGGTGGCTCTGGCCGCACCTCGGCATCAGCGGGTGACAGATGCGACCTCGAGCCCAAAACGGCAGCGGCCGACGCATGCTCCTCGCCTACCGGCGCAGCGAGCATCACATTCTCCAGCTTCACATCATTGTGGCACACACCCATGGAGTGGCACTCAGCCAGCGCAGCAAGCAGCTGGCGGGCCACCTCCAGCAAGAGGGGCACCCCCCGCTCCCCCCCGCCCAGCGCCCATTGAAGCAACGTTCCACCTTGCAGCAGCTCTGTCACCAAAAACACGCGCTCCGCATCCTCCACCACTTCCAGCAGACTGACCGCAACCCCCCCCCCCAACTGCGTCAGGCGCTTGAGCGTCAGCACCTCACGGGCAAGCGCGGCTCGGCCGCGGCCAGACAGGCACGCCTTGGCCACCGCCTTGACCGCCACGGGCACCCCGTCCGCGCGACGCACCGCCTCCAGCACGTGGCTGTTGGTGCCCCGCCAGAGGGTGCGGCCGAGCTGATAGGCATTGGCAAGGACGTCATAGCCAGGGGGCGGGGAGGGCATTGGCGAGCAAGGGCTCCCCCCGCCTCCCCCGCCACGACCTCTCGAAGCACCGCCCCCGCCGCCGCCGCCACCGCCACCATCACCGCCACCGCCGGTCGGCCCCCGCCAACAGCCACCCAGCGGCGCCGATAGGGTGGCGCTGGTGGCTTCCTCCGCCTCAGTTAGAGAGCGGGTAAATGGTCGCCGCGCGCTAGCGACCATGGCGGGCAGAGGCGGGCAGAAGCGGGCAGAGGAGCAACTAAGGGGGGGCGGTCAGGGCGAGGAGGGGAGGGAGCGACGGCGGCGAACCCCTCGCGCGCCGCGAGCGGCAGCTCAAGCGCGGGCGGGGTGGCGGCCGAGCCTCCCCATGCGCACCCGCAAGGACGGCTCCGCGGCGAGGGACACGGCGGCCGTAGCCGCACGTGACAGGGGGGCGGGGAGGAGGGAGGCGGAGAGAGGGCGGGGGGGGGAGGAGGATGGGGCGCAGCACGGCCAACCCTGCACAGCGGCGCTGCCGCGTCGGATGCGGCACGCCGCCTGCCACCTGCCCCACCTCCCTGCTGCCGAAGACGCCGGGGGGCCAGGGAGCGAAGCGTCCGCCGAGGCGCGGAGCCGCAGCTCCCGGTTGCCGCGCCCGCGAAGGGCGGGCACGCACGCGCACGCCCAGCCGCCGCGCTGGTCGCCGACGAGCCCGCCGGCACCGTCGGGAGGGGGGGGCGAGCGACACACAGCCCCGGCGGCAGCCGGGGCACGCACGGCGCCGCTGGCTGCCTCGGCCGACGTGACAGAGGCGGCCGGCGGGCAACACAGGAAAAGGCTGGGGGGGGGGGTCGTGGCGCGGAATGCCCTGAGGTCCCCCAGTTTACTCCCGCCGCGCCGGTGCAGTCCCATGGGGGGGGGCGTGACCGCGGCCAGACGGCCAGGCAGATGGGCGGGCTTGTCGGGGGGGTCAGGACGGCGGCGGCATAACCCCTCGGGCATGCATTCCGCAGTGCATACACTGTGTTTGAGGTGTGACCCCCCCCCCATCCCCCTCTGGAGCTGGTCCACGCCAGAGACCAACCGACATGCATGACAGTTTGGGATTCGCCGCCTCCAGGGGGCCGGCCGGGCGTCCGTCAGGCCACCCCCCCTCGCTGCCCACACCTCTTCCCTGCCGCTTTCCGCTGTATCTAGTGCGCCCCTCCCTTTCGGTGCTGGAGGACCGTGCACGGCTGCCTGGGCGCCCTCCACACCCCCCTCTCCCCCGTGTCTGCGCGTTTGAAAAGCATTGATGATGGGCGCTGTCAATGGGAGAGACTGTGAGAGCCTACCTGACGAGGCGGCGGATGGCCAGCAACCAATCACACGGCAGCTACATGCCGTCGTGACGCAGATGTGGTCGTTTCTCAGACACGTCATACGCTTCGGGCAACTCTCACAGACCATTTTCAGAGACAGATTCTCATTAGCGAAGCTCCTCTGTGAAGCAGATGCCCTTGTTGTCGCGCTAACGCCAATTGATTGGTCCCCGTGTTTGCAATATCAAATTGCTCCTGGCCACACGTTGATTCGGTTTGGCTTGCGTGGCTCGATGCGGGACCCGTCCGTGGTGTTCAGGCGGCAGCCTGCTGGCGTAGAGGGGGCGGCCGTCGCAGGGCGGGGGACGGCCGCCAGTGGGTGGGTACGGCAGCTGCAGGGGTGGCGGCGCGGCCGCCGCGGCGGTGGTGCCTGCTAGTGTCCCGCCGTCGCGGCGGGCATGGTCCGGCTCGCCCCGCCCTGGCCGGCGGGGCTCTCATTGATTACGTTGTTTCGCGCTGACGGATGTGGTGGTGCTGGCGGCAGCTGCGGCTGCGGCGGCAGCAGCTGCGGCGCTGGCGGCGGTGGAGACGGCGGGGGGTAGGGGGAGAGGGGAGCACCCACCACCACTCCAGCCACCACAGCCACGCCCATGCCCACCATGGGCATCCGCACGCAGTAGCCGTAGTTGCCGCCCTCCGCCCACCCTGCCCGGCCAAGCGCCACAATCGAGCAGTGGCTGCCCCCCCCCCCCCCCCCCCACCCCCGCCCACCCCCCCAAGCAAGCACAGGCTATCCCGCCGCGACGCCGCCGCCGACTGCGCCGCGACCGACCCGCGGCGGCCCGACCACCGCCACTGCCACGCTAGCCGGCGGGCGGTGGGGGAGGCGGCGCGGGAGGGGCTCGGGGGGGGGGGGGCCCCCGCCGGTTGCCGCTGCCGCCCGCCGGCGGGCTGCCGGCGCCGTCGTCGCCGCCGGCGCAGCGGGGGGGGGTTTGGGGGGGAGCGTCCGCCGGCCGCACCCGCCGCCGCTGGGGGTGACGCTGGCGAGCCGCCGGCGGGGGGCGGTGCCGAGCGGCAGGCGGCCGGCCCCCATGTGGAGCGCAAAGGTGAGCCATGTCTCGGCACGCCGCCTCACCGTCAACACTGTCTGCGCCCGCGGATGTAGGCGCACGCAGGCGACATGGGTCGCCAGCAGCACCACCTTCTCCGTCAACGCGAAACAATGTCAGAATGTTTCATGGAATATATGAATCATGAGAGGCCAAAATCAAACATTCCAAAAGCCTCTTAATCAAAACGAAAAACTCGTGTGTGCATGATACCCGGGCCACACGCAAGGCCGCATATGAAAATATTTCGTATAAAACGAAAGAATAAAAAGACTGCTAGAAAGAGTCCAGTATGTTTTCATGCCTCCACTCGCAAACATTTCCAGGCTCTCGAACAAGTGCCACGCGACAGGTCCTGCCACGGCACACCAGGCCAAGCCCCCCCTTGGACCTGAGCCCGTCGGAAACCCCCCCCCCCGCACTCCACCGCCGTCGTCGTCGGTACCTGTCCTCACGACGACGCCGCCCGCCGCCCCGCGTTGGTCGTGCCCCCCCCCGTGTTGGCCGCGGCCCTGCGGACGACGCCGCCCACTATCCCGACGTCACCCTCCGCCTCCCCGTGCCTGCCATCCACCCCTCCCGTGCTGGCCATCAACCCCCCGTGGCGGCCACCCACCCTCCCGTGTTGGCGCCGGCCCTCCTGACCTCGCCGCCCACCCTCCCGACGTTGCCGCCCGCCATCCCGTCGTGCTCGTCGACCCGCCCGATTTGTCGGCGGCCGTGTCGTCCACGCCGCCCACCCTCTCGACGACGCCAGCCGCCACCGCGTGGTGGCCGTCCCCCCCCCCGCGTCGGCAGCAGCCCCGCCGACGACGCCACCCACCCTCCCGACCACGCCACGTACATCTTCGCGTTGGCGGCTGTGCTCCCGTCCGGGCCACCGCACCCTCGACGAGGGCCTCCCACCCATCCCCCCCGCCGATCAGACGTCCACGTCTTCCTCCCCGTATCCCGTGGTGTGCGAGTCCGTGTGGCGGTGTGGGTCCGCGTACCTCGCGAAGGAGTTGGTGGGGGCGCGAGCGTGAGCGAGGAGTGTGCGGGGATTACATAACTGCATCTATGGATATTCTTCAGCCCCTGCCGGGAGGTGGTTCTGGGGATGACTGTGAGGGAGTGGCCAGCGCATCTCGGGCATCACCTGAGGTTGGACTGGGTAGATGTCGTACAGGAAGTACGGTCCGCCTGGACCAGGTAGATGGGTTGCCACCGGGACCTAGCCAGGACCGTGCGGAAGACGCGGTAGTGGACCATGGTGCATATAACGCCAGTGAGCGTTGTAAGAGTCGCCGCTCCCAGGCCCACGTCATGAAACGATCATGTGACACTCATGCTTTTGATGCCGTACGACCTGCTAGTGACCTTCTCGCAGATGCGGCGTCTGAGAGCGTCATTGACAGGCAAAGCAACATGACTGCTCGTCGCTCGCGGAAGAGAAAATACACACCACTCAGCGTGGGACCAAGAACAGTAATGGACGTAAGAAGGTATCGTAGCAAACTAGAGCAGCCACGCAGACCATGCTGCTCGTGTGGGGAAGTGCCCGGCACAGAGGCGTTCTCTACTTGGCCATTTCGGGTGCCTCAGCCTGGAACGTGCTTATCAGCCGAAGAAAAAGAAACACACCGCGTTCTGGCCGCGCTCACTACCGGAGAACGGTCGTACGACAAGAACTGGCTGTTCACTGATGCTATAGACACCGAGGAAAACACAGTCCTCATGTGTGCGACATGTAGTGTAGAGCTCCGGCACAACAGGATCCCCAAATTTTCGAAGCGGAATGGATTCGAAATGTTTGATCACTACCCGTCTGCAATAACGAACTTAAATGAGCTAGAGATTGCATTGTTAAGCATCGTGATCCCTACAAATCGGATTTTTCGGAGGAACGGCTACCAGCAGATGCACAGTCTTGGCCAAACCATCACGTACTGGAACTCGGTTATGCGTGTGGCGGGCAGCATTCCACGGGATGCTGGCGACCCCAGTATCGTACTAATGCGAAACGAGCACGGGCGCTGTTTGCTGGACGACATGCCATTGCGCTTTGAAGTGATGCTGAACGGCATGAGATATTTAGAGCAGCACAACCGCCATTACACCCATATACCAACGAACGAGCAGTCTCTGCGACAGTTATGCACAACATCTGCTCCTTTCATCGTTGAGACAGGCGTGGCGGAGACCGACGGGAGCGTGCATACTGACGAATGGGGAAGCGATGATGAGGCCCAGGAGGGCGCTGTGGAAAAGCACTTTAAGGTTCAATGTGTTGAGAGCGACGAAGAAGAAGACAGAACTGATATGAGGCGTGACGGGCACGAGACGGAATCTGAAACGACTCCCCAAAATATTTTCATCATTGATTCAACAGATCAGAAGCCTCTGCGCCAGATTGCTACAGAAGCGTTTTTAGGAAAGAATTACCCCATGGTGGGAGAGCTAGGGCATGACCCACAACACGGTTCTGGTCTAGACAAGCGAGCATTTTCCACACTCTACAGCAATGAGGGCCTGTACGAGATGGGGTTTCCTCATTTGTTTTATCGGGGCACAGGAGGACCGTCCCATACTCGACAGCGCCCAGTGAGTGAGAATGAGCTCGTTTCTCATTTGGTAAAGTTACACCACACGCGATTCAGCCAGGATGCATCGTTTCTTTTCTTCGCGCACTCAGCGATCCAGAAGCGCACTGTCAACGGGGTGGTATCGTCTCTGGAAGAATCCCAAAATCTGAAGACATTGATAGAAGGGCTCATTGAAAGCATGGATCAATCAGATACAACCCGATTGGAAAAGTCTGCTGCATTGGACAAGTGCATTGATTCCATGACACCGCAGTTGACAACAGTGAAAGGATCGCCGGGCTACTGGCGATCAAAGTGTATGGAAGTACAAGCAATGGTTCGATCTCCTCTCCTGCGCCAGCCAACGTTGTTCATGACTTTAAGTGCGGCCGACTCGCTGTGGCTCGACTTTCTGAGCCAGTGCCTCCCCAACAAAAAGCTTGATGAAGTAGCAGGGATGACCAAAACCGAGTGCTCCGAGATTCTGGCTGCAAACCCCGACTTGGCAGTCGAACATTTTAACATCCGCTGGACCGCGCTGTGGGATGACATCATCATGGGAGAAGGACGGCCTTTGGGTAACATAGTGGATTATTTCTGGCGAATTGAATTTCAACAGCGAGGATCTCCGCATGTCCACATGCTTCTATGGGTAGAAGGCGGGCCGGAATTGTCCTCTCTTTCCGATGGTGTCATTCCTGCCCAACTGCGGGAATACGTCGACAGGGTGGTCTCGGCCAAATTAAGCCCGGATGTAAGTGATGTTGACTTGTCCAAAGTGATGCACCCGTGCACGATGCGAGCACCCGTGCACGAACTGTCTTGTCCTATTGCACAGACACACGTGGCGGTTCTCATACGATGTGTCCAGACTCATCGCTGCAACAAGTACTGCAAGCCGAAGGGCCGATATTCTACATGCAGGTTCGGATATCCTCGGACAAACAATGAAAACACTTCAGTCGAGCGCGTGTTCCGGAATGGAAAAACAAAACTGGTCGTTTCACCAGCCCGAAACGACTCTCACGTGAACGCGTACAACCCCAGCATTTTGTCCTGTTGGGGAGCAAACATGGATGTGCAAGTCTTGCTGGATGCGTATGGCGCTGCAATGTACACCGCATCATACTTGACAAAGCACGAAAAAAACAAGCACACACCCCGAATTCTGTACCAGCGCTCAAAAAGTGCTTCCAATCAATCGGTAAAACAGATGGTTCGGCGCATTATTTTGTCAGTGCTAAATACTCGAGAAGTGAGCGTGCAGGAGGCTTTGTGGATTCGAACAGGAAAACAGTTGTGCAAATCCAGTCGCGTTTTTGTGACACTGCCCAGTCTGCATTTTTCCATTGGAGAAAATGCCGAGCAGACTCGCGGGCGTAGTGTGTTTGTTTCCACGGACGGATCGGTTTGCCACACGAACGTTCTGGTTCTGTTTTACGTGCAGCGTCCGGATTCTTTGAACCATCTCTCCTTGTTTGAGTACACGACGAAGTACCGCCTGTCTCAAGTCGTGAGTGAGTCTTTGAAATTGAAATCACCTGTCCGGCAGTACAGATACGCGTCGCGGAGGCGAGACGATGCAATCGTTTTCATTCGCGCTCGAATCGATCATGCAGATGTTCAGTCCTTCAGCAAGGCCATGCTCTATCTTCATGTTCCCTGGCGATCACTGGATACCATAGTTCCACATGGACACGACCCTTCCATAGTTCTGACATTGGCTGCAGAGAGGGGTGATTGCTTGTCGCTACCAGCAATGATGAGACACTATGAGTCGCTGTCCACGCAGGAAGTGCAATTGAAAAACCAGCAATCTACGGACAGAGAGCAGGCAGAACACGAGAAAAGTACTTTCCACGTGGATGGCTTCTCAGGAAGTGACAACAGCGATGAGGATGAAGGAGATGAAAAATGGGATGCACGTGTAAATGATGTTGACGAGCGAGATATGGACGTGAGATTGGATACAGATCCAACTGGGTTGCCGTCTCTCGAGCAAATGACCATGCCAGGGACGCGCATCAGCCGCACTCGCCACACACAAACACCACAAGCCCGGCGCGCAATCGAGCTGACGAATAATATTCTCGCCTGCAAAGGCCGTATGGAAAGCGATGAAGAACAAAATGGTGATGGAATTGAGCCCTCAGCACCTGACCCTTGGGCACTTCTTAGAGACAGGGTCGATTCGTTAAATTCTGAGCAGAGGAAAGTATACGACACCGTCCACTCTGATCTCATCGGCGGAACGACTTCGAAACGCGTTGTTCTCATAGGCCCCGGAGGCACTGGAAAGTCGTATTTGATCGACACAATCGGCATGATGTTAGATATCCGTGCGACTGACAAGGCAGACAAAGACACCAGTATTTTCCGGCCTCGTCACTCCACACTTGTCAAGACTGCATATACGGGTGTTGCCGCAGCCAACATCGGCGGTATGACGTTACATAATGCGCTCGAAATAAAGGGGAGGAACATTGAATGTGACATAGCTGACGCGTCCTTGACACGGCTCCAGCCGGATTGGCAGGACGTAGCTGTGCTTGTCATAGACGAAATAAGTTTCTATCTCCACAAAATCTGTACGAGATCAGTGCCCGACTGGGCAACATATTCCCACACAAAAAGCACGTGCCTTTTGCTGGACTATACGTGATAATGGCTGGAGATCCATACCAACTGGGTCCAGTTGGAGGCAAGACGTTGTGGCCAAGGAACAATGAGCGTGGCTTGAGCGTGAAAGAACTTTTCGGACGTGAGTACTACTTGGAGCCTGACGAGTTCTTTGAGCTATCAATTGGCCAAAGAAATTTTGGTCCGTTTTATGAAGTTCTATCGCGACTGCGGGTTGGAGAATCCACGCAAGATGATATTGATCTGATAAACAAGAGGGTGCTACAGCCACAAGGACATGCCTCCTCTGAGGCGTTCAAAGAGGCGGTCTTAGTCGTGGGGACGAACCGTGAGGCTGTGATGCATAACGAGGCGATGCTGCTGGCTGCATGCCAGGCAGCCAACAGTAATGCAGAAGAAAAAAGAACGGTCAGGGTGTGGACGCACGTGAAGCTCAGCAGAAAAACAAAAGAGGGCCTGACGAGGGCTGACCAAGCCCAAATTATTTCCAGGTGCTTGACACGGCATCGGACGGCTGGAGCAAGCGAAAAATTCATTGCGAACGCGTTCTGCACTTTTAAAGGTGATCGAGTACGCTTGAATGAGAATATTTGTGTGGAACTCAATCTGTACAATGGGGCTTGCGGGACTGTCATGGAGGTGTTCAGTTCGCCCACGGTGGACCCACATGAGAGTCGTCAAGCCGCCGCCTCTCGCATGGCAGAAAGCTCAGATGTTATCGACCTCCCTGTAATCATCTTGCAATTGGATGAAGGTTGCTACCGCGGTCCTTCCATTTCGCAGAAGGCACCTCGAGTGATTGCCATCGAAGCTCGCAAGTTCTACATAGTGAAGCCTTACTCAGCAGTTCTGTGGCAGCTACCACTCGTTCCGGCACACGCCTCAACGGTTCATAAAGTACAATCTCTGACTCTGCCAGGGATTGTTATGGACGCCATCCGATTCCGAGCTGCATGTTCTGTGTACGTCGCATTGTCAAGGGTTCAAGAACTGCGACATCTGGCGCTTGTCCGACCGCTGACGTGGAACGACATTGAGAAACACAAGCGAGAAATCGATATGATTTCAAATCATATGGAGCACTTTCGCAACCGTTCATAGCGGCACCACGCCTGTACTTTTCCGACCTTCGCCGGCATCGCTCATGGCTGCAGACACTGAACGCTCCGCTCCTGCCTGCCGTTAACCGACGACGCCAGCCCCGATGCACTCTCACCCGCCAAGGACCATAGCGCTGTCGGACCCTCGGGTCAGCACGTACAGGCTCGCCACGGTCCCCGCCCAAACTTTTATGATCACCCGGTGGGCAATCCTCGGCACCAGCCACGGTGCGTTCATCCCCCTCATCGCCAACATCTGTACGGTCTTCGGGCGGGTGCTGCAAGGTTCCGTGAGCCCACTGTGCCGGGCCACCACCCGACCACCAACCAACAGAGTACTTTAGGTCGCCCCAGCTCGTCCCCGTGCTGTCCGCCATGTCGCGTTGCCGCGGACACAGCGTGTCGGGCTCAAATCCATCAGCCAATGAGAATTCTTAGAAAACAAATCTCAAATAGTATGCTGTGATTCCTGGCTTCCACCACTTTAGTGCGAACACTCGGCAACTGGGCACCACGCGGCACCGTGATGCACGATGTCGGCGTTGTCCAATCACAAGCAAACAACGCAGAGACGGTCGTATGCAATGATGAAAAGCAAAAAAAAAAAAAAACCATGCTTTCGGGCCTTGACAGTTGATTGGCAGCCGAGGCCGGCCGCACGACTCGACCAGATATTTTGGTCGGCCCCTCTGTCCGCCCACGACCTCCGCTCCGGTGTCTTCCACAACCCGTTCAGCAGCGCTGCTGTCCAGCTGTGCGCGGCCAGTACGGGTGCGGTTTTTTCTTCCCCAGGCCGCACTATAAATAGGTTCTCACGGCGGTCAGCGGTGCGGATCCCCCCCACGACCGTAACGTACCGTGCTTTGCGCGCCACTTCTCGCAGTGATCCACACACTTCTCCTCCACCCGTTTCCACCCTCCTCCCCATCATGGTGACCGGGCCCATCAATAAGTTTCTTGCGCGGGGCTCACAGCACCCGCGTTCCCAGGCGTCTCCTGGCCGCGTGTTCACGGCGCCCAAGCTCTCCGCGGTCGCCAGCACCTTCGTCGGCAACCTGTCGTTCTCGGCCTGCCTTTCATCCGCTTTTCTGCCGCCGGGCATGACAGCACGCTCCCTCGCCGAGTACAGCAAGGGTGGCGCTGTGATTTTTTACGACGCAACCGCGCCACTTAAGCTGCTTTTGACGCCGGACCAGAATCGTCACTTCCTCGCCTGCATTGAGCGCGGCGTGTGCAAGATCGGAGACGTACGATTTTTTTTTGCTCCCCCGCTGCGTTTCTATCGACTCGTATTTTATTATTGGTATTGGTATGGATGCCATTGATCATTGGAGGAGACCGTGCCTAACTAATTTTCGATGCATGGATGAATCGCTACATTGGTATTTTAAGCGGATGTCTTTTTTGGTGCTCTCTCGGCTTGTTCTTTTTTGTCACTCGTCAACCGCTACAGGTCGTCACCGTGAAGGTGCACACCGCCATGCTGTCGCAGCCGGAGCCGCACACCCTCCGCGCCGCTAGCAACATGGTGCTGGCGGTGGCGCCGACAGGCTGCCCCGGCATTTTCATGGACTCCCTTCCCATCCCGCTGGCCTGGGCGAAGTCTTTGCCTCCGTGGTGTGTCTTTTCGTCCGTCCTCACCCTCAACATGCAGACGATCCGGTCCATGGGCGCGACATCCTCAGTGCAGGTCGTCGACCGCGTCGGCGAGCACGCCATGCTCACCATGCCGTCGCGGAACCTGTGAAACCTCTTGGGGGAGCTTAACCGCGTCACCCTCACCGACGTGCTATTTCCGTCACTCTGCAGCCCGTCCAACGCTTCCCGAGCCTTCCACTTCGGTGACGGGGCGACCGTCGAGGGTGTGTTCAAAGAGGTCAATTTCACGACAGGCATGACCTTTAACCAGACATACTGGTGGGTCCCTATGGTCTCCACCCCCGTGCCTACCCTGGAGGCAGACCGCATCGCCCGCGAATGGATGGCATATGCGGAGCCCGGTGCCAACAACGTGTTCTACGACCTCGTGCCCGTGGACGTCGGCGCCGCGGCGGACGCTGTCGTTGACCTCGTGGCGGACGAAAGCACGGCCTCACCAACTTCCGCACTGCTGGGCGCCGCCGCCCGTCGCGCGGGTGAGGAGGAGGCGGAGGAGGAGGAGGAGGACAGGTCGCCTGCGGGTGCGCCTGTTGACGCGGCACCTGGCGCCTCCGGTGGTGGCGACATGATTACATCTTATAGTGGGTCGGCCGACACGACCGACGTGTCGGCCCGCCGTCTGTGATTGTCCTGACACGGTTGTGGTCACGTGAGGAGAGAGAGGGGTACACATGCGCGTTGCGAGAGAGAGGGATAACATGTACGTTGCGAGAGAGAGGGATAAACATGCACGTTGCGTTCAAAATACAGGCCCGCAGTGCAGCACTCCCAGCGCCGCGGGCACATGACACAAAATCGACCGCCCCCCGCTGGCCCCCTCATGGCCGCCTCAGCGCCCGTCGCGGCCGCCCGCGCCGCCGTCGACGGGGAGACGAGCGGCGGCACCACGGCGGCGGCTGGGGCGGAAGTGGCGAGTGGCGGGCTGCGGCGGCGACGGCAGCCGGCGCGCCGGCCGTACCCGTCGGGGCAACGGAAGCAGGGAGTCGGTGCGTGCGCAGGGAGGGCGGAGGCGGCCGCATGCTGCTGTCGGGGGGTGGGCAACCACCCCCCGGTGGCCCCCCCACAGCTGCCACGCGCGACGCCACCGCTCTGGGGTGGGAGCGGGCGGCCGCTACCGGAGAGGGGGCGACCGCAGGCGGTTGCGGCCGGAATGAGGGCGCCCCCGCCGCTGTGGCGGGCGCGCGCGGAGGCGGCCTCCCCTCCCCTGCCGCCGTTGCAGGGACGACGCACCGGCGCACACCCGCGCCGCTGCTGCCGGCGGCGGCGCCAAGCGCAGGTGCCCAGACGACCGGGCCGCGCCCGCCCGTGGTCTTGAGCGGGGGCGTCCGCAGCAAAGAAAGGGGCAGCAGGTGCCAGCGCAGGGGGGGGGGGAAGGCAACGGGCGGCGTCGACCGAGGCTGCCCCCGCCACCGACAGGTCCACGGGCGATGCCCCTCCGGCGGGCCGCGAAGCCGGCCGTCAAGCACCCCCCCATCCCCCTTGGCAGCCCCTCAAGGCGGCTAAGCAGCCTGCGTAGCCGCGTCGCCACACGCCAGCTGGCCACGACCATCCACAGGTGGGGCCGCCGCCGCCGCCACCAGCGCCCCCACCCGCGGGGGCAGGCCGCCGGCCGCCGGCAACGGGCCGTCCCCCCCCCCCTCCCCCCCCCCCCCCCCCCCCAGCACGACCCCCCGCCGGACGCCCCGCGCAGGGGACAGCCGCCGTCGCCGCCCGCTCCACAGCCGACGCTTGGGGCACGGCCACCACGGATGGGGCCGCCGCCGCCGCCACCAGCGCCCCACCCGCGGGGGCAGACCGCCGGCTGGCGGCAACGGGCCGGCCCCCCCCCCTCCCCCCCCCCCCCCGCACGACCCCCCGCGGACGCCCCGCGCAGGGGACAGCCGCCGTCGCCGCCCGCTCCACAGCCGACGCTTGGGGCGCGGGCCATCCGCGGGCGGGGACGCGCTCGCGGGGATCCTTGTGCTCTCTTGGCAGCAGGGGGAGCGCGCGTGGCAGTGGTCGAGCGCACCGCCCACTCGCCCGGCCGCCACCGAAGGGGGGGGAGGGGGGGAGGGAGGGGCGCCCCGCCAGCGTCCCCCCTGGCCCGAACCGGGCGAGCCATCCCTGCGGGCTGCCGCCAGCCCGCGGCGGGTGGGGGTGCCGGTCTGGCCAGCGGGATCCGCCCGCCTGGCCCATCCGCCCGCCGCAGGGACTGGCACAGGCGGAGGCCGACTGCGCGCCTGGCGGCAGCCACGGCAGCGTCGACGGGGGGCCCCCCCGCGGGGTGCCAGACCGGCGGCTCCTCGCCGTGGACGAGGTCATGCGCCAGCACCACCCGCCGGCCAGAGGTGACCACGCCCATTGTAGTGAGTATCCGGGTCAATGGGAGCCCCCCCCCGGCCGCAAGGGGAGCTCATAGCGAAGCTCTGTACAAGTCCAGGGACAGAAAGTCTGAGAGAAATTTAGAACGGGCATGTAATGGTGTTCAAATGGGCGGCCGCTCCCTTGGGGGCGCGCAAGCAA
>CM020619.1:7347760-7408820 GCA_009829735.1 Pyropia yezoensis
CTGCCCAACTGCGGGAATACGTCGACAGGGTGGTCTCGGCCAAATTAAGCCCGGATGTAAGTGATGTTGACTTGTCCAAAGTGATGCACCCGTGCACGATGCGAGCACCCGTGCACGAACTGTCTTGTCCTATTGCACAGACACACGTGGCGGTTCTCATACGATGTGTCCAGACTCATCGCTGCAACAAGTACTGCAAGCCGAAGGGCCGATATTCTACATGCAGGTTCGGATATCCTCGGACAAACAATGAAAACACTTCAGTCGAGCGCGTGTTCCGGAATGGAAAAACAAAACTGGTCGTTTCACCAGCCCGAAACGACTCTCACGTGAACGCGTACAACCCCAGCATTTTGTCCTGTTGGGGAGCAAACATGGATGTGCAAGTCTTGCTGGATGCGTATGGCGCTGCAATGTACACCGCATCATACTTGACAAAGCACGAAAAAAACAAGCACACACCCCGAATTCTGTACCAGCGCTCAAAAAGTGCTTCCAATCAATCGGTAAAACAGATGGTTCGGCGCATTATTTTGTCAGTGCTAAATACTCGAGAAGTGAGCGTGCAGGAGGCTTTGTGGATTCGAACAGGAAAACAGTTGTGCAAATCCAGTCGCGTTTTTGTGACACTGCCCAGTCTGCATTTTTCCATTGGAGAAAATGCCGAGCAGACTCGCGGGCGTAGTGTGTTTGTTTCCACGGACGGATCGGTTTGCCACACGAACGTTCTGGTTCTGTTTTACGTGCAGCGTCCGGATTCTTTGAACCATCTCTCCTTGTTTGAGTACACGACGAAGTACCGCCTGTCTCAAGTCGTGAGTGAGTCTTTGAAATTGAAATCACCTGTCCGGCAGTACAGATACGCGTCGCGGAGGCGAGACGATGCAATCGTTTTCATTCGCGCTCGAATCGATCATGCAGATGTTCAGTCCTTCAGCAAGGCCATGCTCTATCTTCATGTTCCCTGGCGATCACTGGATACCATAGTTCCACATGGACACGACCCTTCCATAGTTCTGACATTGGCTGCAGAGAGGGGTGATTGCTTGTCGCTACCAGCAATGATGAGACACTATGAGTCGCTGTCCACGCAGGAAGTGCAATTGAAAAACCAGCAATCTACGGACAGAGAGCAGGCAGAACACGAGAAAAGTACTTTCCACGTGGATGGCTTCTCAGGAAGTGACAACAGCGATGAGGATGAAGGAGATGAAAAATGGGATGCACGTGTAAATGATGTTGACGAGCGAGATATGGACGTGAGATTGGATACAGATCCAACTGGGTTGCCGTCTCTCGAGCAAATGACCATGCCAGGGACGCGCATCAGCCGCACTCGCCACACACAAACACCACAAGCCCGGCGCGCAATCGAGCTGACGAATAATATTCTCGCCTGCAAAGGCCGTATGGAAAGCGATGAAGAACAAAATGGTGATGGAATTGAGCCCTCAGCACCTGACCCTTGGGCACTTCTTAGAGACAGGGTCGATTCGTTAAATTCTGAGCAGAGGAAAGTATACGACACCGTCCACTCTGATCTCATCGGCGGAACGACTTCGAAACGCGTTGTTCTCATAGGCCCCGGAGGCACTGGAAAGTCGTATTTGATCGACACAATCGGCATGATGTTAGATATCCGTGCGACTGACAAGGCAGACAAAGACACCAGTATTTTCCGGCCTCGTCACTCCACACTTGTCAAGACTGCATATACGGGTGTTGCCGCAGCCAACATCGGCGGTATGACGTTACATAATGCGCTCGAAATAAAGGGGAGGAACATTGAATGTGACATAGCTGACGCGTCCTTGACACGGCTCCAGCCGGATTGGCAGGACGTAGCTGTGCTTGTCATAGACGAAATAAGTTTCTATCTCCACAAAATCTGTACGAGATCAGTGCCCGACTGGGCAACATATTCCCACACAAAAAGCACGTGCCTTTTGCTGGACTATACGTGATAATGGCTGGAGATCCATACCAACTGGGTCCAGTTGGAGGCAAGACGTTGTGGCCAAGGAACAATGAGCGTGGCTTGAGCGTGAAAGAACTTTTCGGACGTGAGTACTACTTGGAGCCTGACGAGTTCTTTGAGCTATCAATTGGCCAAAGAAATTTTGGTCCGTTTTATGAAGTTCTATCGCGACTGCGGGTTGGAGAATCCACGCAAGATGATATTGATCTGATAAACAAGAGGGTGCTACAGCCACAAGGACATGCCTCCTCTGAGGCGTTCAAAGAGGCGGTCTTAGTCGTGGGGACGAACCGTGAGGCTGTGATGCATAACGAGGCGATGCTGCTGGCTGCATGCCAGGCAGCCAACAGTAATGCAGAAGAAAAAAGAACGGTCAGGGTGTGGACGCACGTGAAGCTCAGCAGAAAAACAAAAGAGGGCCTGACGAGGGCTGACCAAGCCCAAATTATTTCCAGGTGCTTGACACGGCATCGGACGGCTGGAGCAAGCGAAAAATTCATTGCGAACGCGTTCTGCACTTTTAAAGGTGATCGAGTACGCTTGAATGAGAATATTTGTGTGGAACTCAATCTGTACAATGGGGCTTGCGGGACTGTCATGGAGGTGTTCAGTTCGCCCACGGTGGACCCACATGAGAGTCGTCAAGCCGCCGCCTCTCGCATGGCAGAAAGCTCAGATGTTATCGACCTCCCTGTAATCATCTTGCAATTGGATGAAGGTTGCTACCGCGGTCCTTCCATTTCGCAGAAGGCACCTCGAGTGATTGCCATCGAAGCTCGCAAGTTCTACATAGTGAAGCCTTACTCAGCAGTTCTGTGGCAGCTACCACTCGTTCCGGCACACGCCTCAACGGTTCATAAAGTACAATCTCTGACTCTGCCAGGGATTGTTATGGACGCCATCCGATTCCGAGCTGCATGTTCTGTGTACGTCGCATTGTCAAGGGTTCAAGAACTGCGACATCTGGCGCTTGTCCGACCGCTGACGTGGAACGACATTGAGAAACACAAGCGAGAAATCGATATGATTTCAAATCATATGGAGCACTTTCGCAACCGTTCATAGCGGCACCACGCCTGTACTTTTCCGACCTTCGCCGGCATCGCTCATGGCTGCAGACACTGAACGCTCCGCTCCTGCCTGCCGTTAACCGACGACGCCAGCCCCGATGCACTCTCACCCGCCAAGGACCATAGCGCTGTCGGACCCTCGGGTCAGCACGTACAGGCTCGCCACGGTCCCCGCCCAAACTTTTATGATCACCCGGTGGGCAATCCTCGGCACCAGCCACGGTGCGTTCATCCCCCTCATCGCCAACATCTGTACGGTCTTCGGGCGGGTGCTGCAAGGTTCCGTGAGCCCACTGTGCCGGGCCACCACCCGACCACCAACCAACAGAGTACTTTAGGTCGCCCCAGCTCGTCCCCGTGCTGTCCGCCATGTCGCGTTGCCGCGGACACAGCGTGTCGGGCTCAAATCCATCAGCCAATGAGAA
The DNA here is from genome assembly GCA_009829735.1 of Pyropia yezoensis. Lineage (NCBI taxonomy): Eukaryota > Rhodophyta > Bangiophyceae > Bangiales > Bangiaceae > Pyropia > Pyropia yezoensis. Next base: position 7,351,234 of record CM020619.1, read on the forward strand.
TTCTTAGAAAACAAATCTCAAATAGTATGCTGTGATTCCTGGCTTCCACCACTTTAGTGCGAACACTCGGCAACTGGGCACCACGCGGCACCGTGATGCACGATGTCGGCGTTGTCCAATCACAAGCAAACAACGCAGAGACGGTCGTATGCAATGATGAAAAGCAAAAAAAAAAAAAAACCATGCTTTCGGGCCTTGACAGTTGATTGGCAGCCGAGGCCGGCCGCACGACTCGACCAGATATTTTGGTCGGCCCCTCTGTCCGCCCACGACCTCCGCTCCGGTGTCTTCCACAACCCGTTCAGCAGCGCTGCTGTCCAGCTGTGCGCGGCCAGTACGGGTGCGGTTTTTTCTTCCCCAGGCCGCACTATAAATAGGTTCTCACGGCGGTCAGCGGTGCGGATCCCCCCCACGACCGTAACGTACCGTGCTTTGCGCGCCACTTCTCGCAGTGATCCACACACTTCTCCTCCACCCGTTTCCACCCTCCTCCCCATCATGGTGACCGGGCCCATCAATAAGTTTCTTGCGCGGGGCTCACAGCACCCGCGTTCCCAGGCGTCTCCTGGCCGCGTGTTCACGGCGCCCAAGCTCTCCGCGGTCGCCAGCACCTTCGTCGGCAACCTGTCGTTCTCGGCCTGCCTTTCATCCGCTTTTCTGCCGCCGGGCATGACAGCACGCTCCCTCGCCGAGTACAGCAAGGGTGGCGCTGTGATTTTTTACGACGCAACCGCGCCACTTAAGCTGCTTTTGACGCCGGACCAGAATCGTCACTTCCTCGCCTGCATTGAGCGCGGCGTGTGCAAGATCGGAGACGTACGATTTTTTTTGCTCCCCCGCTGCGTTTCTATCGACTCGTATTTTATTATTGGTATTGGTATGGATGCCATTGATCATTGGAGGAGACCGTGCCTAACTAATTTTCGATGCATGGATGAATCGCTACATTGGTATTTTAAGCGGATGTCTTTTTTGGTGCTCTCTCGGCTTGTTCTTTTTTGTCACTCGTCAACCGCTACAGGTCGTCACCGTGAAGGTGCACACCGCCATGCTGTCGCAGCCGGAGCCGCACACCCTCCGCGCCGCTAGCAACATGGTGCTGGCGGTGGCGCCGACAGGCTGCCCCGGCATTTTCATGGACTCCCTTCCCATCCCGCTGGCCTGGGCGAAGTCTTTGCCTCCGTGGTGTGTCTTTTCGTCCGTCCTCACCCTCAACATGCAGACGATCCGGTCCATGGGCGCGACATCCTCAGTGCAGGTCGTCGACCGCGTCGGCGAGCACGCCATGCTCACCATGCCGTCGCGGAACCTGTGAAACCTCTTGGGGGAGCTTAACCGCGTCACCCTCACCGACGTGCTATTTCCGTCACTCTGCAGCCCGTCCAACGCTTCCCGAGCCTTCCACTTCGGTGACGGGGCGACCGTCGAGGGTGTGTTCAAAGAGGTCAATTTCACGACAGGCATGACCTTTAACCAGACATACTGGTGGGTCCCTATGGTCTCCACCCCCGTGCCTACCCTGGAGGCAGACCGCATCGCCCGCGAATGGATGGCATATGCGGAGCCCGGTGCCAACAACGTGTTCTACGACCTCGTGCCCGTGGACGTCGGCGCCGCGGCGGACGCTGTCGTTGACCTCGTGGCGGACGAAAGCACGGCCTCACCAACTTCCGCACTGCTGGGCGCCGCCGCCCGTCGCGCGGGTGAGGAGGAGGCGGAGGAGGAGGAGGAGGACAGGTCGCCTGCGGGTGCGCCTGTTGACGCGGCACCTGGCGCCTCCGGTGGTGGCGACATGATTACATCTTATAGTGGGTCGGCCGACACGACCGACGTGTCGGCCCGCCGTCTGTGATTGTCCTGACACGGTTGTGGTCACGTGAGGAGAGAGAGGGGTACACATGCGCGTTGCGAGAGAGAGGGATAAACATGTACGTTGCGAGAGAGAGGGATAAACATGCACGTTGCGTTCAAAATACAGGCCCGCAGTGCAGCACTCCCAGCGCCGCGGGCACATGACACAAAATCGACCGCCCCCCGCTGGCCCCCTCATGGCCGCCTCAGCGCCCGTCGCGGCCGCCCGCGCCGCCGTCGACGGGGAGACGAGCGGCGGCACCACGGCGGCGGCTGGGGCGGAAGTGGCGAGTGGCGGGCTGCGGCGGCGACGGCAGCCGGCGCGCCGGCCGTACCCGTCGGGGCAACGGAAGCAGGGAGTCGGTGCGTGCGCAGGGAGGGCGGAGGCGGCCGCATGCTGCTGTCGGGGGGTGGGCAACCACCCCCCGGTGGCCCCCCCACAGCTGCCACGCGCGACGCCACCGCTCTGGGGTGGGGAGCGGGCGGCCGCTACCGGAGAGGGGGCGACCGCAGGCGGTTGCGGCCGGAATGAGGGCGCCCCCGCCGCTGTGGCGGGCGCGCGCGGAGGCGGCCTCCCCTCCCCTGCCGCCGTTGCAGGGACGACGCACCGGCGCACACCCGCGCCGCTGCTGCCGGCGGCGGCGCCAAGCGCAGGTGCCCAGACGACCGGGCCGCGCCCGCCCGTGGTCTTGAGCGGGGGCGTCCGCAGCAAAGAAAGGGGCAGCAGGTGCCAGCGCAGGGGGGGGGGGAAGGCAACGGTGCGGCGTCGACCGAGGTTGCCCCCGCCACCGACAGGTCCACGGGCGATGCCCCGCCGGCGGGCCGCGAAGCCGGCCGTCAAGCACCCCCCCCCATCCCCCTTGGCAGCCCCTCAAGGCGGCTAAGCAGCCTCCGTAGCCGCGTCGCCACACGCCAGCTGGCCACGACCATCCACAGGTGGGGCCGCCGCCGCCGCCACCAGCGCTCCCACCCGCGGGGGCAGGCCGCCGGCCGCCGGCAACGGGCCGTTCCCCCCCCCTCCCCCCCCCCCCCCCGCACGACCCCCCGCCGGACGCCCCAAGCAGGGGACAGCCGCCGTCGCCGCCCGCTCCACAGCCGACGCTTGGGGCACGGCCATCCACGGATGGGGTCGCCGCCGCCGCCACCAGCGCCCCCACCCGCGGGGGCAGGCCGCCGGCCGCCGGCAACGGGCCGTTCCCCCCCCCTCCCCCCCCCCCCCCCCGCACGACCCCCCGCCGGACGCCCCAAGCAGGGGACAGCCGCCGTCGCCGCCCGCTCCACAGCCGACGCTTGGGGCACGGCCATCCACGGATGGGGTCGCCGCCGCCGCCACCAGCGCCCCCACCCGCGGGGGCAGACCGCCGGCCGCCGGCAACGGGCCGTCCCCCCCCCCTCCCCCCCCCCCCCCCGCGCGACCCCGCGCCGGACGCCCCGCGCAGGGGACAGCCGCCGTCACCGCCCGCTCCACAGCCGACGCTTGGGGCACGGCCATCCACGGATGGGGCCGCCGCCGCCGCCACCAGCGCCCCCACCCGCGGGGGCAGACCGCCGGCTGGCGGCAACGGGCCGTCCCCCCCCCCTCCCCCCCCGCCCCCCGCACGACCCCCCGCCGGACGCCCCGCGCAGGGGACAGCCGCCGTCGCCGCCCGCTCCACAGCCGACGCTTGGGGCGCGACCATCCGCGGGCGGGGACGCCGCTCGCGGGGATCCTTGTGCTCTCTTGGCAGCAGGGGGGAGCGCGCGTGGCAGTGGTCGAGCGCACCGCCCACTCGCCCGGCCGCCACCGAAGGGGGGGGAGGGGGGGAGGGAGGGGCGCCCCGCCAGCGTCCCCGCTGGCCCGAACCGGGCGAGCCATCCCTGCGGGCTGCCGCCAGCCCCCGGCGGGCGGGGGTGCCGGTCTGGCCAGCGGGATCCGCCCGCCTGGCCCATCCGCCCGCCGCAGGGACTGGCACAGGCGGAGGCCGACTGCGCGCCCGGCGGCAGCCACGGCAGCGTCGACGGGGGGCCCCCCCGCGGGGTGCCAAACCGGCGGCGCCTCGCCGTGGACGAGGTCATGCGCCAGCACCACCCGCCGGCCAGAGGTGACCACGCCCATTGTAGTGAGTATCCGGGTCAATGGGAGCCCCCCCCCGGCCGCAAGGGGAGCTCATAGCGAAGCTCTGTACAAGTCCAGGGACAGAAAGTCTGAGAGAAATGTAGAACGGGCATGTAATGGTGTTCAAATGGGCGGCCGCTCCCTTGGGGGCGCGCAATCAAGAAGAACAACACAGCGGCGCGGCCTTCTGTTTTCACTCGTTCTTCCTCTTTCGTCTGCCTCGTACATCTGTACGAATTTACTCCAATACATCGCCCCGGCTGGCCATTGCCAGCCGGTCGCCAACGCCCCTGGGTGCGCGGCTGCAACAGCCCGTGGCCGACGTCTCCTTCAGCAGCAGGCTACCTCCCCACGTAGTATTGATACTCCCCCACCCCCCCGCCGACAACCCGCCCCACCAGGCACCGGCAGCCGCCAGCAGGACGCCCCGTGGAATGCTATACCTGTCCCCCCCCCGCCGCCCCGAAGCACCCTCCGTCACTACTCACCCAGCCACACCCGCCCTTCACTTGGATCGAAGCCGCACCACACCGCTTCACCCAGCCACCACGCAAGGCAGCGATCGCCTGCCCCCCGTCAGAAGCTGACCTCTCGCGCGACTACAGCCGCCCCCCCCCAGACGGCGGCTGCCAGCCCGCGGCGCCCATCAAACACCCCCGCGGCGCCAACCACCGAGCCGGTTCGTGTTCCACGTTGCCTCTACCACGTGGCTTTCTCGAGGAGGGAGTTGGGTATTTGCGATTGCCATTTCAGTACAGTGGTATCGATGACGAAGTCCTGCTCTGTGTGCAAAGCTTCGCTATTAGCCCCCCCTCTCGCCCTGGGGGGGGCTTCCATTGATATACAATTATCCCAGACAGCTCTGAGAGGCAGTTGCGAATGGTTGCCGCTGCACTGCCTTGTCGGTCGTTAAGTGGATGAACCGGCCACAATTCCCTGACAGAGCCTGTGCGCACGGCGCTGCAAGACGTACTGCAGCTACAGGGGTTTCTAATACAATTGTTCTACATCAGAAATCTTATCATGGATATTTAGCACGACCCTGAGAGAAAAGCCACCTCAGGACGATGGATTGTATAAATACATGTACCTCTGTAGTGTCCTGTCAGTGAGCAAAATTATCCGTACGTTTTTGCAACACTTTTTCCATCCCGGATCAAGTCTCCCCACCCGCCTCCGTGCAACAGCGCGCGCGGGCCGACGAAAAGCTTCATCACCTACACGGCTTGGGTGGTGCACACGACGGAAAGCGCTGGCAGGGTGGACAAGAGGGGCCGGCTGAATGTCATGACGGGGCCCTCCCTGCGCTCCCTGCGCCGAGAGTTGGATCAAAACGGCTCTACCTCCATCGGTGCCTTGACGAAGACTGTCAATCAGACGCGCACTCAGGGGGGTGGGTGCTCCGAGAAGGGTCCTGTGTCAACCCGGACGATCCGATGGGCCGTCAAGGCCATGGTGTTTGAGTCCCGGGTGTCCGCTAACACACCCTACCTGTCGGATCAGAACGAGGCCAAGCGCCTTGTATTGTGCTGTGGGCGGCGGGGGTGGACAATGGAGTCCTCACGTCTTTTTTAAGGCGCTAGTGGAGTCGATGCCTCAACGGGTGCAGAACGTGATCGAAGTGGGGGGTGCCAGCAGCAAGTACTGACAAGCCCATGGCGTAGAATGGATGATAGGATAGTAGCAAAAAGAACCGCACGAATCTCGATTGTTGCCGTACGGATAAATTTGCTCACTGACTGTACATGTAGTAGATCGACCGGCCCGTCGTCGCTCACCTCCAGCAATCGCGAGGGTGTCGGTACGTCCCCTCTGGTGGCGTGGCCGACATGTGCGCCGGTGCGGGCGCCTGCGGTTCAAGATATGTACCCTCGGGCTGGCAGCCGGCAGCCGCGTGCGCCGCGACAGGGTGGGTGCAGCGCACGCCAGCGGGGGCGCGTGTGTAGGTCTGCCGACGAAAACTATTAGTATTAGGCCATCAGGTTGGGTCATTTACGTACCCCTCAGGATGGACCCAAAGTGTCCCGTTGGCCCCAGGCGCGGGATCAAGGCCCGCACCCGCCGAAAAGAACGGGTAGAATGAGGAGTGTGCCCCCGCCAGCGTAGCAGACAAGAGAGGAGGGCCATTCGTACCGGCAGACGCCAGGGTGGTAGGAGGGGCGCGAGGGAGCGCCAGCTTGTCGCCCGATGGGCGGCCTGCTGAGCGCGATCCTCCCACCATCCGCTTATTTGGAAATGACCTGGCCAACCTCGCACCCGCGACGCACCCCACCCCGTGTCTCCGCCCCTCGCCCCGCCGACTGCTGCCCATCTCGCAGATCACGGGGTCGAGGCCCTCGGCCTTGATGAGACGCACAGCATGATGGCTCTTGTCAAGAGCATTGAGCGGGACGGCGTCGGCGGGCGGGCTACTGATGGCAGTTGCCACGACGCTCGCGGGTGAGTACGTACAAGAGGTCACGCCGTCCGGAGTTGCCGCTGTGGCGTCGATTAGTCCGTCAGTGCCGGCGTGTGAGCTTCCGGAGCTTCGGATGCTTCGGCACGAAGTCTAGCGCAGTGGCGTTGGCAAGTGGCAGCTGGCGAGCAAACCGCTGGTGCCCAGTGCGACGGCAGGCGGGTAGGCGCCGGTCGGTGCGCCGTCTGCTGCGGGCGAGGCGTCTGTGCGGCGGTGGAGATGACGGTACGTGTCGTGGCCATGGCCGCGCTATTGATGGGTGATAGGCCGGGCCCCGCTTTTCTAGTGAGCTTGTGGGGAGTTATGGGTGGGAAGTGATGTCATGTGGGGGCTGACGGGGGGGGGGGATGATGGATTGCGGGTGGTGACGGGGGGGGAGGGCGCAAGCTTTTGCAGCGGGTGGCTGGCGGGGGTGCGCGAGGGGAGGGCGCGACGAGACGGAAGTCGTCTACAACTGTTGAGAGGCTAAAAACGAACTGCGCCACATGACCGGTGTGACCGGCCTGGGGAACTGAAAATCTCCAGTTCAACAATAACGTGGGCACTAGATGACCAACGGCAGCTGCCGGGTGGTGATGGTGCGTCGTGTGGCTGGTGGAGTGCGTCGGGCCGGACAGTGGCCGGGTGGTCGTCGAAGGCGAGCTGATGGCCGCTCGCAGTAAAACCTATCAACCCGATTCTATATGAAGGAATACGAAAAAAGAAAACCTTTAGGATTAAGAACTAGTTCTTCAACTAAAAATACCGGCGGTGGTGGCTACGGCGGTACAACCCCGGCCGGATGCGGGGGTGGGACAAGGGGCTGCTGATACACTGCGGAGGAGACAACCGCTGGGTGGCAGAGGGACTGGGTCAGGCATGATCTATTGCACCCTCTCTTGCCCCCAGTATGTAGGGGATAACAGCACACGGTGGGTGACAGACAGCACAATCCAGAAACCCCGCCCCGCCTCCCATTTCCCCCTCCTCTCCCATACCCCCCTCGCTGCCGGTCGCGTACTTAGGCGCCGCCTCGAAAGACGACCCGGAAGCCATTGGAGTAGTTTGGAAACAGGTCGCTGTTGTGCGCGCACCGCGCCTTGGGCTGCCGGAACGGGTTGAGGGACACGTTCGACCAAGTCCCTCCTCCCCGCACCCGCAGTGGGTACTGCATCCGTGGCAGCTCCGCACTAAACTCAATGTAGTCTGTGGCGATGAGCACCAACCGCCGATCGGCCATCAGCTGCACCGTCGGCGCCCAGGTCGGGTACGCACACAGCCCGGCGTTGAGGGCTACCACCACCGTCGGGCGGGTCCACCCGGCGGTCGCAGCGTACGTGTGGTAGAGTCCGCGCACCAGGCGGACCGTCTCCTTGGGCGTCAGGCGCACCACCTTCCCGTCGCGCGACGCGGGCACGGCAGGGCCAATGACCACCAGCGACAAATCTGTCATCGGTAGCAGGTGGGACACCTCGGCAAACAGGGGGAGGGCGTCCAGCTCGGCTTCGGCGCCCAGCAGGTGCACCACCGCCGCCGCCGGCTCGGACAGTCCGCCGCCGCCGGCCGACCCGGCGGTCGCCGTCGCCTCCGTCGCGCCTGCCGCCAGCGCCTCGGCCAGCGCAGCGTAGACGGTCCGCGCCGGGTGGAGAAGCAGCGGCGCCAGGCTGGACCGTGGCATACCCCGCGCGTCGAGGTAGTCGGCCCAAGAGGCGAGCGGCGACGGTGGCGGCACGTCCAGCGGGGTGGACGGCGGCCGCGCCGCAGCGGCCATTCCCCCCCACGCATCCGCGGCGGACCGGGGGGCGGGCAGCGTACCGTACGGCCGACGTGGGTGGGCGCCCACCGCTCGCCGCCAGTAACCGTCGGGCCGCACACCCGCGGAGGCCAGCGTTGCCGCCAGCGCTTGGCCACACGCGCCCGCCCCGTGGGCATCATCGAGGAGAGCGGCCGCCCAGGGGAGTGCATCCACCCACGCCGACGGCTCACATTCCTCGCGGCGACGGACGCGGCGGGTGAGGGGACACTCCACCGCCTGGTGGCCCATGTCCGACGCTGCACACGACCGCCCACAGTAGGTGAGCATCTGGCAATCGGGGCAGACCGTCTTCGCGGGCGCCTTACACTCGGCGCACACCTTGACCGACAAGTCAGGGCGGCCGGCCAGTGAAGAGGCGAGCGTGCGGAGGTCCCCCTTTTCCACACACCCCCGTGCGTCGCCGCCGCGGGCGGTGATGTAGGCACGAAGCTGACGGACGGTGAGGGTGTTGATGTCCACCATTGTGGCGTACGTGCAAGGGCGAAGGACGTGAGGGGCAGAGATACAGAAAGGGGAGGAGAGGTGCAGCGGGAGCTGGGGGAAGGGGGGTCGGGAGGGGTGGCTATGAGAGAAGAGGGGTAAGACCCACGCGGGGAACGGAAACGCGGGTGGGGGGACGTCAGCAAGAAAAGAAATACGGTCGTTGGGCGGCGAGGCTGCGTAGAGGGAACGACTCGGCGAGGGGCAGCCGGGAAGGGCCGCTGTCGTTCAGGCGGGGTGGCCTGCTGCTGCTGCCAAATACAGGCCTCTACAAATCATACGTCCTGTCATACGTATACGTACCTACCCCCTCGAGGCCCTCCGCCGACACCAGCAGGGGGCTCGAACCAGGCGACTCCTTCGGTTCAGGGGGTATGTATCATCCGGGGCTCCGAGGATAGGCACTCTTAAAAAAAATGTATGTTTGTGCAGACTGAGTCACGGTGATAAATTCTGAGGATCTGTGATAAAGTCTGACCTGTGGGACCCCTCTTGAAAGGCCATTGGGGAGGGCAATCTGCCTCGTTGGGCGTGCAGACGCAGATTTCCCAGGCGGCACTTCTGCACATGGTGCTCATGATACATAGAAGCAAAAAACGGAGCGAATGATACGAGAGGAAAGAAGAGCTCATCAGCATGCCGCTCATACGACTCAAGGTCGTACTAAACGTCGTGATCGGGGCTTTACAGGCTATCGAAGAAAAAAAAACAACCGCCAATCGACCTCTCTTAGTTGGACCGGGAGCGGCAGCACTCTGGCTCTCGTTCTTCTTCTCGTCAACAGCCTATAAAGCCCCGATCACGACGCTTAATACAACCTTGAGTGGTATGGGCGGCATGCTGATGAGCTCTTCTTTCCTCTCGGATCATTCGCTCCGTTTTTTGCTTCTATGTATCATGAGCACCATGTGCAGAAGTGCCGCCTGGGAAATCTGCGTCTGCACGCCCAACGAGGCAGATTGCCCTCCCCAATGGCCTTTCAAGAGGGGTCCCACAGGTCAGACTTTATCACAGATCCTCAGAATTTATCACCGTGACTCACTGCTTTGTGCGGGATCGAGAAGTCCTTTGAGGTGCGGGCTTACAGTCGCGCACCACGTCAGCATCTCTGCTGGCGCTTCCACAATCCAGCCATCCTCCGTCCCACCATCTTTCTGCGTACATGCCATCTCCGTGCTCTCTGGCGGCGCCCCCATGGACGGCGGGGGCATTGCAGCGGCCATTAACGCCATCGATTCCGCCCTCCGCCGCTGTGTGTCGGTCCCCATCCGGTCTGAGGCGGCCCTCGATGGGCACCCCGAGCGTGCCCTGTGCGGCGCGTCGACTACGGCCGCCACCTGGATGAGCGCCTTTTCGCCCTTTGCTTTGGCGCTGCCCCCCATCACGCCGTCGGCGGTTGTGGCTGCCCCCGGGGGGGTGCCTTCTGCAGCCCTACACGGCGTGGACCGGGCGGTGACGGTCGACCGGGTTTGGAAGATGATGCGCGCTGGGGCGCCCGGCGAGCGGGAAGGTGGCGGGGGGGACGAGACTGGCGACGCCATGGCGGGCGTGTGTCCTTTCCTTTCCTCGTCGCTTGTGCGGACGGCGCCGTTGCCTTCATCGCTTGGCGGCTGCCCTGTCCGGTCGCCCGTTGCCGCCTTCCACCCACCCACTACCCCCCCTCGTGTCGCATCGCTCGGCCCCGTTGTGGTGGCGAGCTCCCAAATGTACGTACCCACGATTGTGGACGAGTCGACCGTCGCGGGGCTCACCCTATGGGATGTGAGCGTTGACAAGGTACACCCGCCGGAAATGCGCGGTGGCGGCCCGGTCGGCGGGCACCACACCCGCTGGGGCCGGTTTGTGTACGACCTCTCGTCGGGGGTGCTGCTCACGGCGTCTTCGCATGATGGGGGCGGCAGCGTCTACTTCAACACATTTCGTGAGGGCGGGGAGGACTCTACGTGGACGTCATCTACGGTTATCTATGAGCGACCGAAAAAGGTGGGCGCGCCGCCACTTACGCTCCCGCGCATGTCGACGGTGTGGCACAAGGGGGGGGGGACGGACGCCCCGGTTCCTCCGCCTGACTCGACGCCAACGATGGTGTCGGTGGTGGCTGCGGCTGCGGCGGCCACCCCTGATGGTCGGCCGTCAGGGGCGAGGTCCCCTCTGGACGCTTTTCGGGCCGCGGTGATGGCGCAAGTCGGCACGTATGGGGTCGGCACCTTCATCGTTGCGGAGCCGCCGAATGTGGCAGCTGCCACGGACTTGGGCGTTCTGAGCCTGTCTGCCCGCGTTGAGGAATCCTCCGCCGCCGTGGTGGCTCGCCTGCAAACCGCCCTGTTGTCGTCATCTGTCGTGTCGGCATCGGCGCTGCGGGTGGGCACCGCCCGCGGGTGCAGCGGCGGCAATCGCGGTAACGGCGGCGGCGCCGTCGACGACGACGACGACGGCGGCGGCGGTGGCAGCGGCGGCAGCGGCGGCAGCGTTGGCGTCGGCGTCGGCGCGGGTGGAGACGGCGGCGCTGCTGGTGGCGCTGGCGGCGCGGGGACCCCAGCTGCCACAGCCGGGTCGGTGCATCGGCTAGTGCGGCGGCCTAAAGAGCGCATCCGCCTCGACGATGTGGCCGACGAGGCCACCCGCCGGCGGGTGGTGCGCAACCGGGAGAGTGCGCGGCGGAGCAACGAGCGGCGGCGGCTGGCGCGTCTGGCAGCCCGTGCCAGCGGTGCGGCATCCGCCGCTGCCGCCACCACCCCCGCACTTGTGGGGGGAGCACCCGCAGACGCGGGGGCGTCTGGGGGTGACGGCTGACCGTGCAGGGCCAAAACAGAGGGGGGTGGGGGCGAGACTCCCTTCCGCGCCCCTTGTCCCATCCTGGGGAGGGGGGCGGGTGAGAGTGTTGCGCCAAGCTCGGGACTGGTGCGTGCGTGAGTGGGGTGCTGGGGCATGAGCGGGATGCTGTGGTACGTGCGGGGTGCTGATGCATGTACGGGATGCTGGGGCATGAGCAGCTGCTCAGGCTCTGCAGGGCCTGGGTCAATAGATCGACCTGCTGCAAGGGAGGGCGCCTTCTTGGAGAGGGAGGGGCGGCTGACACGCCGGTAACCGCCGCTGATGGCGAGTTGTGTGATCGAGCTGGAGGGAGAGGGGGTGCGGAAGACGGACGTCCGCCCGTCGTCTGGCCGACGGCGACACCAGACGGCCGTGACGGGAGCCCCGGTGGGCCCCCCGCGCCACCGCCCCATCCCATCCGGCCGGCCGTCCCCAAGGGGCTAGCAGCGGCCACGACGGCGGAGGCGCCTGCTGCCGGCCGCCGCGGCTGTTTGCCGCTTCCGCGAATGTCCCCCGCGACGGGCGGTGGGCAAGGGCAAGGGACCTGTGTAGTAGGGGGGGAGGGCGCAGCGTCGCCCCCTTTTCCGCTCCGCCCCCCCTCTTTTCCGGCGGGGCGGCCGACGCTCGCCACCGCCGCCCGCACCACGTGCCGCGCCGTAGCGGAGGCAGCGGCGCCGGCGGCGGAGGTGTTTGCAGGGGCCGCGGCAACAGCTAGCGGCGACTATGAAGGCGACAGTGGCGACGGTGGCGGCGGCCAAGAGGGGCGCGCGCACCATTACGTGCGGCGACATACGGTACACACATAGAGTACGTCCCAACAGCACGCAACCCCCTTTTTTGTGGCGCACCGAAAAAGAAACGTGCGAACACGGGCGGGACGCCGCGGCCGGCCGGGGCACCGCCCCGCACCAGCGCTGGCCCCGCGCGGCGAGGGGGGAGGCGCCGACGAGCGTCCTCTCCCCCCCCCCCCGCCCCACCACACTTAACATCGCCATTACCCCCCCCCCCTCCCGGCAGTACTCTACCCCGCAGTACTACACCGTCGCCCCCATCCCAACCGACCAGCGGTCGCTCCCACCCACCGCCCCCTCCCCCACCCCTCCACCAACGGCGGGAACACCCTCCCCACCTCCCCGCGCCACCCCCCCCCCCCACCCCCCAAACTCCATCATACCCCAATCGGCCGCCGACCGGCTGGCCAGCAGTCATGCTCACGCGGGATTCCCCCCCCCCGGCCCGTCCTCGTCTGCGTCCCGGCTGGCGGCGACAACAAAGTAGGGGCCGATAAAGGTGGCCACCAGCGTCAGCCCCGCGTGGACGGCGGCGGCATACGCAAGGCGCCCCTGCCCGACGCCCATCCCCGCCGGCCCCACCGCTGCAATCTGCACCAAACTAAAGTTGAGCAGCAGCACCACCCACACCAGCGGCGTCGCGTGGACGTGCAACGACACCACACCGCGGGCGGGGCGGCCCGTCCCCGCCGCAGCGACCGCGGCGGCCAGCCCCAACAGGCCGTGCGCGACCATCACCCCGCCCGTCACGATGGTCTGGATGGGGAATACTCCCACATGGGGGGGGAAGTCGAAGAAGAAGGGGGCCGCCAGGCGGCCGCCGCCAACGGCAATGGTCAGCACAATGCCCGCCGCGAGCGTGCCGCCCCCGCCGAGTGCCATGAGCGCCGACCAAAAGACCGCCCGCAGCCGGTTGTAGCCGAGGCCGACGGTGAGGAGCGCCGGCGGCGCCTCCACCGCCTGCTGCGCCTGAAAGGCCAGCAGCCGCAGGCCAAACACAAACTGCCCGCCCTGCAGCGCCGCGCAAAACGCCGACGACGTGACAATCCCCGTCGCGATGAGGCCGTGCGTGCGTGCGACGGAGACGACCTCCCCCACGCCCAGCACGGTCGGCTCGTCCAGCCGCCAACGGTACGCGGGCATCAGAAACACCCACACAATGTAGGTGAACCAGCTGAGCGGCACGTGGAGGACGAGGAACACGAGCGTCGGCACCACCCCGCCACTCGCAAACGCCAGCTCCACCACCGCCACCATCAGGCCGCACACGCCAAAGACCACCTCAAAGAGGGCGCCCAGGAAGGGCAGCAGCGGCGGCACCACCGTCGATGGCCGGTTGTTTGGGAGGAGCTCCCGCGTCGCGTCGGAAGTCACAAACCGGACGAGGCCCTCGACGACGACCGCGGCAGACCACAGCGCCAGCAGGCCCGCCGCCTCGGTCCGCCGCCGCGACACCTCCGCCGCGTACACCGAGCCCGTGGTGTAGCGGGACCAGACGCTGGTGCGCTTCTTGGACGGCGCCGACCGGGAACCGCTGCTGCTGCTGGCATCGTCGGCGGCCGTGGGGGTGGGGATGTAAGCCGCCACGGGTACGGGCGCGGGCGCCGGCGCGGGAGCGGGCACGGGTGCCGGCACGGTCGGCGGGGGGGGGGGGGGGGGGGGGGGGGCCTCCCCGGGAGCCGCCGGGACCGTCGGGGGAGGGGCGGACGGCGCCACCTCTGCCATCGTCGGCCGCTGCAGGAACACGGACCCGCAGGGCCAAAGGGGAACCGGCAGAGCGCTGAGGGAGACGGCAGACGAGCCGGCAGCGGAGTAGCTCGGTGGGCGGCGCGCGGCGCGCGCACCGCGACAAAGAGGCGCACGACCAAGCCGAGGCGGGGTGGCACCCAAGCGCCGCACGCGCGTCGAGGTGGCGACGCAGGCGCGTAACGGTGGGCGGGGAAGAGCCGTCGAGGACGGTCCCGGCGGGGTGGCACACGCGGCGTGCGGTCCAACACACGCGCGGGGGGGGTGCGAACGCCACGACGCCCCGCCGCGGCGAACGTTCACCCACCCTCTTCCTTTTTAAGTGCGCCGCTGGAGCGGCAAGGTCTGCGGGAGGTACGTCTGCGGATTCAAGCGCCACCGGCAGAGGGGTGTGGAGGCTACGGGGCTGCCGCGGTGCTCACACCCCCGCGTGCTGCCCTACATACAGATCCCCCCTGTCCTCCTGTGGGGGGCCGGCCGCCGATGGGCAGTGGGGGCGGCCTCGGGCGGCGGCGGCCTCAGGCGGCCCCCCCCACCGACAACCCGCGCTAAGTGGGCGGAGCACACCTCCGACTGGGCTCTGTGGGCACCCCCCAAGCGTGCACTACGTATGTATAGCGCGGCCAGTCGTCTGCTCTGTGCCCGCGGACAGGAGCTGGACACCGAAAACACAAACAAAAAGAGAACGGCGGCGGGCGTCGCGGAGCGGAGGCCACACCAATGTCGTGTTGGAGGGCCTCCAGGGCGGGCAAGTGCAACCTGCTCGACTGCGTCCTGCGATTCAACCCTGCCCTCCAACGCCTTCTTGAAGGTCGTCTTGAAGAGCTCACAGGCTCGCGACCAACCAACGGCTGTGACACCCTGGGGGTGCAAAACGAGCACGCTAGCGGAGCGCTGGAGGGGGTTGTGCAGGGAGACAGGCGCCAGATCAACCGCGCGAGCGCCTACACCCAGGGGTTCCCCCCGTCCCCGCCCGGGGGTGGCTGTCCAACACCAGCCGCAACGGTCGATTGGAGGCGGGCGGCTGTGGGATCTCCTTCCGGAGCGCGCCGGTTCCAACACCCAGCCGACGAGGCGCGAGTCGCAGCGGACGGCAGCTGGGGAGGGCGTGGGACGGGGGGCCGGGAGGGAGGCGAGGCGGGGTGCATGCCGCCTTGATGATCAAGGATGATGCGGTGCGGGCGTTGGCTGGCGGGCCTCCCCGCGTTTTTTTTTTGTCCGCCTTCCTGCGCCCACGGCGAGCCAGCGCCCGCTACGATTGCATTTTTGTGTTGGTTGGCCTCTGCTGCTCTCTTCCTGATGTGAACGGAAAGAGGGAGAGAGCCTCTCTGAGAGGGGGGAGAGCGCGCCATGCAGCTGGCACCGTCCCCGCCGCCTCGCGCGTCCCCTTCCCATATGCTTCATCTATGATAGGGAGGCGAGCGCCGTGTGGACGCCCGACCTGCCCGCCGGTCACGCAAATCTGCAGCCCCCGCCCCCCCTCGCTGCCTCCCCTGTGCATGACGCACAAACCCATGGATCAAGACAGCCCCCAGCCGCGTGGCGGCGGCTAGCTAGCGCCACCTCCACTCTCCTGCGACCGTTTCGTCCAGACCACCTCGGAGATTTGTGTTCCTTGTGCGGACAGGACAGAATCTTGTGTGCGTACAGTAATTCTGCCCCGCGCTGCAACTGCCCCAGTCGAGGGAGGTTGTTCGCAGACCCCGCTGGGACCCTGCAGGCAAGGGCGCCTTTGCCATACCGCCCCAGCGCGTCGCCCGTTCGAGCTCCCTGGTGTTTGCAAACAGTGGCGAACGAGGCGGGGAGGGGGCGTGCCACGCCTCGTGGAGCTCCTCCGCTGGCAACAGGCCTGAGAGAGCAAGATGCCCTGTGGCATTTGTCGTTGACGACCTCAGCGCCACGCACCGTCCTCAGGGCTACACACAAATATACTGTCTGAATTTTTACTGCTCTCGGTCCGAATCTGTTGTTTTGTATTTTTGAAACAAGTTAAATACTGTGGTTAGAGGGATTTCTTCCTATGAATTTATCAGGGGCGGGACCGCCATCCTTGTCAGCCCAGCTCCCTCCACCCGTCGTCTGCGCCGCGTTGCCGACACTCGCGGGCTTGGCGGTGCGTCGTCGGGGCACGCTCCCTTGGCCGGGGTGGCGCCCCCGCTTCAACCCCGCCACCGACAGCCGCGCCGGCGCGGCTGGCGCGACAGCCGCTGCTTCCGGTGTGGCCCCGACGGCCCGCACGCCCGTCGGCCGCCCTGGGCACCCCGCGGCGGCGGCGGCGGTGGCGGCCACGCCTCCCGCGGCCGCCGGCGGCGGTGGCGGCAGCGGCAACCGCGGCCGCCGGCGGCGGTGGCGGCAGCGGCAACCGCAGCGGTCACACGCGGTCGCTGGGGGCTTTTTTCGCGCTCCTGCCGGGGGGGGGGGGAAGGGGGCTCACCCTCACCCCCCACCCCCCCTCCCTGGAGCAGCACCTGTGGTCGACGGCGCTGCTGGTGAGCATGGCGGGCGCGTAGAGGGGATACACCCCCCCCCCTGCGCTCCCCCCATCTGCGTCGCGCTCGCCGCCCATGTCGGTCAACGACAGGGGGGTTGACAGGCCACGGCGGTGCGGGTGCCGCCGGCGGTGCGGGGTGCGCACAACGACGCAGCAGCGCCCCGCTGTGTCCCCGCCTCGCCGCCCACGACCCGGCCAGAGTCCCCCCCTGCCCGAGCCGATCCCCGACTTCCGCCCCCCCCGCTGTCGACCTCCTGCTCCCCTCTGTGCGCTGACGCTCCCGTCTCCCCCACTCGTCACCCCCCCCCTCCCCCCCGCCGGTGCTCGATCATGGCGTCTCCGCCAGGGGCTTTGGTGGACGTCCCCCTCCCCCCCCCCCTTCAGCCCCCTGCTCTGCCCCCCTCCCCCCCCGCCGCCGACCGCATTCCCGCGGCGGTCGCCGGCGGGCGTCCACGGGCTGCCTTGTCCGCCGTTGCCTCGCCCTCATGGCGGGGTGTCAAGGGCGCCGCCGGCGGTGCGGCCACCACCGCCGCACGGGTGGCGCTCGCCGCCGTGGCGGCCGGCTGGCTGCTGTGGCTGTCGGCTTCGGCGCCGGGGGGGGCGGGGGGCGGGGGGGGGGGGACCCCGCCGTTCAACCCGCTCGCCGCGTCGGCGCCCGCCGCAGCGACGGTGGCGCCACCGCCTCTGGCGGCGGCGGCGGCGGCGGCGCCCGTGTCCCCGCCGCTGGTGTGGTCACTGGGGCGGGGCGGCGGCCGCCCCGTGGCGGTGCTGTCGGCAGCCCACCCCACCGCGTGTGGGCCTGGCACCGCCACCGCCGCCGCCGCCGCCGCCGCCGCCGCCGCCGCCGCCGCCGCGGCGGACGACGGGTCAGGGGTGCGGGCAGCGGCGACGGCGGCAGCGGCGGCGGGCGCCGTGGACGTGGCCTACGGAGCAGGTGGGCCCGACGTGGACGCACCGCTGGGGGTGGTGCTGCGGTTCCCCCCCCCCCCCCCCCGGTCGGGGGCGGTGCAGACGGGACGGCGCGCCCTCCCGGCGGCGTGGCCGACTACCCCGACGACGGGACGGGTCTGCCGCCGCCGCCGGCGGGTGCCCACGCGGCCGACGTGGCAGCAGGGCGCTGCGTGTGGGGGGCGTGCGCCGCCAGTGGCGGCGGCCCCGTCGGTGACACCCGCGGCGGCGGCGGCGGCGGCGACGGCGGCGGCAGTGTGGGGACGTGTGGCCCTCTGGCAGCGACCACCCCCCCCATGGGCGTGGCGTACGCGGCGCACGCAGACGAGCGGTTGGCGGCCGACGGCTACCGCACGCTCTTTATCAACGGGTCCGAGCCCCTGCCAGCCGGGGTGGCGGTGGTGCGCCTCCGCGGCAGCAGCGGCGGCAGCGGCAGCGGCGGCGGAGGCAGCATTATCGGCGTGAACGGTGGCAACAGCGGCGGCGAGCGCAGTGGTGGCGGCGGCGGCGGTGGCGGCGACGGCGGCCACCGCGGGTGGACGGTGGGGAAGCCCACCTGCGGGGGCCCGACGCCCCATCTGGTGGTCATTGACGATGCGTACGTGGGGGCGGACGGGGAGGTGGCGGCGGCCGACGGCCGCGTCACCGCCGCGGTGGCCGGCGGGTGCTGCACCCAAGACTGGAGACGCCTGGCGGGCCGCCCCCTGCCGGGGGGGGGGACCGTCGCGCTCGGCACGGTGTTTGTGGTGGCCCAGCCACACGGATCCACCTACTACCACGTGCTCAATTCGGTAAGGACGGGGGGCGAGCGAGTGTGGGAGGGGGGGGGGGGGGGGGAGGAGGAGGAGGAGGAGGGGGGGGGGGTGAGGGGGGAGGAGAGGGGGAGGAGGCGGCGGCGCAGTCGGAACGTCGGGAGTGGTGGGGGGATGGACGGCAGCGCGGGTGGCCGCGTCCACCGCCTTTGCAGGTGGGGGGCAGCGGCGGCTGCCGCAGCGGGGTGGCCAGGACAGGCGGCAGCGTCGCGGCAGCCGTGGCCGTGTTGCGGCCGCACCCGTCGCGGCAGCCAGTCGATGCGGAGGACTGACGGCGTACCGGATGCTCATTTCGTCCTCCCCAACCCCCCTCATTCCCCCCCCCCCCCCCCCCCACCGCCTTCCTTGCACCCTTTCCGACGCCCATCTGCCCCCCTGTGCACGTGTGTGTGTGTATATGGACGTCCACCCCCCTCCATTCCCCCCCCCCCAGGTACTCCCCCGGCTGCTGCCCTTCCTCCCCTACCTCCGCGCCCACCCCCGCATCCTCATTGGCATTGCCGACAGCGCGGCCGCGCGGGAGGCGCTGGCCCTCCTCCGCCTCCCCCCCCACCGGGTGCTGCCGCTGCCGGCCGGGTCATGGAGCCACGCGCGGCGGCTGCTGCTGCCGCCCCCCGCCGAGGGCAACGGCGCCTCCTTCCACGGCTGCTACACCCACCGCGCCGCGGCGGTGCTGGCCGCGTACGTGCCTCGGTCGGGGGGGGCCGCCGCCGCCGCCGCCGCCGCCGACGCGGCCGCCGACGCGGCCGCCGACGCGTGGATGGACGCGGCGGTGCCCGCGGCGGCAGCGGCAGCGGCGGCGCTGCCGCCCCTGCGCCCGCCGCCGCCGCCGGCGGCGCCGCCACCCCCTCCGCCGCCGCCGCCGCCGCCGTCGGCCGTTGCCGCCGCCGCCGCCTGGCTCCGCCGCGCGGTGGGCGGCGGGGCGGGGACCCCCCCCCCGCCCCCCCCCCGCCCCCCCCCGCGCTGCCCACGCTCGTCCTCCTCCAGCGGCGGCGGTCCCCCCCCGTTGCACCCCCCCCCACCAACGCCCCTGGGGCCCCCCGCGACGTGTCCCCCCCCTGCGCCTACCCCCGGTGTGCGGTCAACTTTGCGGTGCTCGCCGCGGCGCTGCGCGCGCGCTACGCCGCCCGCCTGCGGGTGGTGGTGCACCCGCCGTCCGCGGGGCTGGCCGCGTCGGTCCGCCGCTTTCGCGGCGCCGGCGCTGCCGCCGCCGCCGCCGGCGGTTCTGCCGGCGCGCCCGCAGGCACAACCGCGGCCGCCGGCGCGGCGGTGGTGGTGGGCGCCCACGGGGCGGGCTTTTCCAACGTTGCCTTTATGGACCCGGGCGGCGCGGCCGTCCACGTGGCGGCCTTCCCGTTTACCCCCTTTGCGACGATCGCCGCCGCCGCGGGCGTGCGGTGGGTGCACCTGCTGGGGGGGGAGGCGTGGGCGCGCCAAGCCTCGGGGGGGGTCCTCAACGTGACGGCGGTGGTGGCGGCGGTGGACGCAGTGGTGGCGGACCGTGAAGGGTGGGGGGGGGAGGGGGGGGATGTGGGTGCCTGAGGGAACGGCGGCGACGCAGGGGGGGGGAGGAGCAGGACGGGGGAGGAGCAGGGGGGGGGGGGGGGGGGCGGGATAGGGGAGGGAGCTAAACGGAAGGAAGGAGCAAGGTGGTGGGCGGGGGAGCCAGGGGGGGGGCGGGATGGGGGAGAATGACGCCGATGAGGGGGAGCGTGTATGCCACGCCCTACGCCCGCCCTGGCTAGGGGTGAGTGGGAGCGCTCGCGGGATGACCCCGCGGGGCCCTCTGCAGAGCGCCCAGACCCAAGAGACAGACACCGGCCACGACGGTCATAGGGCGAATAACAAGCAAAAGTGGCAGGGAAAGGCGGAGGAGGGAGGACAAGGGCGGGGGCGCCCCAGCCTCCCCAGCACGGCAAGCACCAAGCGGCGCCGGCGGGCGGGTCACCCCCCCCCCCCATCCAACGCAACGGTCCAATCGTGGGGCGCCCACTCGGCCGCCGCGGCGGTCATGGCCGCCACCTGCGCCGCGTACGTCCATGGGCCGGCGGCCGCGCCGCCGTCGTCGCCGTCACCGCCGCCGCGGTCGCCGCTGCTGCCGCCGCCACCGCCGCGCGCGTCGGCGCCCCGCAGCGCCGCTTCGAGGACGCGCAGCGCCGCCGCGGCCGACCACCCGCGGGGGCGGTCGAGCACGCGCGCCATCCCCCCCCCCGCCACCCCAAACCACACCGCCACGTACGGCAGGCCGCGGGGGAGGATGGTGCGGAGGGGGCGGGCGCCGTCCCACCGGCGCACCCGCCCATTGGCGCCCCCCTCCCCCCCACCGTGGCCACCACCGTCACCGTCGCCGTCACTGCCATCGTCAGCAGTGGTGAGGGCGTGCCAAAAGTAGGCCCGCGCATCGGCCGCCACCCCCGCCGGCAGCGGCACCGCGTGGACAACCGTGTGGGCGGCGGTGGGGTCACGGCCGCGGCGACCGCCGCCGCCGCCGCCACCGCCACGGCCGGCGCCAGTGGAGACTTCGAGAAAGACAACCTCCTCGGCCGGCGACCGCGCGGCGGCTACGGCGGCGAGGCCGTCGCGGAAGCGGCGGTCTTCGGCGGCCGCCGCGGGCGGCAGCGCCACCGATCCGCCCGTTCCGTGGACGGCGGGCGCCAGGACGAGGTGCCCCCGCGTCAGCGGCGGGGTGTCGGGCACGCCCAGGTACAGGTGGTCCCCCATGGCCACGAGGGTGTGCTTTCGCCGGTGACGGGGGAGGTGCGCGAGGCACCGCCGGCACGCGGCGGCATCGTCGACGCGGCCACCGCCGCCGCCGCCACCGCCACGGGACGTTGCGGGGAATGCCCCGTGCGGCGGCAGCGACGGCGGCGGCGCCCCGCCACCGCCCCCTGCGGCGGCAGCCAGCCCCCTCTGGCGACGGCCACCGCCGCCGCTGACGGCGGCCACGTCAGCGTCCTCCTCGTCGCTCACCCCCCCCCCGCCATACCCCCGCCCACGGCGCACAATGAGCGCCGCGGCGGCCGCGTCGCCGCCGCGGCCGACCAGGCGCTCGGCCCGTGCCTCGGCGCGGAGGCGGTCCTGGAAACCCAGCGGGGGTGACGCTGCGGCAGCGGCCAGCGGGGCGCCCGCGGGCGTCGGGGGCGGCGGGGGGGCGCCACCCCGTCGGGGAGCGGGGGGAGCCCCGCCACGTGCGCCCGCCGCGGCGGAGGCCGCCGCCGCCGCCGCGGACGCGGCACCCCCACGGACGGGTAGGAGGGTGAGTGGGTCCACGGCGGGCGCCGCCGCCGCCGGTGCCGTCGCCGCGGGGGCGGCGGGGTGGCGCCCCAACCCGGGCCGCGGCGGCGGCGCATGCCGGCGGGACGGCGGCGGCGCGCCCGGCGCGGCCGCCGTCGCCGGCCGCTTGACCCCCCCCCCGCCGAGCCGCTCACGCAGGGTGGCCGCGACCGCCGCGTTGGCCCCCCCCGCCCTCTCGCCAGCGTCGCGCCGGGGGCGCGGCGGCGGCGGCGACGGCGGTGAAACGGCAGCAGCGGCGGTGGGGGCGGCGGTGGGAGCGCCCCCGCCACCTTGGGGCAGCCCGCCCCCACCACGCCCCCCACCCCCCCACGCAGCCGCCCGTGCGGGGGGCGGCGGCGGCGGCGGCGCTGGGCGAGCGCCGGCCGGCGGGCTCCCCCGCGGAGACGCCCCCGACGGGGGTGGCGACCGCGGCGGGGAGGTGGCGTACGGGGCAAACACCCCCCCCGCCCCTGCCGCAGCGACGGCCGCCGCCACCGCCGCCGTGCGGTGGGTCGGCGGCGGCCGTGGCGACGGCGACAGCGACGGAGGTGGCGGTGACCGCCAACGGCGGGGGGATGTGGTGGGTGCGCAGACGGGGAGGGAAGGGGGGGGAGGCGGGGCGGGGCGCCTCTCGCGCCGCGCCGCCCGCTCTGCCCGGATGGCGGCGCGGGCCGCCTTGCGGCTGGCGTGGGTGGACGCGGGGAGGGGGTCCATGGGGGGGGAGCGCCCTAGCGGGCGGAGGGGGGGAGAGAAAGAGAGGGAGGAAAGGAGATGGTTTGGATGCGGTGGGGGGGGGGGGGGGGGAGGAAGGAGGGGGGCCTAACGGGGGGCGGAACGGCGGCGGAGCGTGGGGAAGAAGCGGGGGGTGGCGCTGGGCAATGGGGGGCGGCGGTCGGTGCGCGAGAGAAAGGAGGCGGGCGGCAGGCTTCGCGCCCGCACAGAGCCACGTATAAATACAATGTGTTTACCTCCACTCAGCTGGGATCGCAGTCGCAAGTAAAGCTTGGAGTCATGGACACATTCAGACTCACGGTATGTATTCCGCGCGAGCTGGACTCTGTGGAGCAGAATTCGCCTGATTTAGCTGGTGGCGGGGCAACGCCGCCGTTCGCAAAGTAGGATGGCGGGGCTAGCTAAATTAAGGACCTGCCTGTCGCAGGGAAAGGGGCGGAGTGGATTGCGCCGTCGCCGCGCAGGGTGCGGCGGCTTCACCCGCAGCAGCAGCAAAGGGGGTGACCCCACTCTGATGCAACGGACTCTGTCAAACGGAGCCGACTTGGCGTGTGAAGGTGCCTTGGTCAATAACGAAGTTTAGCGAAGCTCCTGCACGCCATGGCAGTTGCACCTTTCCACCCCTCCCGTTGCGGACGGCTGGCCGTTGGGTGGTTGTTACGTATGCTGCCGCCAGCAGCCCAGGCGCGGCCGGCCGCGCTTGCCGCGGTGGTGGGGTACGCGGCGCGGCGGCCACCGCCTGCGCCGCAGCAGCAGCCGCAGTCCCCACCCCGCAGCGGCAGAGGGAGTGGCGGGGGCGGCGGTGCCGGCAGAGGCAGAGGCGGTGGCAGCAGCGGCGGTGCCCTCGGCGGTGGCGGCAGCACCCGCAGCGCAAAGCGCGGTCCGCGGGAACGGCGGAATCGATCCCGGCGAATAGGGCCACGCAGCAGACCGATCATCGGTAGTGTTCACATGCGGGGGGGTATGTAGGCTGTGGATAGAGGCGAGAAACACACCCCAAGGTCAAGATCCCGATTGGTAGGGCACAGTGGGTGTGGGCTGTCGACACATGTCCGCCGCCAAACGGCCTTCCTTCCCCCCACCTCCCCCCTTGGCGCACCTGTGCACCCTCCGCGGCAAGACCATCAGTACGAGGAAAATCTCGCGCCAGGCCGGGCAAACGTGTGAATACAAACCAATTGGATCTGCGGTGGCGCTTCCCCGCTGCGGCACTCGGCAACCCTGGGGGAGAGGGGGGCCACCCAGTGTCGATTAGCGAAGCTACTGCAGATGCGACACTGTTTTAGGCAGAGTCGACTGCCGCGCCACGGGAGCCACAGATCCGGCCGCAAGTGGTTCCGCCCCGACGGCGCGTCTCGTGTGAACGCAGAGTGGGGCGGCCAGTGGGAGTTTGTTCCATTACAGCCCACCCTCACGAGCAGCGCCGAGCGTCACGTCCTCCCCCTTCCGGACCTCCGACAACGCGGCAGCTGCCTCTCGCTCCCGCCCACGTCATGCGTTGACCACCTCCCGCGACGCTCTTCCCACCGCTCGGGGGCCCAGCGTTTCTCATCGTGTGGAGGCGCCCACCCCCTCCCCCATCCCGGTCCTCCCTTCTCGCCGCTGGGTGTCCCCCCTTCCCCCCCGTTCCGCTGGCAGCGCTCCCGCACCCGGCGCGTGCCCCCCGCCCATCCCCCTCATGACGGGGACCCTCCGCGCCGCGCCCGCCGCGGCCTTTCTCCCCGCTCCCCCCGGTCGGCCGCCGGCGGCCTCCCCCACTGCGGCGCCACCGCCGCGACGGCCACGCAAGCCGCTGGCCCGTCGGTGGTACCATCGGCCTATCGGCGGGGGCGTCCGCGGCGGCCCGGCGCGGTCCCCCCCACTCCCAGCCTGTCGACTGCCGCCGCGGACGGCGCCCGTGTGTGCGGCCAGTGAGGGTGGCAGTGGCAACAGTGGTAGCAGCGGCGGTGGCGGTGACGGCGACGACGGCCGGGGGGGCGTCCCTCTGCCTGGCGCCCTGCGTAGCGTTGCCAGTGCGGTCAAGGCGGTGACTGGGGCACCCGCTCGGGCGGTGCGGGGTGCCCACCGGGCAGCCCTGGGCGCCCTGGGCGTTGGCGACAATGACGACGGCGCGTCGAGGCGGGGCCCCGTGGCGGGCGGGGGTGGTGGCGGTGGCGGTGACAGCAGTGGCGGGCGGGCCACCGAGCGAGGCAGCGCGCCCCCCTTTTCATTTGGCACCGCCACCGCGCTCGCCTCGTTTGCGTTTGAGGCGTATGCCGAGCCGCCCAACGGCTGCGGCTGGCTCGTGCCTGGCGAGACGGTGGCCGTGGCGGGCGACGGCGGCGGCGGCGGAGGCGCCACCCCAGCCACGGACGACGCCCCCCCGCTTGTGAACGTGGCCTACCCCACGCCCGGAGAGTTGGCGGGGCGGTGCCCCCATGGGGCGCTGCGGGTGACGCTGGGTGGCCTCCACCGTCCTGGCCGCGATGGCGGCGGCAACGAGGACGACCGTGGTCACCTGTGTTACACCCTCCGGACGGGGGGCGTGGTGGTGGACCGCCCCGCCGTCGGCACCGCCTTTGCCGTCCCCGCACCGCCGCCGCCGGGGGAACGTCGGAGAGGGGAGGAGGGCGCCCACGGCGACCGCGACGATGCTGCGGCCGCGGCGGCTGGCTCTGTGCCTGCAGAGGGAGGAGGTGAAGTTACCGGCCGCGCGGCCGCCGCAGCAGCCGCGGACGTGGCGGTGGTAGACGTTTTTTGGGGCCCCGAGGAAGTGTCTGCGGGGCGGCCGCTGGGATGGGTGGCGCTGCCACTGCCTGGCGGGATTGCCCACAGAGGGGAAGAGGGGGGTGGCGTGAACGCCGCTCCCACTCGCCTCGAGCTGCCGCTCACGCTTTACCCCGCCCCGACGGGGGTTGGTGAGGACAGGGAGGCGCCGGCGGCCGCCGATGCCGCCGCGGCCGCCACCGCAGCCGCTGCGGCTGCCGTGGCCGCAGCAGGCGCGGCACAGGCAACGGCAATCGCCCGCGGGGCATCGCTGTTCGGCACCGCCCCCGACACGGCGCCGGCGCTGTGGGCCGACGCGGCCGACAGTGGGTTTGCGGCGTTGCGGGCGGCGTCCGCCGCGGCGCGTGCCGATGCGGCCGCCCGCCGTGCGGCTGTGGCCGGTTCGTCGCTGGTCGTGTGGGTGGCCAATGTTGCCGGCGGCAGTGATGACAGCGGTGGCGGGGGCAACGAAAGCCTGCACGAGGACGAGGCGCCCGCGGACAAGGATGACGCCATTGCCGCGGTGGAGGGGCTCCCCATGTCTGACGGATGGAAGGCGCTGGCCAAGGAGGTGATGGCCGCGTCGGACGAGGCCGACAGCCACCTCAACCGGCGGCGGTTGCGGGCGGTTGCGTTCATGGCCGCCCCATCCACGGACACCAAGGTGTGGGTGTGGCGGGACGCGACGCGGCGGGTGGCTGTGGTCGGCTTTCGGGGAACGGAGTCACTAAGCTGGAAGGACCTTGTCACAGACGCCGCTGCCTGGCAGGTACCATGGACGCCGGGGGGTCCCATTGACCTCGACGTCTGTCCCGCCACGGCCGCATCGGCGAGCGAAGAGTCGGCGCTGGTGCACTGGGGATTCTTGCGCGCCTACGCTTCCGTGCGGGAGCCGCTGCTGGCAGAGCTGGCCGCCATCACGGAGGACCTTTCCGCGCCATGGGACGTCTACTACACCGGCCACTCGTTGGGGGGGGCGCTCGCAACGCTGGCCGCCGCCGACGTGCGGGCGCAGCACCCGAATGTGGGGGGGGCGATGGTGTCGTTTGGACAGCCCAAGGTGGGCAACGCGGCCTTTCGATTGGCGGTCGACACGCTGCTGCCGGCAGCCTTCCGCGTCGTCAATGACGCGGACGTTGTCGCCAGAACGCCGACGGGGGGCTACGCCCACGTGGGGCGGACGGTGCTCGTCAATGAGGATGGGGAGCTGTGGGTGGAGCCGTGGGGAGCAGAGGGGAGCGGTGGAGGGGGGGGGAGCGATGAAAATGGCACGCAAGGTGGGGAGGCGGACCCCACCGGTGGTAGCACAGCCGACGCCGCTGCCGATGGCGATGCGGGGGGGCACGGGCTCGGCGGCGCCCGCTGGAAGGCGACGGGCACCCTCTTTGCTGCTGAGAAGGAGCTGTGGAGGTCATTCACCACAGGAGCAAGCTTGCAGCATCACCTCGAAGATTCCTACGTGGCAAGCTTGCGGCGGTGTGTCAAGCAGCAGCGAGAGGCGGGGGCGGTGTAGCGGGCGATGGATCTTTGCTGACGGCCGGCCAGGGGAGGGAGGGCGATCTGAAAAGGCAGGCTCTCTCTTTCTGGTGTTTCCGCCTCCTCGTTGGGCGCCATGGGACCTGGGCTCCCCTCTCTTGCTGTACGGAAGCCCGCCAGTCTTGGGCGCTTCTCGCTGAGGAGAGAGCTGCGCTTCTCATGAGGAGAGATCTGCACAGACCAGCAACGGGATATCAATTATATCTGCAGTTTCATCGAGGTCCAACTCGTCCCATTTTGTCCGTTGTGGTCGAAGTTCAGCTATTCACCAGGATACCAATGGCAAGTTGACCTCAACCCTGTATTTGGAATTCATCGCAGAGAGTTGGTCGATAATACACCGTAATTTTGACACACTTTCACAATGAGTCCTCCAGAAATCTATCAATATGTGATTCCATTGCTGGGCGGCTTGGTCTTGGTTGCTGTCGCCGAACGAAAGCTCGCCTTCGTCCTTTTCTGGTCGCAGGAACGTGTGCTCTGCCCTCACGGCACCAGTGCCGTCACCACCCCGATTTCCCGCTCTTCCCCCGCCCTCTGCGTCTGCGACGACGCCGCCTCTACTACCCTGGGACCCCCCATGAGGTGGTCCTCGCGCCAGTGACAGACCGTCCGAGCCCGGCGATCCCCGCCGCCCGGCCACGAGTGGGGAGGCTATGGCGGGGGCCCCACCATTTTCCAGTGAGCCAGACGGTGTGCCGCTGGCGGACCTCCCGTCTGTTGGGGGTGGCTGGGCGGCAGCGGTTGGGGGCAGCGATGGTGGTGGCGACGGTGACCGTGGTAGCAGCAGCGGCGGCGGCGGCGGCGGCGGCGACGGTGGACGCGGCAGCGACGGCGGCGAAGGCGGCGACGGCGGCGTCCGCGGCGTCGGCATCGCCGGCGGGCGTGACGGTGGGGATCTGCTGGCGGGCGCGGCCCCGCCATTCTTGGGGCGGGCGGGCAATGGCCGCACCGGGGTGGGCACGGCAGCAGAGCGCGCCGCGGAAGACTCAAGGTTGCCATCTGTCTGGCCAGAGGCCAGTGACGGCGGCAGCCGTCCAGGTGTTGGCCGCCCGGTAGGCGCCTTGCCTGGTGGGGGTGGTCCCTCCCCCCTGCGCTCTCCCCGCCCGCGCTCTCCCCCCGCCCGCCCCTCCATCCCCACGCCTCGCTTTGCCTCCCTCGAGCTCCCCGACCTGGGGGACTATGTGGAGCACCGTGCGCGGGCGCCCACGCGCTCCACGGCGGTCATCACCTTCCTCTCGCTCCTTGTTTTGAGCCTCTCCATAGCGCTCTGGTCCAGCCGCCTCATCGCGTTCCGCTGCCCTGAGTGTACCTGTCCCCTGCCGGCAGCACCGGGGCTGGGCCTTGGGGGCACCCCCAACGGTGGGGTCATGCCTGGTCTGGGGGGTGGTTTGGGGAGCGGAGGCGGCCAGGGGGGTGGTGGCAGCGAGGAGGACGGGGAGAGCACCCTCGGTTTTGGGATGGCCATCTTTTCCGCCACCCTCGTGGGCTGCGCGTTGGCCAGCTATGGGCTTGCCCGGGCAGGCATGACATTTCTTCCTGACTGTATTGCGTACGTGCTGATTGGAGTGGTGGTTGGCTCGGTGCTACGGCTGTCGGGGGTGTCGTCGTCGGTCGGCTATGCCCTTCCCAACCAGCAGCAGTTCTTCCTCTTCATCTTGCCGCCCATCATACTAGAAGCTGGCTTTTCGCTGAACAAGGGAGACTTTCTAAAGGAGGCCGCCCCCATCTGCCTGTTTGCGCTTGTCGGTACGATCGTGTCCTCCGCCGTGTTTGGGCTAGGCATGTTCGTGGTGGGCATCACGGGCGCATCCTTCACCTTTTCCTTTTGGGAGGCAATGGCGTTTGGCGCCCTCATCTCCGCGGTGGACCCGGTGGCGACCATGGCGGTCTTTACGGCGCTGCGGGTCAATAAGACGCTCCACTTTCTCGTCTTTGGGGAGAGCGTCCTCAACGACGCGGTCGCCATTGTGCTCTACCGCACGTGCGCGCGGATGATTGGGTCTGCGTCGCCAACGCTGGCGGGCGCGCTGGCCGACTTTGTCTACGTCTTTGCGGGGTCAGCAGCCGTCGGTGCGGCAACGGGCACGTTGGCAGCGTGGACGCTCAAACGCACTTCCCTGTATCGGACGCCCTCCCTTGAGCTTGCCGTCTTCTTTGTGTTTGCGTACATGCCATATTTCCTATGTGATGGCCTACGGATGAGCGGCATCATGGGCATTCTTGTCAACGGCGTCACGCTTGCTCATTACGCGTTCCCGAATCTGTCACGGGTGGCGCAGTTGGGGGCGCAGCAAAATTTCAAGACGCTCGCCTACCTCGCTGAAACGTTTGTTTTTGTCTACCTCGGCACCGCTCTCACCACCTTCAACCACAGCTGGCACCTGCTGACGGTCGCGTGGGGCATCCTGCTGGTCCTTGTCTCCCGGGCGGCTAACGTATTCCCGCTCGCTGCCGTCGCCAACCGCTACAGGGCCGAGCCCATTAGCCGCAAAAACTGTGTCGTCATGTGGTTTTCAGGCCTCCGCGGCGCCATTGCGTTTGCGCTCTCCCTCTCTTTCCCCGCTGAAGACGGTTCGGGGGAGACGCGGCGGGTGGTGATCAGCACCACCCTCGCCATCGTGCTGTTTACGGTTATTGTGCTGGGGGGGGGGACCATGCCCCTCCTCCGCCTGTTGCGGATGGATACGGGGGGCAACGAGGGTGGCCTGGCGGGGGAGAGCGACGCGTCACTGCCCTTGCCGGGCGCCTCCACTGATAGCCTCGGTGGGGGGTGGGACGACGGGGGCAACGTCAGCGGCGGCAGCGACCAAGACGGCGGCGGCAGCGGCAGCGGTGGGGTGGGGAGCCCTGGCGGCGCCTCAAGCCCTTCTCTTCGTGGCCGTTGGCGCGCCGGTGGGCGGCGAGACCCGACGCGGCCATCCTCCCGCTTCGGCCTGGACGACAGTGGCAGCAGCGCAGGGGAGGGCGCCGCCGACCCCCTCACCGGCGGTGGCCGCGGCGGTGAGGCTGGCGCCGCCGCCTCCACGGACCTCCTCGGCGGCCCCGTGCCGTCGCGGTCACCCCGGTGGGTGGGAGAGCCCCCTCCCGCCTCCCCTTTCCCAGCCGCCTCTGCCGCCGTCGGCTCGGTCGTGGACGAGGAAGACCCCGCCGCCGCCGCCGCCGCCACCCGCCCATCGCAGCTGCCCCTGCTCGCACGCCTCGATGAGGAGTACCTCAAGCCTCTGCTGCTTGCCGCCCCCGACCGCTCCCACGGTGCCAACAGCCGCGCGCTGGCGCGGCTGTCGGCCGCAGGCGACGCGATGCTCAGCCCGGAAGAGATGGGCGCGGTGCTTGCCGCACCGTCGGCGGCGGCGGTGGCGGCGGCGGCGGCGGCGGCGGCGGCGGCGGGTGACGCGGCGGGCGGGCGCGCGACGCGGCGGGCGGCACTGTCGCGGCCCGACGGCGGCGGCCGCGGCCGAGCGGCGCGGTCGCGGCGGGGGGGGAGAGAGGCGGCTTGGTCGGCACTGCCGCGCCCGCCGCCCCCGCCGCCGCCCCCGCCGGCACCACCGCCCGAGTGAGGGGGAAGAGTCTGGGGCGGATTGAGTGTGGGTGCTTTTTGGTGCTTTGTGGTCTGGGGTCAGGACAGGGGGATGGATAGAACGGGAGGCGGGGCGAGCGCGGTTGTATTTGGTGAAGGGAAGGTCGCTGTGCGAGAGGGAGGAACGGCTGCTTTGTGCGGGCGACGTCCGCGGAATCTGCTCAGGGACGCTGCGCTCGCTCCACCTCCCCTCTTCCCGCTGCGGCCGGGCGTGCCTTGTTTTTTTCTCTAGGCTCTGTCATGGTGGCGTCCACGCCAGGGCTGGCGCTGTCGCCACCGCCCCTGTTGTCGCTGCGGCCGCCGCTGCTGCCACGGCCTGTCCGGGTCTCGGCATGGCGTCGAGGGGCGCCGCTGCAGTGGAGCCGCCTCTTCTTTTGTTTTTTTGGTGGCAGCCGGATAGGCGTGTCCCGTCCCGTGAGGGTGGGCCCGATGGCCCCCCGCACACCGGCGTTGCGGGCGTGACGGACGCAGTCGTCCGCGAGCGGAGGGCTTGTGGCCGAGGGGGGGGGGGATGCCGCCGGCGGGGCCGTCCGAGCCGGTCTGGCCCCGAAGGCCGCGCAACGCGCGTCGCCTGATACGCCCTTGCCTCAATAGCTGTGCTGCGGGTGATGCCGCCGCGGCGGCGGCGGAGGCAGAGGCGTTGCGTCTCGCGCGCTGGGCGGTGCGCGCGCACGGCGGTCTTGACCTTCCCCCCCGCACACCCGCTCGCGCGCCCCCCCGTGGTACGCCCCTGGGGGCCCCCGATTTTACCGCTGCCGGAGGCCGGCTCGCGACAAGATAGAGCGGGCTGTGCCGCTATCGCTGTGTGTAGGCAACACGAGTAAAGACCAAACGGGTACGAGCGTTGAGTTGATGAGGAGCGAGCGTGCCCGCTGTTTGTGCGTCTGCTGCCCGCCGCGGCATGCGCGGGCGCTGTCGAGGCTGGCCGCGGTGGCCGCGCAGCACAGCTTATCGCCTGTCAAAATTTTCTTGCTTTTTTGGGAAATTCTCGAGCAAAAACCTGCATAAAACCTGCATCGACCCCCCCTCAAGGCATCATTGACACCGCCTTTCCCCCCTCTTCTTGCTTTCTGCCTATAACAGCTCGGGCGATTGGTGGTCGCCACCTCCCTTAGTATGACCAGAAGCGCACGGGGCAGGAGAGCTCTCTCGTGACGCGCAAAGAAGCGACCGACCATCGCTACGCTTGGGTGCAATGTTTATACAATCGCGTTTAAAAACCGCGCAATCTCTCGCACTGGTTAAGCAAAAACCTGCGCGACGACAGCTTTCAAGGGTCTGCTTGGAAAAATCTCTCCACCTTGCTCGACATCTACGGCGTCAATGCTGACCAATGGAACGCTCCATCCAGCAAACAGCAGGGCCACCGCTGTTGTCATTGGTTGACAGAACACCGACAGCGGCCATCGTGTCCGTCAGCCTGGGGGAGATTCTTTGGCCTCAGCCCAGCCCCTCGATCAGAAAAGCAAAATCGTTCTCGAGCTGATCATTTTCGTGCTCGAGCAGGGCAAGAATTTGCACAACGAAGCAAGAGATCTGGCCAAAATCGGGCTTGTTTCTTGACAGGGGATAAGCAGTGCTGCGCCGTTCGCCGCTGCCCAGCCAGCCACCGTGCGCGCGCGCGAAGACCAGCGCACACAGCGCAACACGCCCCTTTTTGCTAGGCGTGTCGGCGTGACACGCTACAACACAGGACCACACGCCTTTTCGCGCCGACCACGCTCCACACGCCCGAAGTGACCCCCCCACATTAGCCAATCTAACTCCATTCAATGTCACATTTGATGATTGAGCGAATTAAATTGAGCCACCGGTGACACAGAGTGACAACTCTCGCCAAACCTGGCGCCTCTCATCTCTAACTCGCCCCGAACACGCCCTTCCATATAGGCGGGCGTGTCGGCATGACACGCCTAAAACACGACTTCAACACGCCTGGGGCGTGCTCTTGTAGTGTGCGTCCCGTAGAAAGTGGACGTGCACAGGTCGTGCAGTGTGGGGCGTGCTCTTGTAGTGTGCGTCCCGTAGAAAGTGGACGTGCACAGGTCGTGCAGTGTGGGTTTGATTGGTCCAGTGGCCGATATTTGACATGATCACGACACAAGCACGTCCACTTTTTACGGGACGCACTATACACGCCCCAGGCGTGATGCGCAACCCTAACTGGGAGCAAGCGACTTTTGTAAACCCGCCTGAAAGAGCGTACTTTCCTCACGTATTTTTAGTCCATGATATCTTGCCAGCGTACTGTCAAAAATGCCGCAAACAGCGTACAGCAAGATTGCTTTTTGGCAAAATGGTCAGAACAAAGGCTCACAAAACTTCCTCAGTGCCATGAATTCCCCAATCGCTGTCAATGCAGCTGATATTCGTCCGAGAAACGACGATAATTACGCGCTAGCCGTTATTCTTTGCCCGTCAGCGTACCTGACAAAAGTACGTTCGTGCATGATACTTTAGCGTACAATTTGCCCGCGAGATTGCGCGTTTGCGTACCAAGCACATTTGGGCACTATTCGTAGCGTACGCGTAGTATGCTAAAAGAATACGCGCTTCGCTTGTTTTGAGTACGCTTGGCAACCTGTGCCAGGTAGCCCGAATGGGAGTAGCTCATCTCCTGTCAAGATACAAGCCCGATTCTGGCCATGCCCCTTGCTATTTTTTTTTTGATGGGAAGTCTTGCGCTGCTCGAGCGAAAAAGCACTGGTCGGGCAGCGGCTGGTTTTGTCGCTCGATAACAATAATATTGTTTATTATGGTCCCCGCGATATTTCCATGAAAACAAAGCGCTTCTGCCAGGCCAATGACCCACTGTGAGAGAAGAAAGGCGAGGCTCTCGGCACAGCGGCAAGTTTTATCTGTGGTTGAGCCGAGCACTGGCAGCAGCAGCTGACGAGTGACAGTTTTGATGACCGTGGCATGACCACCTTCGAGCACGTTCTCTCTTCGGCAGTGCGAGGCCACGCATGGTTCTCAATTGCAATTGCATAAACAATGTCCCCAAGCATGGCGATGGT
Organism: Pyropia yezoensis; assembly: GCA_009829735.1. Lineage (NCBI taxonomy): Eukaryota > Rhodophyta > Bangiophyceae > Bangiales > Bangiaceae > Pyropia > Pyropia yezoensis. The sequence continues at coordinate 7,384,395 of CM020619.1, forward strand.
CGGTCGCTTGTTTGCGCTTCAGGTGAGTGCTCTCCTGCTCCCTGCGCTTCCAATCACACCAAGGGAGGTCGCGACCAACGATCTCACTAGGTGACGGAGAGTCGATGCAGGCGCTCGCTCGAGAATATCCTGAAAAAGCAAGAACTTTTTGACATGGGCAGTGCTGCGCAGAGGCCCAAGGGCATAACCTTCCGGCCAACACAGCGGGTCTTGTACAGTACTTCTTCAAACTCCGGGATGACGCTGCGCGCATATATTTTTCCCTACATACTGATGACTTCTGAATTCTGTCCTGGGGGACAGAGACTGACTCTGTCCGACGGGCTCTCAGCCAACCAAGTACGCCACTGGGACCGACTCCCAGGCCGATGTGTCCCGAGTGGTTGGAAGTGCATCTACTTGTCTTCACATCTCCCGGGAATCAAGTGGTTCTGCCAAGACCTCCCGATAAAGTGCTCATGACAGTAACTAAAATCAAGCTTCTGAGAAGAAACAGTGAGAGACACTTGCGGCCCCGTCTCACCCGGCATACGGCCTCATGATTGAGACGTCAAGCAATTGATAGCGCTATTCAGCCCATGTTGTGCCCATTTTTCTCAAAAATTGACTATATATCTCAGTCTCAGGCCAGCGGGACAAACATCAGCAAGCAGCAACAGATTAGATCTAATTAAATATTTCTTTTGTGCAGAAACAGTCTTTGAATTGTTCCACACAACTTTGTTTCTCCACTCTGGCACACAAAGATTCAGCTGCCAGCAGCAACTTGATTGACACGGTTGTCATAAGGTAAAGTTACCTACACACACCATGAAGCCATCCAATTGATGTACATCTTTTCCAAAATTAATCGATGTGGGGCAGCTGCGTTTTTTTAATTCAAATAATGAGTACTGCCCCTTTTGGATCAATGTGCAATCTCGGCTTCGCGTGGACGACAGCGACAATTCGGTGGCGTAAGACTTGTACTTCCCGCACGTGATCTTCTCTCCTAATCCCTCCAGAAGCTCCTCTCTGTCCTGCGGATGGCGATTGTCGCCTCCCAGGGGCTGGATGTCGGCTGCGTCACAGCGGGGGGTGTAGGTGACACAGGCAATTAAATATTTTACCGTGTCAAGATGACGCCCACCCGCGCCAACACAACTGCCAGCCCCATCCTCCAAATCATCCGAAACGAACAAAAAACCAGGTCTTCGCACAGATTTCGACTTTGTACATCGCCTCAAGGTTCGTGTGAACGATCATAGGCTTAGCCATCTTTTCCTCGCGAAGCATGCTTACGATAAGGCGGCGGGCAGAGTCCTGTGATCACAAGGACCATTCGAGAGCATACCATGACTGTACTGTGCCTGCCAGTGCCACTACAATCTCCCGCAGAGCGAACTACATCTCCCGCAGCGCGGACTACTACAAATTTACGTGTTATTGTTGAAAATGTTTCCTAAACAATAGAAACATATTGGATTATTCTATAGACTACACAGGTCGGAGAGCAAACATGTCACGTTATTGCAATGCACGCTTCTCACATGAATGGGCGCTGAATGGCATGAAAATCCAGCATGGTACATGAAGAATCACGAAATTGATTGAGTTTTTGCGCGACCGATGCTCAGCGTCCTGACCTTGGTCTTCCTCACCTGCCTGGCGGATTTTGCAAGGCAGCGCACCCCCAAAGCTTTCGCTCGACCTTCTCCATTGTGCGTCTCTTTATGATGCAAAATCGAGCGTATCAGTACACACGCAGAGGGGGTTCCAGAGAAAATAGTGTTCGTAAGCTGAGTACGGTATCGAGACACACCCGTATTAAGCCTCATGACGGTACCCTTGACAACCCCTGACGTCAAGAGCGCCCCCCAGGTCGGTGCGTTGGCAAAGTATTCTCGCAATGTGCACTATCTAGAGTGGAAGTTCAATTTACTTTCCGCAGTGGGGAAGCGTCAAAGGTGGCATGAGAGATAGTACCCTGTTCTAAGGGCCGGGGAGCCTACATATGGGTAATTTGGTATCATTCGGGATCATGAGGCTGAAGGTCGTTGATCTGACAGCGCGTTCTCTGTTGCGAGAGAATTGCAAAGCACTGTTGAGAGGTTTCTATCTCATTCTTTGGAAGCCCTTCAGAATATCAGACCCCTCTGTTACCGAGCAACGGACCCCATATAGAGCGAGCATTGGTTGGAGTAAGAAAAGCATTTAACGAGCGTTAAGAAAATCTTAATGAGTACTTAATCATGCCGATGTCGTTTAACGACCTCAACGACCCTTGGTACCGACTTTCTCAACATTGTGTTCAGGGTACATGTTAGTCGACTGCACTCAATCGCCCCAGTCCTCACGAGCCTGGGACCACCTGTTGTACAGACACCTCGTCAGTCGTAGGCCGCGCCGACAACCCTGACCCAGCACGGAGGGTCCGATGCGTCAAAAGCTTGGTGCCAGCTCTCCTCAGTGCGCCCCTGCTGCTAGTCTGCCACTACAACGGCGACACTTCCGCTGGTGCGGGATGATCTTGTCCCTGCAGCCGTTCCCCGGCGCGGTGGCTTGGACAGCTTGAAGATTGCAGATGGCGACCTCGTCCCCGTCGCAAGCGTCTACGTCGCGCTGGTACCGCTCGTGGGCTGCCTCGCAAGTATGGTAGAAGGCGAAAAAAGAGTTGGTCGCCTTCCCGTCGACGTCCAGCGCGTGGTAGCTTGTTTTTTTTGAAGGCAGGCCACAGATCCCTCCAGCTGCTCGCATGCGGCGGGAAGTGGCGCAAAGGAAGAGCAGTGGGGATGCCTGCCCCAGAGGGCTCGTTGGTCGCAGACGCGCACGCAAGGCAGAGGCAAAAGAAGCAATCCAACCCTGGATTCTTGGACTCTGCGCAAAAGTGGCGTTCCCCTCGAGGACTGCAATGCCCGACTAGCACACACGACAGGTTGAGGACTTAATGACTTGAAAGAGTTCTCGGCCGAGTGCCTAAACGATTTAACGATCGTTATAATGAACGTTTAACGACCTTCGTGAAACGACTTCTCTTAACGATTGAAAACCTTAGTAGGAGCTATCACAGCCGTTGATAAAGGCGCTGAACCAGAGGCATGTCATAGGCTCTGCATTTGGTTCGCATGTGGACCCAGCCGTAACGCCCACCACTGGCATGCCCTGTCGGCCGTTCCAGTTCCGAGCATGGTGCATGCAGAATGATCGGCGTGCGGAGGACATCGCTGACAGCTCAGCGGGGCGGAGATTCGCGCGTCCTGGCGGAGCAGCGGTGGCCAGATGGCGTGACGAAGTCCGCCGGACTACCCCCTGAAGACACTGAGAGACAGCATCGGAGAAGAACGAAGGAGTACTAAAGCAGCGCAGATAGGGGAGTGGGGACTGCCCTTTCTTCGCGTGAAGAAGCAGTTGACAGAACCGAGGAAGTGCCAAGAAATTCAGTACGGCTTTGTCGTTGAACTTAGCGGATCCCAGAAGTTTGCGCTATCTATGATCGGTGGACAACTTGACAGCAGCTGCTTTCTAGATAGTGAGCTTTGGTCGGCGGGGAACGCTTTCAAGAATGGGCGTCTTCTTCGGTCAGACATGCAAAAGCATTTTCGCCACACGCATGTGACCATTTGGGCCCGTCGTCAGGCCGAGGTAAGCAGGGAGACATTTCTTCAGAGTTGCACAATTGTCTTCTCACGGAAGAACTGGTATCATTGACTGGGTTGCTTTTCCACTTATGCTGCATACCATCTCGGTTTTATTTTGAGCGGGGGCGGCAAGTCGGTTGATTGAAGAAAGTTCGTCTAACCACTCGTTCCGCAATAGTGTGGGCATTAGGCCAGAGCCACCAAAGAAAAACCACTACGAAGACGACGGTGCACACAGTATTTAGTCATGGCTAAAATACCACAAAATGCACATAGACACTACCACATTTGGATGTTGGGCTACCGATGACCAGGACTGAGAGTGCGAACATCTGTGGTCTAACAATTCTTGAGTTTGTTGCCTTCATGATGGCCCAGCACTCTGTCTCTTGACACTCCAGTTGTTTCCTTTTTTTGCGCGGTGTTTCCCGACGGCAATCCTACCGCCGGTGTCTCCATATGCAAACATGATCAGAGGAAGCGATGTTTGTTCATATTTGCGATGGAAGCATGAAGGAGCAGATCGGCGTCTGAGTAAGTGCCCCCCTGCTGGTTGATGCAGACAATCTTCGCTGTGTCTACGTCAGTAGCATCGTGCCAGAATAGGACGCCGTGCAAGTCGGCTACTTTTAAGACGGATTGCCCGCGTCCACCACACGTGCGCAAAAATGATGAGCAAGTATCTATATCGCTGTGCATGAAAAGATCAGTTCAATTGGGCTCGCTGCGTGGCGGACATGGGCATCTGAGTTGCTGTTTTGTAATTTGCTTTCGATTGTGGCGCGCTTGTAGAGAGGCAGCCACGGTCTTGCAGTTATCTGAAAGTTGGCTGATGCGCGCTATAGCAATAGAGTCGCACACCAACGTCGCGGCCAATAGTACATCCGAGAATCGGAGTCTGACCAAGAAGCTAGTGCTGCAACTCACTGTTGATGTTGCACTCAACAGCCAGACCTTGGAGACAGCAGTACTCTTGTGGACATACCGACCTGACGTACACGGGAGCTGGGTATAGATTATGGCGCATTTCGGCGCTGTCACGCAGGAAGGGTGGCCTGATGGCTTAGTTGGTAGAGCATTTGACTAGTAATCAAAAGGTCCCGAGTTCAAATCTCGGTCAGGCCTTCATTATTGATCAAGCGCAACAGTTTTGTCTTATCAGGCCTCATTTGACTTACCTGCTCCGCAATACGCCCAGTATGCGTCGCCGCCTGCACACAGACAACACTGTCGTTCCTTAACAGTGCTGGAATTGGGTCGGATCCGGTTGAAGTGCAACCGCCCGATCTTATGTGAACTTCGTGCGCTGACCCTTCTTCTCACTAGCGGCAGTTGTCCGCCAAAGCAGAGCCTCGCACAAAACAGAAGGACATTGAACGAAGCATGCTGTTCCAGCCCGGACCTGTTTATCCCCTCTGAAGATTGGAGCCCATGTCTGGCCATGCCCATTACTTGTCGATGCAAATTCTGGCTCTCCCCAAGCGAAAAAGGACAGTTTGTCCTTCCCCGTTGGACCATCCGTTACATAAGCGATCCCCACCACCGCCTCTCTCTCCTGTGTCTTTCTCTTTGGCACCCGCAAAAGCTTCAGACATTTCCCCGCCTGCTTCCCCCACTGCTTGCTGGACCCGTGGGCCCCCCCCCTGCTCTCTAAAACTGATCAAGAGAACAGGCAACAATCTACGGTGGTCCAAAATGTGAAGATGGGGTTTGGGGGGGGGGAGAAGGAGTGAGCAGGTCCGCGCTGAGACAGCATGCTTCGTTCAATGTCCTTCTGTTTTGTGCGAGGCTCTGCTTTGGCGGACAACTGCCGCTAGTGAGAAGAAGGGTCAGCGCACGAAGTTCACATAAGTTCGGGCGGTTGCACTTCAACCGGATCCGACCCAATTCCAGCACTGTTAAGGAACGACAGTGTTGTCTGTGTGCAGGCGGCGACGCATACTGGGCGTATTGCGGAGCAGGTAAGTCAAATGAGGCCTGATAAGACAAAACTGTTGCGCTTGATCAATAATGAAGGCCTGACCGAGATTTGAACTCGGGACCTTTTGATTACTAGTCAAATGCTCTACCAACTAAGCCATCAGGCCACCCTTCCTGCGTGACAGCGCCGAAATGCGCCATAATCTATACCCAGCTCCCGTGTACGTCAGGTCGGTATGTCCACAAGAGTACTGCTGTCTCCAAGGTCTGGCTGTTGAGTGCAACATCAACAGTGAGTTGCAGCACTAGCTTCTTGGTCAGACTCCGATTTTCGGATGTACTATTGGCCGCGACGTTGGTGTGCGACTCTATTGCTATAGCGCGCATCAGCCAACTTTCAGATAACTGCAAGACCGTGGCTGCCTCTCTACAAGCGCGCCACAATCGAAAGCAAATTACAAAACAGCAACTCAGATGCCCATGTCCGCCACGCAGCGAGCCCAATTGAACTGATCTTTTCATGCACAGCGATATAGATACTTGCTCATCATTTTTGCGCACGTGTGGTGGACGCGGGCAATCCGTCTTAAAAGTAGCCGACTTGCACGGCGTCCTATTCTGGCACGATGCTACTGACGTAGACACAGCGAAGATTGTCTGCATCAACCAGCAGGGGGGCACTTACTCAGACGCCGATCTGCTCCTTCATGCTTCCATCGCAGATATGAACAAACATCGCTTCCTCTGACCATGTTTGCATATGGAGACACCGGCGGTAGGATTGCCGTCGGGAAAGGCTACGCACGAACAAAAAGAATTGAATGGAGAGTCAAGAGACAAAGTGCTCGGCCATGCCGCAGGTCGCAGTCACAAGTGTGTGCGATGCTGTTTTCGTTCGTAAACATTAAAAGACTTAACCGTTCTCTACGTCCTGTTCTTTTTCGTGAATGTCTGGAAAGCGCTGCTTGCTGAAATCTGTCGTAGTAGCCAGAGATCGAGACATAGAGTCAATTATTGAGAAATACGGGCACAGCATTGGGTGAACAGAGCTCTCAGCTGCTTGAGAAACCAATCATATAGTTGTTTGACGCGTCAGACAGGACCGCAACTGTTCATCACTCTATGTTCTCAGAAGCATGATCGTTTTTACTGTCATGAGCACATTACCGGAAGATCTTGGCAGAAGTACTTGTTTCCGCGGAGATGGGAAGAAAAGTAGGGGCGATTCGAGCCTGTTGGGGCACATCAGCCCTTGTGTCGGTCACAGCAACTTTTCTCACTGGCTGAGAGCTCGTCTCAGAGAGTCAGTGTCGGTCCCCCGGGACAGAATCCAGAAGGCAGCAATATGTCTATCGCAATAAGCACACTCTCGCTAGTCTAGATTTTGACAACACATTCTTATGAACTGGCTTGACGCCCCGCTCAACAATAACCGAGATGGGAAGTGGGAAATGCAGACACAGAACCACGTGATCCATTGCTAGTTTTCTCCCACGGGAGATCGGTTGCACAGAAAATGTAGCCCTGTACTGAGCTTGAGCAGACATCGACCCGAAGTCGTCGTTATGTGTGGCAAAAAACAGCACCCAAGATCATTCAACGTCGTTGTACAAACTGGGGAATATAGGCACCTCGTGAGAAGACGTACGAATAATTTCGGCCCCGTTTCGGAAAAGGTCAAACTCTGCAAAAGGAATGGACTCTTTCGACTGCGTCAAAGATTTGGTGCATGTTGCATAGAAGTGGACGTGAAGACGCTCCTATGTTTTCGAAGTAGTTGTATCTGTGGCTCTATATGTCAGGGACACGCGCTCAAATCAATTGGAGTGCACTCCTATTTCGCACCGTAATCTTCTTCTTTGCTCATTTGTCCTACTGTCGATGTGGGCGCGGCGCTCCTGAAAACTTAATGGTGTCTTTCTGCTGTTCCAACACTTCTTCTGGTCATCTCAATTGTTCGTCGGATGTACTGCTGTTTCCCGAGTTTTGTCCCATGTGGACAAGAGCAAAAGGAAGTGTACCCATTTTCGATGGCTAGTCTTTTTGCTTTGTCATGTGAATGTTGAGAACGCTCCAATAAAAGAGGTTGAACGACGTGTATGGGATGACTAGTAACAAGCGGGGCTCGAAATCAAGCCGGCGGTCATCTTTGGACGTTGCATATCGTCGATTCGCCGCTGGTGACCCGAGCAAGAGCTGTCTCGGCCCGACCAAGCCGCTTCCCAGGATAAGAGGGTTTGTCCGCGTCTTGCTTGTCGGCCTAAACCCATTCCACCTCTTCGCACACATAATCCCTCTGGACGGGTCATAACTATTTTTGCCCTTGCCGTGTCGTGCGCACCTCTCCTGCCGCCTGCTGCGGGACACCCACCTTCAGGCCCTTTCGCCGTGCCAACACCTTCACGTGTGACGACGGTATATACCTGCGAAAGAAATCGGTGTGGGCCGCTGTGGACGCTATGGTGAGGGCCGCCGTGGACGCTATACACAGTGCATTAGATTGTTGTACCATTTCTCGAGACTCCATGAATTGACACACACAAAAGAGAGAATCAAAAACGAACGGGATGCTTGGCGGGCTTGCCCGGCCTGGATGTCCCCAGAGACCATCCACGTCGCCGCCCACAGCACCATGGACCCCACTTCTATCTGGCGTGCGGGTGACTCTGTGCCTTTTGTCGGTGGTGCCCTACAGGTCCCCCGTGGTCTTTTTCCGACCCCTGTCAATTCGATTCTGATCCTGTTACCTCTTCCGACGTCCGGGCATGCTACGGTGCCCTCCTCCCTCTCGCTGTGCGCAAGTCCGAGAGTCCGTGTTATGGGGTGGTTGAAGTCTTGCGCCCTCGCTTGCCCCTGTCGCGGCCCTTCTGCCGAGATTCACACGGCTCTGGCCCTGCGATTCTTGGATGGCGGCAGCTATGTCGACGTCTGCGTTGGTTTAAGAGCGCACCTGGCCTCGCTGGACCGTGCCGTGTGGGACGTTGTGGACGCAGTGAATTCCACCCCTGCCCTGGCAGTAAAATTTCAGATCGGCGATCGTACTCGTCGGCAGGCCTACGGTGCTGGCTATCCAGCTGGGCGCAACCCTCCATTTTCTGACATCATCGGGGCACTCGATGATGTGGCCGTGGAGCAAGAGCAGCCCTTGCCTACAGACGTCACATGCGTGGCCGAGTACTCATCGCGAAAAGGGTTCTACGCTTTTAATGTCCAGGATATTTGCGACAAGCCCGACAAGCTTCGGTGGATGTCCTGTATGAGTCCTGGGTCCTCGCAGGTCTCAAGGGCGTTTTCATGCACATCCCTTGGCCAGGCGCTTTTCAAGCCTCAGGACCCACCGACGGCAGTGCTGAATCGGGATGGTCACTGCATCGCTGCAGACGATGCATACGCCGCCAGCGTGGTGTGGGCCGTCCCGTGGCCAGATGGTAGCCGCGGTGATCACTGGTGCAATTCCTTCAGCTTTCACGTTCCTACCCTCCAGGTCCACATTGAGCAAGCGATCGGGAAGCTTGTGTGGCGGTAGGGGGCCTTCAGGCGGCGGCATCGTGTCCCCTTCCTCAAGCGACCGAGGCTGATTCGCGTCTGGTTTTGTCTTCACAACTACTGCTATGACCCGTCCGAAAGTGGTTCGGCACGTCTGGCACCGTTCGGCAACGACCGGGTTGGAGGGACTGTCTACCTCGCGCCGAATGATACCATGCGCGCAGACTAGCGTGGCCGCCGTCGCGACGGGGAGCGTTCGTTGTTGAGGGTGCGAATGCCTCGTCACGTGGAAGAGTTTGGTTTGCTGCGCCCGGGTGTCCCTCCGACGTAGTGAGTCGAGTACGTGTAGAAGACTGACGTTACTCTTTGCGTGCCACGCGCACCGTTCACCGGCTTCAAAACACCTGCAGCTTTGAGTGTTCGTATTTTCGTGCTCAAGAAGAACGACTCCCTGTCCATGCGGCTCTACGAATCCCTGAAGATGCCAACACGACTACTCTCTGTCCGAGGGTAGGCCAATCAGCCGAGGCCGGGAAGAGTCAGCTCCGGCGCCCCAAGAGATATTTTCACCATTCTCACTCTCACCGTCCGCCCCGCCCCGCTCTGGTTCCGCGCCAGTCTCGAGTGGCTCAGGGCCAAAGGAGGACTGCAAAGCACTCTTCGACCGCGTCGTCAGAGCCAGTAAAGTCCCGGATGTTAGGCCAGCTTCCTGTGCATTATCCAGCGTCGCCAAGAGCGCAACGAGCTCTTCCAGGCGCGCGTGCTCCTCGGTCTACGCTGCGATGATGGCAGAGCTTTCAATCAGCGTCCGCAAACCGTCCTCTCGGGGGCGCTTGCCCTGGTCCGAGACGTTGGGGTGGCCGCTAAGGGCTGGCCGGGTTCGTCGCGTCGTACACTCGCAGTTCCCGCCTTGGGGTTGATGAGATTCAAACTACTCTTTTTTTCTTTCAGCCACGCCAACAGGCAGTTTAACAGCGTGACCCCTTGGGAGAAGCTCAACCACAAGTTTGGGTCGTTCTGCCCTGAGCTTGAGTATCGCTCAAGCTCGCGCCATAAAGCAGAAGCAATCTACAACGAGGGAAAGAAGCACATGAAAAAACGATGATGGGAAGTCAGATAGGTTCTACGGCGCGGTTGGAAGTACAGCAAGTCTGTCCAATACACCGCAGACAACAGCGCTCAATGAAAACCATAAACAATTCACGGAAAGAACGTACATCTGTCGACATGGCGTGCAATAACCGATCCGTGCGCCCACCTGGGTAAACTTTGGGGTCAAAATCTGCTCCGGCGCACGCGGCGGGAAGAGCGCCAACCTCCGGTGTGTTAACCAGCTCCGCCGTGACCACAGGATGGACCCACTTAGAACGTGGTCGCGTTTCAGCATGCTGACGACACATCGGATCACGTGACATGATAACACGAACTGCTGCCCCGCCGTGGTACATGATATGCGCTGATCACGCTCTTTCGTGCGTACTAAGCGGAAGCGGTCGGTCAGTGGGCAGCACAGCGGCTGCCCAACCAGTCCTCTGGGCTGTCCTTTGCCCAGGGGTTTGCAGAAATTGGATAATTGCGTCAGGGTTGCTCGGCTGTATGCTGTGGTCTCGGCGCGAGCGCCGAGGAGGGGGGTGTAAGTCGGCGAGATGATGGAACAAGTGCTGTGTATTGCCACAGCCCGCCAACACGCGCAAAAGTTCCTGACAGGGGAGTGGCGGCACAGTGTCTAGTCTACCGACGACAGCCGCCGCCGTCGCACCGGCGCATGGACCGATTCATCATGGGTGCCCTAGACACGCGGGCCCAGGCCAACCCGGGGCAAAACACACCGCCACCAGCACGATCCACACAGGTGCGGCATCGCAGACGAGCCACGTACACGGGTGCGGACGCGCATAGATGCCACCTACACGCTCAGCCATCCAATCAAACGACAGCACTGATGAGCAACATGCAATTGGTCCCCAATGAAAAGTGGCCTTCCTTGGCACCAACTTGGCTGAGCGCGAGGATGCCCAGACCGGCCAAGGCGGAAACTCACTCTTGCTGCCCACCTCCAGTCGAGCGCTCAGTCTATGCCTGGGATAGGATGCTCCACTTTTGCACGGGGTTAATGTCCTTGCCTGGCCGGAACACCGCGGCGAAGGCCGCAAACGGCCCATGCTTGGTGAGCCTGTTCGCCACGTTGTGCTCAGACATGAGCGAACTCTTCTTGGAGATCTCTTTCCGCTTGTAGGCCTCCCGCACTGCAGACATATCGATCATAAGCCGCTTCTCGGTCGTGTGTGGCGCTCAAGTAACGACACGAGACATTGGCTCGGCGTCAGTGAGCATGGTGAGCGGAAAGCGCCGCCGGTAGATGCGCTCAAAGTCGTGCATGATGATGTAGGCCGCGTCGAAGTCGTCGGAAAAAGAATGCGCTTCCTCCCCCGTGATGCGCCGGACTACTCGTTTGAGCTTCGTTGTTCGGATCGGCCAGTACGTGGCAGATGTCCGTGCCGTGGCACAGCAGCATAACGTAGCCAATCTGCAACGACTTGTCGTCGCTGTTGGCAAATGGAGCATCGTTTCGAACGCTCAAATGCGGCGTCTCCCAATCATGCTTGGTCTACGACAGACGTGGGCTCGCGGTCGCCGTCTCGCGCTTAATTGCCCTGATCAGCTCCTGCACGCGTCGAGTGCCAAACGACGTAGCCGTGACCGGCGCCGAGCGGTTGATGGCGCAGCACAGGTCCAGCCGGCTCTGTGGCAACCACGCGAAGCCAGACCACACCGAGATGAATATCTCATGGTAGATGTCCGAAGAATGGGTGTCGTTGACGTCCACTTACTTCTTCTGGCCTAGGAAGAAGGAGCGTGGCAAACCAGGAACGGTCTTCATGGTGACGCCGAAAAAGTCAATGTGGTCCCATTCTCTTGGGCTTGGCCTCAACAACCTTGAGCGTCTTCAACCTCATCTGCTGAAAGGCCTCGCTAACACCCTGAGCGAAGTCATCGACGTTGTCACCCGTGATTCCATCGATGCTGTCGTGGTTGGGCCTGAGAGATAAACGTGGGTCCCCGGTGAGCGGCGACAGCTCGAGGTCTTCCTCAGAGTTCGCGGTTGCGTTCGCGTCCCAGTAGTCCCTAGAGACCAGGATGCCAGGAAGAGGAAGCAGTACTCTCTGCAGCTCATCCTTCGTCAGCCCGAAGAGGGCCGCATCGTCCCGACTGAGCTTGAGATCGATCGTCTACCTCAAGCGCAGTCATGACCCATCAGACATGATGTCCCGAGATATTGTGCTTCCAGTAAAAAGTGGATGGTGTCGAGTCAAGAGCATATCAGGAAGTACTTCAGGATAGCTTCATGACTTTGAACGATTGCGGCACGAATCCATAAATTGTTCCACACCTGGAATATTACTGCACATTTGGCCTTGAATGGTACATATAGCATTGTGCATGTACCCCAAGCAAGAACTCATTTCAGATGTACAGCAACCTGGCAATTGAGCCTTTGTCGGCCGCCTCGTGTGGAACAATATCCAGATCGGGCGTCCAAAATCTGCAGTCGTCGACAGCAGGGGCATTGTGCCCAGCACCGTGGAGAGCACCATCTTCTTCCCGCGGTCCGTCCCTGTCGCGGACACCTTATCGTACCGTGCATGATGACAGAGCCACCTCGCGAGCCGTTACTTGACGTCACGCCCACATCAGCTGCTGATTCATCAGCAGCGATGACTGGCGGTGCAGCCCCACCGCAGGGGACTCCGGGGTTTCCTCCTGCAGGTATGCCAGAGCTTATCCAACAGCTTCCATATGACTTGAGTTTGACGGTGGCTACTCGCACGAGGCCCCACACGAACTATTAGGATGCTCATCGCTTCATATTTTTCTTGGGGGACATTGTGCCTTTTTGCTCTTCAGACATTGTACCCCATGCCAGAAACCCATCAGCCACGCGAGGCTCTCGCGCCGCTCGAACCGCAGCTCTTCCCACTTGCGGGGCCTGCGGACACCAGAAGGTTGGCCGGAACGGAAAGACACATTATTTTGGTAATTGTGTACTCGTGCACGGCAGGGTCCAGTGCCCCGCCTCCCTACTGCCAAGCCATGCGTTTTACACTGGCGCACCCTGTGGCGACCGGGCCTGCCTGTGCAAAAAGGCGTACGTCGTGGGAGATCTATTTACTGCGTGTTTGCTGCTCGTAATTCTGGCTGTCAGTAGCTCGCTGTGAGTCTCGTGCTGTTTACCTACTCACTTTTTTGTGGCCTGATTGCACATGTCTGCTACGCTTCGTTGGCTGATTGACGTTTTTTTTTTTTTTTGCAGCTGCCGAAAATGCCGCCGTATTGGGCATGATCAGCAGACCATCGCTCTGGACACCAGCTTGTTCAAACGGAACATCACCGCCGCTGGGGAGTCCTTTACCAAGAAGCCCCACAAGCTTTTATCGTTTAAGCACTACGTCTGCCAGGCGTCCACGGCGGAAGTTTTTTCGCAGGAGGCCAGCCGCGCTCGGGCCGAATATGCTGCCGCAGAAGAGGCGCTGAATGCCACGGCGGCTCGCCGGACGGATCTCGTGGCGAACATTGCAGACGCTGTGACGCCTGTTACGTCGGCCGTCTCCGCTTTTGCGGCGGCCGGATCATCTGCTGCGGCTCTGTCGCCCCAGAATTCGGGAGCTACGCTCGAGCAGGCTGAATGCGCTGATCTGGGACTGTCGGCGGTGGCCAGCGCGTTGAGCGGGGCCGTAACAGCGTTAACGGGTCGGCCGAGCGGGATCACGACCAACGACGCTCCTACGGCGGCATTGGCCACCCTGTTTGGGCGCCAACAGGCTGCCGATCGAGTGGGTGCTAAGCGCCTGAGGGACGCGGCCATTGGCCTGTCTGTCCCATCCGGGTCAAATCGCCCGTACGTTCTCAGCGGGCTAGATGATTGGGCATCTGCAAGGCCGGTTTGTGCGTCTTTTTACTCCCTTTGCAACGACCTCTTTCTGAGAGCACTCGTGGAGCTCTCATTTGTCTCTGCTTCTGGGTTTTTATGATGGTCATGTCTGCTGCGCATCTGGCGCCGACAGTAACGAGCGAGAGGCTCGTGCAGTTGGGCCGGGGGCTGCTGAGGTTCCCCGGCAGAGATCACCCCGGCGTCTGCGGCTGTCGCCGAGCGAGGCGGCCATGGATCTGGCTGAGTACATTTTCCAGGATGAGACGGGTGAGCAGCGGGAAGCCTTTCTCGGGCTTGTCACTGGTGCTGCCAATCAGTGTAGCATTCGCGGATCCACGTTGGCTGGGTCTGCGGATGTCGCCACAGTGACCGACTACTTCCTCTCGGGTATGGACGCAACGGACCTGGCGCGGGCCAGCTACGTAGCAAGCTGCGGCGACTGGATCCGCATGTTGCGTGCACCGTCGAGCTGACCTCTGTATTTTTTTTCATTTTGTGTTGTGTCACATTGGCGCGTAGTAGAGTTCTGGATGTTGTCCGTGTTCACTCGCCTGCAGACGATCGCGTCTGTGAGCGCCAACGGCGCTCTAGTCCCGCACAGCGCGACGCCGCCCGCCACCGATGGCGCCGCCGCGGTCGCCTCAGCCGCCCCTACCACCGCCGCTGGCGGCCGCACGGACGGAGCCGCGGCTACTGCCGGTGTGGCGGTCGCCGTGGGGGCGGACGCGCCCCCGGTGGGGCCAATTGCCGCCTGCGTCGTAACGGCCGGGGCGGCTGCGGCGGCGGTGACGGCGACGAGTCCTGCCGTTGTGGGGCCGCCGTTCCTCCTCGTTAATTGCGCGACGGCCGCCGCTGCGGCGGCTGGCGGGCGACGGTGGGGCCCGCGGGAACGTGGTGGGCGCGTTGGTGGCGGCAACCTGCCTGGACGTACCAGTCGGCGGCTCGCCGGCGCAATGAATGTGTGGGGGGGTGGGGCGGCCAAGCGGGCGGCGGTCCTGGGCGGGGCCGGGGGGGGGGGGGGGGGGGGCTGACCCGCAGCCGTCGGGGGCGGCCCACCTGGCGACAGAGTGACGCTCGGCGTGCTTCTGTTGATGCTCTACCACGCGTTCGCCGGCTCCGGGCGGGTGCCGCCACCGTCGACCTGCCGGCCGGCGTGCCTTGCGGCCACCGCACCTGAGGACGCCGGCCGCCTCCCCGCGCTCGGCCTACTGCTCGCCCCGGCGGCGGATGTGGGGCTGTGCGTCGGTCGCGGACGACGGGATAGCGCGTGCTCCCTGCCTTTCTTCGTCGCCCGATTCTACCAAGCTGCCCATGACGACGGTGGGGCGCAGGGGGATCCAGAAGGTCCGCCCCGTTGCTTTTTGTTGAGGTCTGTTGGGGCGCGAGTGTTGATGCCGTCGTGGACGTCGCGGTCGGGCTGGCATCATCTCTCCGAATTACAGACAGCAGTTCGCAACGGATTCGGGCCAATCAGGCCGCGGCGTGGTCCGTGAACGCAGTGTCTGTGGCAGTATTGACCCCCAGGTAGGGGGGCAGCACGTGCCATGCAAGGGGCGGCAGGCCACTAGCCTGATCCGTTCCTCCCCCTGCATTTGGGTCCATATTCCCTAAGTTTGGGATAGTTAGCTTAGTAGTAAATCCAACTTGGATTTGAGGGTTTTCTGCATTTATCGTCTTGAATTTTCGTGTGGCCCGGTGGGCAGGTGCTGGGGTGGGAGATTCTGAGTGGCGAGATTCTGAGGGGACCCTGGGGGGATAAGGGGAGGGACAGCGGGGCTTGGCCCTGCGTCCCCGTCCCGACCAAGAAACTGTTGGACCACACACCATCTTCTTGTTTGTCAGTGGGGGGATTGCCCCACAACAGGGATAGAGTGTGTGCGACTTGCACTTCTTCCGGTTCCCCCCGACACGGGAGGCAGCCCTTGTACACCGCCCCAACTTGGGTGCCGTGTGTGCGAGAGACTTCTGCTACATTTGGTGGAGCAGCAGGGGACAGAGGTAAACTTTACCTCCGGGTGCACCCGGGTGTAGGGGGCCCTCTGTCTCAGAGGAACGGTGGACTTGGACCGTGTCATACGGATCGTCAGCCAACATGGCTAGTTCGGACCCCCCGTCGTCCGGGGAGTGCACGGGTGACGCACGTACTTCAAAGCCTTTGAATACTGGTGAGACACAGGTGGGTTTACCTGGGGTCGCAGAGGAGCTGGAGGTCCCTCAAGCCAGCAGGACTGGAAGTGCGGGCGGGCAACAGGCCACCCCGGCTCAGTCGGGAGTTCGCTCGGGTGACACTTCTGATGTGGGTGGGCCGAAGTCTGGCCACCGTGTGGTATACTCAACGGGAACGTCCCAAGGGGTGAGGACTGTCCCCGCGGGTTCCACTCGGGTTGGAGCCAACTTTGGCTTGGAGCCGTCGCCAACTAGGCTTTCGGAGGACGGCGGACCTCCGTTGGTCGGCGATGGGCTCGCGCCCATGCCCCCGGTTGAGACCCCTGAGGAACGTGGTTACCACTCAGGTGGACTCCCGGAGGCGGACCGAGACTCAACTGGAGTCGACAATCCACTCCTCGCGGAAACTGTCCGCCGGGGGGCGACCAATGTGTTGCGGCAGACTTTGCCGGACCTGGTGGTCACGATGACGAATACTATTCTGAATCAGATTGTGGCGAGTTTGCCAGATGGCCTTCATGTCCAGACCGGATCGGGGCTTTCGAGCCCGCAGGCGCAGGGGGAATCCCTCCTCACGCCTATCTCAGGTCACCCCGAACAGGGGGCGACACCTGTGACTCCCAACGAGGGAGCCACACCATACTCAGTGGGGCGTACGCCCTTCACGGGGGAGATTCCCCCGGGAACGCCGGCGGCTATACCAAGCTCGCCGCGCCAGACTACAGGCACTGAGGGTCAACTTACCCCAGTGCCACAGCGGCTGTTCCCTCAACGTGAGGTGCCGCCCAAGATCCAGGTAGCCAACCCGATCTACCAGAGGATCTTTGCTTGTGAGACCTACGCCCTCTACAACAAGTCGGTGGCGTATGGTCCTGACCAGGCCCGAGCCATGGGCCGTGCCAAGAAGAATGCACTTCATTCTTTTGGGCACAAAGCGGAGTGGGATGGAACTCCCCCCCTCCGTCTCTTTGAGTTCCTACGTCGTTTCACAAAAGCCTGTGACGACAATGCCATAAGTGAAGGCATGGCTTTTTACATGCTACAGGAGTTTACAAAGGGCGACCTGCGGACAGAACTTATGTCCGTCATGCCCAGCTCCTCAAGGGGAGGCGCTGGTGAGGTGACGTCCTATTTGGAGCTCGTCAACTGGTTGTTGAGAGCCATGGTTGATGAAGCGGCGTTGGCTTTTCAAGTCGAGGAGCTCACGCAAGCCCATCAGGAAGAGGCGGAGGACGAGTTGTCCTTTGCGGAGCGAGTTCGTAAGCTCAACAATCTTTGTGGGTTTCTTCATCCACAAGCTGTGGTGAAGAGTCGGTTTGTGGAGGGACACCATTGGTCAGTCTGGATGGAGACCCGGGAGCATAACGCTGCCCGGGCGACCCTGGCCGAGTTGGCTAGGCTCGCTTACCGCAGAGGTGAGGCCTACCGCAAGTTGCGGGAGGAACATCGCCAGGAGCGTCAGGCCGAGTCGGCCAAGGAACGTGAGGAGGCGCGCCAGGCCAGAGAGTTGAGAGAGGCACGCCGAATCCGCAAGGAAAGGGTGGTAGCTGCCGTGGGAACTTCCCAGGGTATCTCTTCGTCGTCCCCAGTTGGGAAGACCCCTTTCGGAACAGACAATCGGTGTTGGAACTGCAACTCCGATGGACACTGGGCATATGATTGCCCCAAGTTGAGTAAACGCATCCAACAACTTGTTAGGAATGCGAGAAAGAAGTCGGCTACGAACGAAGTACTTTCACGCCGCGAGGGTGGGTCTCGACCGGTGGTGGCGGTCGCCACACCCTCGGCGGAGGGGGCGGACACGTCGTCCTCGGACTCGTCGTCTTCCCCTTCGTCCTCAGATTCGGACGCCAAGTCGGCGGGAGACGAATGACCGTTGGAGCTGGTCGTCCGAAGCTCACAACGGCAGCCTCGGCCAAGTGGGTCAAGAGGACGAACCAACCGTGCCGGATACTGCGGCGACCTAAGAAAGTCCGCCCACCTCGGGTAGGACTCCCCAAGAACGTAAACCCACGTCGGGTCATCCCGGTGCTGACGGGTGAGAACTTCCAGGTGGCGGGACGGGTCCAACTTGCCCCCGGCCGCGCCTGTTGTGCCCGTATCGTACTTGATACCGGGTCAGGAGCCTCCTTGATACGCAAGTCGCTATTACCAAAGGAGATGAAGCTCCAACGCTGGAAGTCTAAAGCTGACCATCTGATCGATATCGATGGTGGGGTACTTCCCATCGTTGGTGTGGTGACCCTACCAACTAGGTTGGGGACCCATGAGGTCGACGTGACCTATGGAGTAGTTGAGAATATATCGGTACCCCTGCTTCTGGGTACCCCTTATGTTGTAACTCAAGTGCCTTTGATTTGTGGCCCTGAGTACTGGGTCAAGTTGATGAATGGGGAAGCCATCCCCATCCTTGGTAAGGGAAAGTCTGTGCCTCCGGTGACAGTCTCACAGTCGAAGCCGGTTTGCTCTGTGAGAGATGGGTTTACTGCTACGCTGCGTTTAGCCCGTAAAGTCACGTTGCCCCCCAACTCGGTGGCACACGTCGACGTTGTAACTGATTATACGGGGAACGGGTTGGTGCACCCTCACCCCCGTCTTGCTCGCAAGCACCAAGTGCATGTTGCCCTTGGAACGATGGATTCCAAAGCCGGAGTCCTGTGGAGGATCCAGGTCATGAACCTGAGCTCGTCGCCCAAGTACTTCAAGTCGGGAGCCAAGTTCGGCTATATCGACCGACATGAGGGACCGGTAGTAGCGGTCACCCTCAACGCGGGCGCGAGTAGCAACCCGAAGTCCGGAAAGGAGAAGCATCAAGCCAAGTCGGCCGCCTCTCCGCGGCCCCATGTGAACATGGAGACTGTTCCACCCAGGTTGAGGGTTCAAGTTGAACGCCTTTTGGACCAATACCACAGGTTGTGGGACGGTCAATTGGGACTCATGAGAGCCCAACACCGGATCGAGTTGAAGCCCGGTGCACCCCCTATACGCCAACAACCGTATAAAGGAGGACCCCGTTCAAGGGCCCTCGTTAAGGAGCAAGTTGCTCGCATGGAGGCCCTCGATGTGATCGAGGCCAGTAAAGCCGAGTGGGCGAGTCCGGTGGTTATCGTCCCCAAAGTTGATGGGACTCCACGGTTCTGTATCGACTACCGTAAGCTCAACGAGAGCACGGTGAAAGACAGTTATCCCCTACCTAGGATGGATGACTGTCTGGACTCTCTGGGGGAGGCAAACGTGTTCTCTACCCTGGACTGTAACGCGGGGTACTGGCAAATTCCCATTGCCCCGGAGGACAGGCATAAAACTACCTTTACCTGTCACTGTGGTACCTACCAATGCAAGCGACTACCGTTTGGACTGTGTAACGCGCCGGCAACTTTCCAGCGCGCTATGGACATGATTCTGGCCGGAGTACGGTGGCAGATCTGTCTTGTGTACTGTAGCATCCCTGGCCCCGACTTGGCGCCGACCCGGGACTACAACCAGAGGGCACCAGGTGCCAGAACACGCCCGCCGTGTGGTGATGGTTGGCGGCCGTGGCCCGTGCCCGGCACTGGGATGCGGTGGACTACGCTATCCACACGTGAGAGAGGGATTGCTGATGGGTTTTTGCATACTTGTGAGGGACTTGATTTGAGAGAATTTGAGTGTGAGATTAGTGAGTGGGAATAGAATTAGTAGTGATAGTGGCCCCCGACCTGACGAGGTTAGACTCGGGTCGGGGCCACTCGGGGTTATGGGGGGGCTACCTGGCCAACGTGCCGAGGCTCCCCCAGATGCACGTTAAGAGGGACAGCGAGGCGCCCTTGGCCCGCGCCCTCAGGAAAAAGACAACTGCGCGTTTGCTTTCCTCTTCCCCGTGTGCACTACCGTGCGTATCTGTTTGCTCTGCGAGCAGGCACGTGAGGCAACAGGCATACCATTCTCGTAGTTCCCCTTTCTGTGCTACCTGTCCCTTTCCCCCGAGGGATATTGACACGTGTCTGAGAGGATCGAGTTTTATACCACATATTTGGTGGAGCAGCAGGGGATGATTGGAGTGTTTGAGAAGAGACATTTGGGAGCAGCGGTTGGGTTGTTCCTGTTCTGTCTTTTTCTGTGGTTTGGGAATTATTTGCACCCGTTCACGGGAATCCCATTCCTGGCTCTCTAACCCCTCTCTTGTGGTCTGGCGATCTTTGGACACGCAGGCAACTGGACTGTGGCTGTCAAGAGACCAACATGGCTACCCTCCCTGGCACGACGGTGCCCGAAGGGGTAGACCCCGCGTCCCTTGATGCATCCCTGGTCACCGCGGGGGACGGTGCCCAACCCGGCGTTCTCCCTACGGGTGAAGCAGACCTGGGTGTGACATCCGGTAGCGGACTGGAGTCCACAGGCGGCCAAGCACCACCTGCTCCCGTTCCTCCGGCTGTTCCTCCTGTGGGAGCCACCCCGGGGTCAACGGCGTTTGAGTCCGCTCGCAGCAGACGTCTACCTCCTGTCGGTTCTACTACTCAACCTCCAGGGATAGCCCCTGGTGTGTTTACTCCTGGACCCACACATGGCAGCTGGGTGTATACACCTCTTCCTGTGGGCACTAGCGATGCCAGAGGCACCGTTGTGACTGGCTCTACGGGTCTCCCTGAGACCTCGACCCCTGGGACCGGCCAAGCTTTTCCTCCCCTTGCATCCTATGGGGCGGGGAGCTCCAAGACCGGTAACCGGAGCAGCCGAAGGCGTCGGCGTCATCGCCGTCGCTCTAGCACCAGCGAGACCAGTTCCTCCAGCTCTGAGGAGGGATATGATTGGGATGCATCTCCCGGTCCCACCCGGCGCAGGCTAGTCGAGTTTGACTTCCCTGCCCATCAAGTGGGAGATGCCACCCTGAACAAGGTCACGTATTGGGGTAACTACCGGCTGGAGAACCAAGACCAAGGTTACACCCGGAAGATGGCCAAGAAGATGGCGTCCCTGAACCGGCGAATGCAGCCGAGCTTCCGGGGACATCCTAAGTTTTCCGGGAAGAGACCGGCGCTTATCTTTGCCTTCCTGCGCCGGTTTGTCAAGGCATGCAATGACAACGATGTGTCCGAGGGCAAGGCTCTCTACCTCCTGGTTAACTTCATGACCGGAGAAGCGGAACAGCGGTTTGCACAGGTTCTACCAGACTCTGCCGGACACATTGTCGGACGTACCGTCGCGAGTTATCCGGAGGCGGTCAACTGGCTCCTGTCCAACTACGCTGACGCGGACTCTCTGCGTAAAGCAGTCGGCAGGCTGAACCGGGCAACCATGGAAAGACAAGAGACTCCAGAGGCGTTCGCCCGTCGTGTCCGGGAGATGAGCGATGCTTGTGGCAACGTTTACCCTGAGGACAGGCTCAAGATGATCTTCTCGGAAGGGCTTCCTGAATATCTTCAAGTCGATGCGGAGAACTACAACCAGGAACATCAAGAACATACCTTCCAGCAGTTGATGGCCTACACCCAGGGCAAGTACCGGCAAGCCAGGGCCCTCCAAGCTCCCCTGGTATCAACTCCCAAGCCGTTGTCGCGAGTTCGACCCGGACCCGACAAGTATAAGGGAGGTGATAGCCCTGTACCAGTACTCGCAGTTGGCGGGCCCTCACCCAGGGGGCCAGGGGACAAGTGGGGCGGCTTCGTTTCTAAGGAGCAACCATCCCTGGTCGCCCCCAAGCAAGTCAAGAACCAGCGGTTCCGGTCTTGTTGGCTGTGCCAGAAGGAGGATCACATGTCCTACCAGTGCCCGACTATTCCCAAGGACCTCCAGGAGAAACTCAAGCGTCAAGGACTGGTGTTTGCAAAGGCGGTCAACTGGGCTGACCGGCGGGCACCCTCCAAGATGGACAAGGCACAGGTACATGCAATCCGAGTGGCAACCTTACAGAGCATCACGGAGGCTCTGGCAAGGGAAGCTCCTACGGACTTCGACCTGGAGACCGAAACCTCTAAGGACTCCTCGGACCCGGGAAACGAATAGGGCAGGCGCTCTCCCCAAGTGTCTTCCCGAATCTCCGACGGCAGGGTACTTCTACCTGTTCCCCCCTTGCGTGCCGGGAGAAAGGACGGCAGTTACCCGCTCAACCGGTAGCCGCCTGGACACCCTGTTTGTTCAAGGGGACATTGCTCGTCCTGCGTAAAGAAAACCTCAAGATTAATGCTCGTATGCGTGTGGGGGATAGTCTCCCCCAAGCTGTTACGCCGGTCGTTGACACGGGAGCCGGACCAAGCGTCATCACTGAGAACCTGTTACCTCCGGGCTGGCGTCGACATGCCTGGAGAGCGCCTACCCGGACCCATATCGTCGACGCTTCGGGTCAAACCCTACGACCGCTTGGCCGTCTTCCTGTCGCCATCTATGTCAACAATGAACCAATGCTTTTTCCCTTTCTAGTAGTCAAGACCCTATCAGTCCCCCTCATCCTAGGCTGGGACTTCCAGAAGCAGCATGTCAAGAGCATCCTACCCGGAGAAGGGAAGGTCCAGTTCAACCATGGGTTTGTGTCACCGGTATTGGAGCATCTGGACGCCAAGGTTCGTGTAGCCAAGAGTAAGAGGGAACGCATCTCACCCTCTACCTTGACTCTCTTCAAACCGGTGCTCCTACCTCCTCGCTCGGAGACCAAGGTTCAAGTAACGACCCGGATTGCAGGTCAATGCCTGATCTACGGACGTAAGGAATTCCTGGCGAAACACCGGTTATACTTGGCCCACGGACATCACAAGAAGGTAGAAAGGCACACCCCGTTCTCGGTGCTAATCGTCAACGTGAGCCGGAAGCCAATAACCCTCGCCAAGGGCACCCGAGTTGGTACAGCAGAGCCTTACCGGGGATCCGCCCGTGCGATGAGCAAGGAAGACCTCCTGAACCTGCAACAAGAACTGGCATCCTACTTGACGGCCTTAGACGTACCTCCGAAGCAAGAGCAGGCTGGCAGCGCTACTCCGAAACCCGAACAAGCACCACCCGGGATGCCGAAGGTCAAGCAAGAAAATGTCCCTCCCGACTTGAGGGAGGCACTGGAGAAGCTTCTCCAGGAATATCGGCACCTGTGGTCGGGAGAGCAGGGCAAGATGGA
The DNA here is from genome assembly GCA_009829735.1 of Pyropia yezoensis. Classification (NCBI taxonomy): domain Eukaryota; phylum Rhodophyta; class Bangiophyceae; order Bangiales; family Bangiaceae; genus Pyropia; species Pyropia yezoensis. Next base: position 7,407,595 of record CM020619.1, read on the forward strand.
CGCCACTCTACACCGGATTCAACTCAAGCCGGAAGCTAAGCCAGTGCACATGCAACCATATCGGGCCGGACCTCATCGCTGGGATGAGATTGAGAAGCAGGTTAACAAGATGCTCAAGATGGATGTTATGGAGCCGTCTGATGGCGAGTGGGCTTTCCCGGTGGTAGTCGTCCCGAAAACCGGCGGTCACTTCCGTTTCTGCGTTGACTACCGGCGCCTGAACGAGCTGACAGTCAAGGACGTATACCCGATACCCCGGATGGATGATTGCCTCGACTTTCTTGGTGATGCCACCCTCTTCTCGACGCTGGATTGTAATGCCGGTTACTGGCAGATCCCTCTGGCTGACGAGGACAAGGACAAGACCACCTTCACGTGCCACCTGGGACTATTCCGGTGCAAGCGTCTTCCTTTTGGTCTCACCAATGCTCCGGCGACCTTCCAAAGAGCCATCGACATCATCCTGTCCGGGCTAAAGTGGAGAACATGTTTGGTCTACCTGGATGACATTATCGTTTTCTCCAAGACCCCAGCGGAACACCTGGAGCACCTTCGGGAGGTCCTGGCCCTCCTGTCCAAGGCTGGAGTTACCCTCAAGGCCGAGAAGTGCCACCTGTTTGAGACTGAGGTGGAGTATCTGGGGCACGTGCTGAGTCCGGGGGAGCTCCGAGTCAATGAGAAGAACATCAAGGCCCTCCGGCATGCACGGCAACCCAAAACCCAGACGGAACTCAAGAGCTTCCTGGGTATGTGCAACGTCTATCGCCGGTTCGTACGGGACTATGCTCTGATTGCCCGGCCACTGACCAAGCTGACCAGCAAGAAGCTTCCCGCACAACTCCCGGTGTTCGACGAGAAGCAGACCGCGGCCTTCGAAGAGCTCAAGAAGCGCCTGACCACCACTCCAGTACTGGCCTTACCCAAGCGGGAGGGCCAGTTTGTTCTGGAGACGGATGCCTGTGGCGTCCAGGTGGGGTGCTCAATACTCCAGCAGCAACCTGATGGGCACTTTCTCCCGATAGGCTACTACAGTCGCGTCTTGACCCCAGCTGAGAAGAACTATTCCACGACCGAGCGCGAGTGCTTGGCAGTCGTCTGGGCTTGCTTCCTGTTACGGCCATATCTTGAAGGACAAGAGTTCCTCATCCGGACGGACCACGCCAGCCTAAGGTGGCTGCTATGTATGGACAGCAGTCAAGGAAGGGTAGCCCGGTGGCGCCTACGCC
>CM020619.1:7409320-7427890 GCA_009829735.1 Pyropia yezoensis
CGCTTTTGTGACCCCCCGTCGCGTGCGGTCTATTGCCGTGCGGCGGCCGCTCCCAACTAGGGAGGATGGTGGCAGTACGCCCACTCCTACTGAGAGTAAGGCGGAGTTCGCTGCTAGGCTTGAAAACCTCATCCCTAAAGTCAGGGCTGAGATGGACAAAGCACAAAAGCGCTACAAGCGTACCTTTGACAAAAAGGTGCGCAACGCCAAGCATGTCCCCGAGCAGGGTGACTGGGTATTGGGTCCACTCACACACCCCAACTGGGGGTAAGTTGGTGTTCCAGACGAAGGGGCCGTACCAGGTCCTTCGTACTGATGGGCCGGCGCTTCACCATCGAAAGTGACGATGGGGTCCGCACAGTGAACGGACAGGACGTGGTCAAAGTTGCACCACCGCCTGCAGGCGACCCAGCTTGGGCGCGTGCTTTGAAAACGTGGCGCCTGCCCTCGCTGCCTGCAGCCAAACAGGGCCCGCAGGAGTACGTGTTCGACAAGTTCATCGACCACGGCTGGGATGAGGATACTGACCGCCTCATGTTGAGGGTGCGTTGGTTTGGCTACAAAGCCAAGGATGATACGTGGGAGTATGTGGAGGACCTTCCTGCTGAGAAGGTCCGGGCGTACTGTGCCCGGAACGAGATAGACCCTAACAGCCCTCCCTCAACGTGAGGGAAGGCCGAGCAACAGTGCCAAGAGAGTGCTTCAAGTCGAAGTGGTACGCAGAGTGGCTTTAAACTACAGCCCTAACCCTCACACTCTCACAACAAAGGCAGCTGCCAACTAGGCACGCATGCTAGACTCTCCCACTCCACGGCCCCCGCCCTCACGTGGAGGCGAGCGGCGAGACCCACGCCGATAACGGTCTCCACTCGTTGGAAGGGGCGGCGGCTCCAAGTCGGAACCGTCGCGCCCCTCACGGTCGCGCAAGTGGCGCCGACCGTGGCTACTCTTCTGCCTGGTCTTGCGCGCAAGTTTGCGACGCAGACGCTGGACAGACTCCGTCTCCGATGGGGTAGAGGACTCCGAGACGGAGTAAGACAACTCGTCTCCCGACACGGAGGGAGAGCGCCGCGAGTGACGGCGACGACGGCGAGGAGGCGAGTATGCCCGGCTCGCACGACGCTTGCCACGCCCAAGTGGGGTTGGCTGGGGCATAATAGCCCCAATGCGAGCCAACTCGGCCGTCATAAACTCCGCCACCGACTCGCAACTCGCGGTCGCCACTGCAGTACGAACGCGCTCCTCGAGTTGAGGAGTCTCGGAGCTTTGGAGGGTTGCGGTCGACGCGGCCAACCAGGAAATGGTGCGCACCAACGTGGTGATCATCATCTCTGAGGTTAGAGGCGTGGGCGGTGACACCAACTTGGGGTATACCGTCAGGAGGGTGGCCCCCAAGTTGGGAGACACCGGTGTGGATGACTCCACGGCCACGCTGATCGGGATGTTCCCGTGAGGCTGGAAAGGAACAGGAGGAAGCGGAGGGGCACGCCGAGGTGGCGGTACCCGGGTGTAACTGCGACCCCGACTTGGGGCCCCCGCAGTAGGTTGAGTCATATGGTCATCATATGAGGGCACAGCCATAACTATGGGCTTGTCCGGGGGTGGCGCAGTGTGACGATCCACCCCCGGGGCATACGGGTAGTCCCCGATGCCCAACCCCTCTCGTAGGACCACACGGCCGTCGTGAAGTTCACGAGCGACCCATACGAACTGGCGAAGTGCGCCATCGTCCTTGGGCCCCCGAGTGGGGCGGCGCAACTTGTGCTCAATGCTCTCCCACTCGATAAACTTGTGGAGGCGGAGCATCTCCTCAAGTAGAGTGAGTTGTCCTGACGAGCACCCCTCAGCAACTAGCTGAGGGGTGAGCTGTTCCAAACCCTGGATGAGCCGGAGGGGGAGATGCCAGAGCATCCCCCGCCGCTGAACACATGACACCCAGGTCGACATGACCTCGAGGAGCCACTGGGTGGCCAACATGGCCCACACCAGATGATCAGGGCCAGCCGTCAACATGACGGAGCCGAAGTGGTCAAGCAACCGTGGCAACAATGCCGGGAACCCGTAGGGGACCTCAACTTGAGGCCACCACTCGGGCTTCTTCGGGTAGTATTGCTCCTTACTGGCAGCAGACTGCTGAGGAAACTCAAGTTGAGCCGAGGTCACCAAGTAGGGACCTCGCCGGAAGTCCTTCTCCATCCGCACATCAAAGTGATGAGTGTGCGGATCGGCCTCGTGAAGGTACGGGGGGCGAGTTGCCACCGCGTCCCAAGTGAAGGTCGGCAAGTCGCCGGGACCCGGGATAGTTCCCCCGCGGTCCACCATGGCCTTGGCCCGCTGCACGTCCTCGACCTCCTCGTCGTCCAGGAAGGCAAACTGGTCCGTCCTGAAGCCGGCAGGGAACCCGACCCTACGGGGATACTTCTCCCGTAGGCGGTCCCATACCCGACCCATCGCTGCGCCGAGTCGGCCACAGCGAAGAACAGTCAACCCCTCCTCATAGAGAGGCCAAGCGGGGTAAAACCACCGCCCCAAGGCCTCACGCGGGACAACTTGTCCCGCCTCCGGGGGAGATCCTGCCGTCAACCCAAAGCCGCGTGACGCGGGAGTCCCACCCCCCGGAGCGATCGCAGAGCCCCCGCCGGAAGTCCCGGCAGGCGCTGCACCGTAGGAGGTGTCCTCCATACGCTCATCGAGAGAGTCCGTCTCCACTCCCGGAGTCGCCATGGCTCTCCCCAAGTTGGGGAGAGACGTCCTGGCTATCGCGGCACGAGACCCGCCTCGAGTTGAGGGGGACTCGGATCGTGGGTAAACGGGTGGCCTCCCCAGCGTGGGGTGGCCCCGTGTAAGGTGAAGGAGAAGTGGTGGTGGTGGTGAGGTGTGAACCGAGGAGAGCAAGCTGCCAAGTGGGCAAGCTTGAGGAGAGGGGCGGCCAACGTGACCGCCTCCACATCCGCGTTACGTACTCAAGGGGGGACAGCAAGTCGCGTCCCCCCAAACGCCGAGACGAGCGTTTACGCACCCCCTCACAGGGCCGACCGGGTCGGTCGGAACTGAGGAGAGGGGAGTGTGGCAGTATTGACCCCCAGGTAGGGGGCAACACGTGCCATGCAAGGGGCGGCAGGCCACTAGCCTGATCCGTTCCTCCCCCTGCATTTGGGTCCATATTCCCTAAGTTTGGGATAGTTAGCTTAGTAGTAAATCCAACTTGGATTTGAGGGTTTTCTGCATTTATCGTCTTGAATTTTCGTGTGGCCCGGTGGGCAGGTGCTGGGGTGGGAGATTCTGAGTGGCGAGATTCTGAGTGGACCCTGGGGGGATAAGGGGAGGGACAGCGGGGCTTGGCCCTGCGTCCCCGTCCCGACCAAGAAACTGTTGGACCACACACCATCTTCTTGTTTGTCAGTGGGGGGATTGCCCCACAACAGGGATAGAGTGTGTGCGACTTGTACTTCTTCCGGTTCCCCCGACACGGGAGGCAGCCCTCGCACACCGCCCCAACTTGGGTACTGTGTGTGCGAGTGGTTTTTGCCACAATCTTCGTCTTTGAGCGCTTTGCTGCAAAATATTGGATTTTCGGTTAAGTGCGTGGAGCGGTTGGCGCTGGAGCCGTGCCCGGCGCGAAGGGCGGCATTTGGACGGCTCTATCTAGAGATTCCCGATCGGTGCATCGTCGTGGTAGACGAGACTCACATCGCGGGGCCAGCCATGGTTCGTCGCCGCGGACGTGCGCTCGTTGGACAACCTCTGGAGGCCCTTGCGCCTGACCGTTGAGTGCGGCCCCGATTTTCGTCCACTGTGGCTGTGTCTTCTACGAGGGGCATTTTAGAGCTGTCCGTGAACGAGGTTCCGCTGGCCCAGAATGGTGACGCCTTCGCTCTTTTTTGTGTCAGCTTGGTGCGAAATATGAATGCGTTTGAGCCTGGCGTGCCGTGGGCGGAGCAGCCTAACGATTGCGTTCTCGTCTATGACAACGCCTATGTGCACACTGCGCTGGTGGGCATGATGTTGGACATTAACGGTGTGCATCGTTTGCGACTCTCACCATACTCCCCCGACTTCTGTGCTATAGAGCCGTGAGATGATTATAGGCGCGCCGTGCGCACAATATTATATCATCACCCCGACCTCCCGGACCGCATTGCTCATGTACTTGCGTTTGCTTCTTTGTCTTTAGATTCTGTGCAGGGCCATTTTCGCGGGGCCCGCAGGCAGGTTTTTGCGGAACCTCCCGGAGTGGACGGGAGAGGGTTTCCCGCTTCAGGGTGTGTTTCCCCCTCTTCCTTTCCGGCTACATGCGCCTTGACTGCCGGGAGCGTGGCGGGTGGTGGTGCTCGGCCGCCCACCGGGGCGCGCTGCGGTGCCGGCAGCAGCTCTCCCCCGTCCCCCCCTCCTCCACGGCGCCCCGCGACTTCCGCTCGCAGCCCCTCTTGCAACTGCTCGCAGCGGCGGCGGCGGCGTCTGCCGCCGGATGGCCGCTCGCCGTCATCCCCGCCGCGGGGCCGCCCACCCACAGAGAGGCGGCGGTGCGGGTGGTCGCCGCCGCCGCTGGCCGGCGGCTGGTGCCCGCGGTGCTCGGCGCTGCTGCTGACGTGGCAGACCTCCTGAGCGCCAACGTGTAGGCGGATGCGGAGCGGGAGTTGCGGGCGGCCACCGCCGCCGCCGCCGCCGCCGCCGCCGCCCCAGCGGCGACATTCGATGGTGGTGGACTGAGAGCGGCGGCGGCGCCGGCGGTGAAGTCGGCGCGCTTTGCGCTCGCCGCTGCCGTTGCGGTGGCCGAGGCGGCCGACACGGACGTTGGCGGGGCAGGCGACGCCGGCAGCGGCAGCAGCAGCGGGAGCATCACAGCCCCCACCGCCCCCCCGGCCGCCGCGGTTTGTTGGGCGGCGCTCGTGCGGTCGCCGGCAGCCGCGCACGCCGAGGGTTATGCCCGCAGACGTAGCATTGGCTCTGTTTGCAGGTCGCGGCCAGGGTGGTCGGGGGGGACGCGGAGGGCGACTGCGCCCCGGCGTCCAAGCTCCTAGAGCGAGGGGGCAGGCGGCGGGGCGGGAGGGGTGACTGCGGCGGCCCGGGGAGGGGGGACGGCGGCGTCCGACTGCCAGCTCGAGGACGGGGCCGCCATGCGGGTGCCGAGCGGTAGAAACGGTCGATTTTGTGACCTTGGAGAAGGCCGCCTAGGTTGGTATGCTGGTTGGGGGATGGCCATATGCGTGGACTTTGAGAGGGAGCAATCGAAAGCTGCCTGGATAGGGGTGAGGCTACAATCCAGCTCGAAGCTCAGTGCGCCGAGTGGAGATTGTGGTGTGATGCAGGTGAGGCGTGAAGCGGTGCCCTGCGCAATAATGCTGTTGTCCATGAGGTGTAGAGTGCGGTCGCCGCCGCCGTGGCTGGAAGGGGCACGAAGGTGGTGGCGACGGTGGCCGCGGCGAGAGCGGCCGCCGAGAACCGTTGCTGCGTCGACGGGAGTGCGCTTCTTCGGACGGTGCTGCAGTTCCCCCCCCACCGCCCCCCCCTCCCCGCTGATGCCGCGGCGCCCCCCACTGGCGGGGCCGACCCAGACAATGGCACGGGCCTGCCGCAGCCGCCGCTGCCAATGGGGGGGGGAATTCACCTCGTTCCACCGACACCCCCACCCCCCGCACGTCCAGGACCACCCATGCTAGGACCCCGCACAAATGCACCCTCTCCCGCACCCCCGACAAACCCCCACGTAAGCGGCCGCCTCGCTGAACAGCCCCCGTCCATGTGGCGCCCCTCGCATCGTAAGCGGGACGAGAGCGAGCGCCACCGGACGTGGCGGCGCCGGCTGACCCGTCAGCCCCGTCAGCACCCCCCCCCCTCCTACACCACACCCACCCTGGCCTGGTCCCGCCGTTGCAGCCGCTTCCTTGTCTGCCGCCATCGAGACTCGCTGCCGCGTCCAAGTCCGCCGCCCCGCCAACCGGGCTTCCCACCGCACCCACAGCACCTTCAAACCCCCCGTCAGCAGGCCCAGAAGCAGCACGACCGCCGGCGGGGGAACATTGAGGGGGCGGCCTGACCCCCTTCACGCGGCATGCGCTCACCGACAGCGGCCCCAGCAGCACCCCTCAGCCCAGAACGACCATCTCCAGACACAGCACCGCCCGCGCGACTGGCCACCACGCCGCCGGCGGCAAGCCCTCGGCTGACCACGGCCGACGCCTCTGCGCCCAGCACAGCCGCACCCACGCGGCCCGCCACCGCCCTCGTCGTCGCCAGGACCCACAGCACCGCAGCCGCCCGCAGTCAAAGGGGCCCACTCCACGGGAGGTGGCCGCTTCCACGGCACAGGCAGAAAGAAGGGCGGGCCCGCCCGCACAGCGAGCGACAGATCCGAGTGCCGCAGCACCCGCCGCCGCAGCGCCCGGCCGCGCCGCACACGAAGGGGGAGAGGGAGACGTGCCCGACCCAGAGGCGCCACAGCCGAGGGTAGACCTCCCCGAGGCGCCCCCCAGGGCGCGAAACAAGAGGCCGCGGTGGTCCCCAGCCCAGCGGTGCGGAAGCGTCCGCCGGTGACGGCGAAGGAGCAAGCGGAATCGGTGCTGACACTGTAGCAGAAGTCTCTCGCACACACGGCACCCAAGTTGGGGCGGTGTACAAGGGCTGCCTCCCGTGTGGGGGTGAACCGGAAGAAGTACAAGTCGCACACACTCTATCCCTGTTGTGGGGCAATCCCCCCACTGACAAACAAGAAGATGGTGTGTGGTCCAACAGTTTCTTCGTCGGGACGGGGACGCAGGGCCAAGCCCCGCTGTCCCTCCCCTTATCCCCCCAGGGTCCACTCAGAATCTCGCCACTCAGAATCTCCCACCCCAGCACCTGCCCACCGGGCCACACGAAAATTCAAGACGATAAATGCAGAAAACCCTCAAATCCAAGTTGGATTTACTACTAAGCTAACTATCCCAAACTTAGGGAATATGGACCCAAATGCAGGGGGAGGAACGGATCAGGCTAGTGGCCTGCCGCCCCTTGCATGGCACGTGCTGCCCCCCTACCTGGGGGTCAATACTGCCACACTCCCCTCTCCTCAGTTCCGACCGACCCGGTCGGCCCTGTGAGGGGGTGCGTAAACGCACGTCTCGGCGTTGGGGGCGCGACTTGCTGTCCCCCCTTGAGTACGTAACGCGGATGTGGAGGCGGTCACGTTGACCGCCCCCCTCCTCAAGCTTGCCCACTCGGCAGCTTGCTCTCCCCGGTTCGCACTTCACCATCACCACCACATCCCCTTCACCTTCCCCTGGGCCACCCCATGCCGGGGAGGCCACCCGTCTACCCACGATCCGAGTCCCTCTCAACTCGAGGCGGGTCTCGTGCCGCTGTACCCAGGGCGTCTCTCCCCAACTCGGGGAGAGCCATGGCGACCCCGGGGGTGGAGACGGACTCTCTCGATGAACGTATGGAGGACACCTCCTACAGTGCAGCGCCCGCCGGGACTTCCGGCGGGGGCTCCGCGATCGCTCCGGGAGATGGGACTCCCGCGTCACGCGGCTTTGGGTTGACGGCGGGATCTCCCCCGGAGGCGGGACAAGTTGTCCCACGTGAGGCCTTGGGGCGGTGGTTTTACCCCGCTTGGCCTCTGTGTGAGGAGGGGTTGACTGTTCTTCGCTGTGGCCGACTTGGCGCAGCGATGGGTCGGGTATGGGACCGCCTACGGGAGAAGTATCCCCGTTGGGTCGGGTTCCCTGCCGGCTTCAGGACGGACCAGTTTGCCTTCCTGGACGACGAGGAGGTCGAAGACGTACAGCGGGCCAAGGCCATGGTGGACCGCGGGGGAACTATCCCGGGTCCCGGCGACTTGCCGACCTTCACTTGGGACGCGGTGGCAACTCGCCCCCCGTACCTTCACAAGGCCGATCCGCACACTCATCACTTTGATGTGCGGATGGAGAAGGACTTCCGGCGAGGTCCCTACTTGTTGACCTCCGCTCAACTTGAGTTTCCTCAGCAGTCTGCTGCCAGTAAGGAGCCGTACTACCCGAAGAAGCCCGAGTGGTGGCCTCAAGTTGAGCTCCCCTACGGGTTCCCGGCGTTGCTGCCACGGTTGCTTGACCACTTCGGCTCCGTCATGTTGACGGCTGGCCCTGATCACCTGGTGTGGGCCATGTTGGCAACCCAGTGGCTCCTCGGGGTCATGTCGACCTGGGTGTCTTGTGTTCAGCGGCGGGGGATGCTCGGGCATCTCCCCCTCCGGCTTATCCAAGGTTTGGAACAGCTCACCCCTCAGCTAGTTGCTGAGGGGTGCTCATCAGGACAACGCCCTCTACTTGAGGAGATGCTCCGCCTCCACAAATTTATCGAGTGGGAGAGCATTGAGCACAAGTTGCGCCGCCCCACTCGTGGGCCTAAGGACGATGGCGCTTCGCCAGTTCGTAAGGGTCGCTCGTGAACTTCACGACGGCCGTGTGGTCCTACGAGAGAGGTTGGGCATCGGGGACTACCCGTATGCCCCGGGGGTGGATCGCCACACTGCGCCACCCCCGGACAAGGCCATAGTTATGGCCGTGCCCTCACATGATGACCATATGACTCAACCCACTGCGGGGGCCCCAAGTCGGGGTCGCAGTAACACCCGGGCACCGCCACCTCGGCGTGCCCCTCCCCTTCCTCCTGTCCCCTACCAGCCACACGGGGACATTCCGATTAGCGTGGCCGTTGAGTCGTCCACCCCGATGTCCCCCAACTTGGGGGCCACCCTCCTGACGGTATACCCCAAGTTGGTGTTACCGCCCACGCCTCTAACTTCAAAGATGATGATCACCACGTTAGTGCGCACCATATCCTGGTTGGCTGCGTCGACCGCAACCCTTCAAACTTCCGAGACTACTCAACTTGAGGAGCGCGTTCGTACTGCAGTGGCGACCGCGAGTTGCGAGTCGGTGGCGGATTTTATGACGGCCGAGTTGGCTCGCATTGGGGCTATTATGCCCCAGCCAGCCCCATTTGGGCGTGGCAAACGTCGTGCGAGCCGGGCATACTCTCCTCCTCGCCGTCGTCGCCGACGCTCCCTGCGCTCTCCCTCCGTGTCGGAAGACGAGTTGTCTTACTCCGTCTCGGAGTCCTCTACTCCGTCAGAATCGGAGTCGGTCCGGCGTCTGCGTCGTCAACTTGCGCGCAAGACCAAGCAGAAGAGCAGCCGCGGTCGTCGCCACTTGCGCGACCGTGAGGGGCGCGACGGTTCCGACTTGGAGCCGCCGGCCCCTCCGACTGGTGGGGAGCGTTATCGCCGTGGGTCTCGCCACTCGCCCCCACGTGAGGGCGAGGGCCGTGGGGTTGGAGAGTCTAGCATGCATGCCTAGTTGGCAGCTGCCTCTGTTGTGAGAGTGTGAGGGTTAGGGCTGTAGTCAAAAGCCACTCTGCGTACCACTTCGACTTGAAGCACTCTCTTGGCACTGCTGCTCGGCCTTCCCTCACGTTGAGGGGGGGCTGTCAGGGTCTATCTCAATCCGGGCACAGTATGCCCGGACCTTCTCAGCGGGAAGGTCCTCCACATACTCCCACGTATCATCCTTGGCTTTGTAGCCAAACCAACGCACCCTCAACATGAGGCGGTCAGTGTCCTCATCCCAGCCGTGGTCGATGAACTTATCGAACACGTACTCCTGCGGGCCCTGTTTGGCCGCGGGCAGTGAGGGGAGGCGCCACGCTTCCAACGCACGCGCCCAAGCTGGGTCGCCTGCAGGCGGTGGTGCAACTTTGACCACGTCCTGTCCGTTTACTGTGCGGAACCCATCGTCACTTTCGATGGTGAAGCGCCGCCCATCAGTACGAAGGACCTGGTACGGCCCCTTCGTCTGGAATACCAACTTACCCCCAGTTGGCGTGTGTGAGTGAACCAATACCCAGTCACCCTGCTCGGGGACATGCTTAGCATTGCGCACCTTTTTGTCAAAGGTACGCTTGTAGCGCTTTTGTGCTTTGTCCATCTCAGCCCTGACTTTAGGGATGAGGTTTTCAAGCCTAGCAGCGAACTCCGCCTTACTCTCAGTAGGAGTGGGCGTACTGCCACCATCCTCCCTAATTGGGAGTGGCCGCCGCACGGCAATAGACCGCACGCGACGGGGGTCACAAAAGCGAGGGATACTTCCCCGGTAGATGAGTGAACCTGCGAATGGGCGGCAGTGGTAAAAATAGAAATGTATTGGTCCCACGTTTTCACATGCTCACTCACATAGTGGCGCAGCTGCCGAACAATAGTTTTGTTGAAGCGCTCCACCTGTCCATTAGTTCGTTGGTGGTAGGGGGTGGCATAGTTTGCCTTAACCCCCAACATATCCAGCACTCCCTGAAACAGTACAGACACGAATTGCGGTCCATTGTCCGATAGTGTACTATCCGGAATGCCATACGCGGCAACCCAGTGATCTAGGAAGGCTAACATGACCGACATGGCCGTGATCTCTGCCAGTGGGATCGCTCGCGTAAGTTTCGTGAAGCGGTCACAGATAACCAGGAGGTACTGGTTGCCCTCCTCGGTCACTGGCAGTGGCCCAAGGATGTCCATCGCCAACGTGGCAAAGGGCTCCTTGGCCGGGAACAATAGCATAGCCGTAGTAGGCCGCCGTTCCATCAGACGGTTCTGCGCACAACTTGTGCAGGCAGCCACCCAACTGTAGATGTCCACCACCATGGACGGCCAGTAGTACCTGGTCCTCAGAGTCTGGTACAGTATACTAGACCCCAGGTGTCCACCTGTGGGAGTGTTATGCTCCCTCTCAAGGATACTGTCCTTGAGGGATGCGGGGACGACAAGTTGTTTGGTCCCCTGGAATACCCCCCTCCTCATGAGGAGGCCATCGTCTCCGAAAAAGAACCGCGTCTCCGCCACTGTATCAAGTGTATCCCTCTGCGACTTGCAGAAGGGATGCTCGGCCTGGGCCTTCACCACCTCGTCCAGGGACAGGGGCAAGTACTTCTTGTTCCCTGGCGCCTCGGGGTTCAACGCCTGTCCCGAGCGCGTGACTACCCCCACGATGGGGATGTCCTCATCGACCGGGTGAGTGTCCAGCCCCTCGGTAGGTACCCGGGAAAGGCCGTCGGCCAGGGCATGTTGCCTGCCAGGTCGGTACTCAATATCAAAGTTGAAGGGTGCCAGTCGCACCCTCCACCGGTTGAGACGAGTGTTCGTACAATCCGTCTTGAAGATGAACTGCAACGCGCGGTGGTCACAGCGGATGAGGAACTTCTCACCCTCTAGGTAGTGACGAAGTGACGTCACCGCCCACACCACTGCGAGTCCTTCCAACTCGGTGACTCCGTAGTTCTTCTCGGCCGAGTTCAGCCCCTTGCTCAAGTATCCCACCGGCAAGTACTCCTTGTCCGGCTGCTGCTGAAACAACACACCACCAAGTTGGTCGTAGCTAGCGTCCGCATCCAGGATGTAGTGGCCTCCCAACCTGGGAATAGCCAAGATGGGGGGCTTCAGCAGAAGGTCCCGAAGAGTCTCAAAGGATTCCTGCTCCACCCGACTTGGGGGAGGCAGGTTCTTCGGTAGCGTTGAGCTAACCAGCTTCGCCAAGGCTGGCGAAGCCTTGGTGAAACGTCGGTACACGTTATACATCCCGAGGAAGCTCCTCATCTGGGTCTGTGTCCGGGGGTACTGAGCCTTACGGATGGCCCTCAAGTTTTTCTCGGCGACACTGAGACGCCCCGGACGGACAACATGTCCCAAGTACTCCACCTCTTGAGTGAAGAGGTGGCACTTACTCGCCTTCAGTGAAACACCGGCGTCAGCAAGCAGCTTGAACACCTGGCCAAGATGGCCAATGTGTTCCTGCGGACTTCGGGAGAGCACAATGATATCGTCTAGGTACATGTGGTATAAAACTCGATCCTCTCAGACACGTGTCAATATCCCTCGGGGTAAAGGGACAGGTAGCACAGAAAGGGGAACTACGAGAATGGTATGCCTGTTGCCTCACGTGCCTGCTCGCAGAGCAAACAGATACGCACGGTAGTGCACACGGGGAAGAGGAAAGCAAACGCGCAGTTGTCTTTTTCCTGAGGGCGCGGGCCAAGGGCGCCTCGCTGTCCCTCTTAACGTGCATCTGGGGGAGCCTCGGCACGTTGGCCAGGTAGCCCCCCCATAACCCCGAGTGGCCCCGACCCGAGTCTAACCTCGTCAGGTCGGGGGCCACTATCACTACTAATTCTATTCCCACTCACTAATCTCACACTCAAATTCTCTCAAATCAAGTCCCTCACAAGTATGCAAAAACCCATCAGCAATCCCTCTCTCACGTGTGGATAGCGTAGTCCACCGCATCCCAGTGCCGGGCACGGGCCACGGCCGTCAACCATCACCACACGGCGGGCGTGTTCTGGCACCTGGTGCCCTCTGGTTGTAGTCCCGGGTCGGCGCCAAGTCGGGGCCAGGGATGCTACATAGCTCCCTCCCTAGTCCGGCACGTCCTCGGGCCGAACCAGGTGCCACCGTGCACAGCCTCGAGCACGTCCACACCGGTGCCGAGGTCGAGCGTCTGCGGCGGCTCCGCTTCCTCCTGTTGCACCTGTCGCCCCGGTGGCCTCGCCTGAACCGTCGCCGGCGCGTTCACGCCCTGTTCCGGCTGTGCCGGTACTTCAAGCTCCTCCGGCACCGCGCCTGTCTGCGGCGAGTCTGGGGGTGACCGTGCGGTCGCCTACCACTCCAGCCGCTCCGCCTCGGACGCCTTCTTCCAACGCCGGTGGCGCTGTGCCTCCGCTGGAGTTGGGTACTCCGGTTTCGGGGGCCGTTGTGGACCGTCCGGTGGTGTCATCCTCGGGGCGGTTCGAGATTCCGGCGCCGACTCTGCGCCTTACCCGCTTCCGGGTGCCTGACTGGTACCTGATCCAAGGTGGTCCGACATGCGACCAGTACGACGTCGGTATGATTGAAGACCAGCTGGGTCGTCTTCCGGTGCAGGTTGAAGGCGTTGGGTCCTCCCTGGTGCTGGGTACTTACGCCAGCGTCTTGAACAACGTGGTCGACCGGGTGTTTGCTTGCGCGGACAGCGGCCAGATGTCGAACAGCCCGGTGGTTGGCGAACTTCTGGCGACCTTGACGCGGCATGGCTTGGCCCAGCAGTGGTCAGAAACCTTCACTGGCTTCCAGGGGCGCCGACGGGCATATCTGGATGAGCGGGAGCCCCCGGCAACTACCGGTACTACTCCGATGGCGTCATACCGGGATGCACCGCGTCCACCGCACTACGTCATCCCGTCTTCCTCCGGTTCCCGTCGTGCCGCGGAGGCAGCGCTGGAGGACACTCCCGCGGCTCAGCGTCCGCGCCGGGAGTAGTAGTTAGAGGCAAGGAGGGTGAGGGTCTTCGGAGAAGCGAGGAGGGAAGAGGCGGAGAGAAGGGTTGCCCGAGCGGGTGCTTGTTTTCCTTGATTGTTCCATGCTTGTATTGCGTGTTCTCCTTGATATACCCGTTCCCTTCTTCTCAATCCTCTTGTTCCGCATCCGTTGCGGATGAACTCGGCTCGTCCCGAGGGTCTTGGTTGGCCCCATCCTCTTGGTCCTCCTCCGAGTCCGGCTCCAGAATCTTGCCGGCTCTGGCCACTGGAGTGCCCTCTATCCCGTTCCGTCGCGTGTAGGCACGGACATCCGCGATGGGTAGCCGGTTTGAGGGTTCCCAGGTATCATCTGCCGGGTTAAAACCGAACCAGCGTACTCGCAGGTACAGGCGTCCGTCTCTCCAGGCATGGTCCACAAACTTGACGTAGACATATTCCCGACCTTCTTCTTGGGATAGCCAGGGTACTGCGGCGCGCTTGCGCCGGGTCAAGTCCCGTTGGCTTGGCGGTGGAGCTCGGGTGACATGGTCGCTGCTCACGCGGTACGGGGAGCCATCCACGTCTAGAAGAAAGGTCCAGCCGTCCGTATTCAGGATCTCATAAGGTCCATCTGTCTTCGAGTCCAGCTTCCCCCGGGTCTTGCTATGGTTGTCCACAAAAACCCAGTCGCCACAACCCAGTTCCTTGTTCTTTTCCCGAACGCCCTTGTCATAGCCTCGCTTGTATCGCTCCTGGGTCTTCGAGATTGACTCCTTGACTCTTGGGAGCAGGAGCTTCAGTTGTTCCAGGAACTCATCCTTTGCCTTGGGACCTGACTTCAGTGCAGGCTGGAGACCGTCTGGTATTCTTTCCAGGGAGAAGTTGGTCAGCCGCCTTGGGGTGACAAAGTCGAGTGGAGCGACCCCCGTTGTCCGGTGAGCTCGGGAGTTGTAGGCTAGAGTGAGGACAGCCAGGAGCTCGTCCCAGTCTTCTTGGTGCTCCTCCACGTAGTGCCGTAGCATGTCTACTAGGGTCCGGTTGAATCGTTCCACCTGGCCGTTCGTTTGAGGGTGGTACGTCGTAGTGTACAAGTTCTTGATGCCCATCAGGTCACAGACTCCTTGGAAGAACAGGGATGCAAACTGGGGACCGTTGTCGGTCAAGACGGAGTCTGGAGGGCCGTAGGCAGCTATCCAGTACTCGCAGAAGGCTGACGTGACATCCAGAGCCGTGATGGTCCTCAGCGGGATCGCTCGAGTAAACTTGGAGAACCGGTCACATATGATGAGCAGGTATATGTTGCCACTGGATGTTTCAGGTAGGGGCCCCAGGATGTCCATGCTTAAGCTTGCAAAGGGCTCCGCCGCAGGGAATAGGCGTAGCTTAGAAGTCTTCTTCCTCTGGGACAACCGGTTCCTTGCACACGAAACACAAGCCTCCAGGTACTTATGGACGTCACTGGCCATGGTTTCCCAGTAATAGTGTCGTCTCATGGAAGCATACATCCGATTGATACCAGGATGTCCGGCCTGGGGAGACGAGTGCTCCAGGCGTAGGATGTCAGCTCGTAGGCCCCGGGGTACTTAGACTTGAGTGGCCCCATCGAAGGGTGACACCCGTACTAGGAGTCCGTCCGTAGACTCGGAGAAACGACTGTTCCGGTTCAGGTCCATTTGGTGGCGAAGCTCCAAGCATTGAGGATCCGTCAGTTGTGCCTCCAGCATCCGGTGAATGGTCACCGGTTGATGAGCTTCAGGTGTCTCATGCAGGGGAGCGTGCCAGCCACGTCCGACATTCGGGAGGATGAAGCAAGGTATTTCCTCCGGGATAGGACCGGTATCGGCTGCAGGAGTCTCCAGCCGAGACATGGTGTCGGCGCAGTGGTGCTCCCTCCCTGCTCTGGTGCACACCTTGTACTTGAACTCCCAAAGGCGTAGGCGCCACCGGGCTACCCTTCCTTGACTGCTGTCCATACATAGCAGCCACCTTAGGCTGGCGTGGTCCGTCCGGATGAGGAACTCTTGTCCTTCAAGATATGGCCGTAACAGGAAGCAAGCCCAGACGACTGCCAAGCACTCGCGCTCGGTCGTGGAATAGTTCTTCTCAGCTGGGGTCAAGACGCGACTGTAGTAGCCTATCGGGAGAAAGTGCCCATCAGGTTGCTGCTGGAGTATTGAGCACCCCACCTGGACGCCACAGGCATCCGTCTCCAGAACAAACTGGCCCTCCCGCTTGGGTAAGGCCAGTACTGGAGTGGTGGTCAGGCGCTTCTTGAGCTCTTCGAAGGCCGCGGTCTGCTTCTCGTCGAACACCGGGAGTTGTGCGGGAAGCTTCTTGCTGGTCAGCTTGGTCAGTGGCCGGGCAATCAGAGCATAGTCCCGTACGAACCGGCGATAGACGTTGCACATACCCAGGAAGCTCTTGAGTTCCGTCTGGGTTTTGGGTTGCCGTGCATGCCGGAGGGCCTTGATGTTCTTCTCATTGACTCGGAGCTCCCCCGGACTCAGCACGTGCCCCAGATACTCCACCTCAGTCTCAAACAGGTGGCACTTCTCGGCCTTGAGGGTAACTCCAGCCTTGGACAGGAGGGCCAGGACCTCCCGAAGGTGCTCCAGGTGTTCCGCTGGGGTCTTGGAGAAAACGATAATGTCATCCAGGTAGACCAAACATGTTCTCCACTTTAGCCCGGACAGGATGATGTCGATGGCTCTTTGGAAGGTCGCCGGAGCATTGGTGAGACCAAAAGGAAGACGCTTGCACCGGAATAGTCCCAGGTGGCACGTGAAGGTGGTCTTGTCCTTGTCCTCGTCAGCCAGAGGGATCTGCCAGTAACCGGCATTACAATCCAGCGTCGAGAAGAGGGTGGCATCACCAAGAAAGTCGAGGCAATCATCCATCCGGGGTATCGGGTATACGTCCTTGACTGTCAGCTCGTTCAGGCGCCGGTAGTCAACGCAGAAACGGAAGTGACCGCCGGTTTTCGGGACGACTACCACCGGGAAAGCCCACTCGCCATCAGACGGCTCCATAACATCCATCTTGAGCATCTTGTTAACCTGCTTCTCAATCTCATCCCAGCGATGAGGTCCGGCCCGATATGGTTGCATGTGCACTGGCTTAGCTTCCGGCTTGAGTTGAATCCGGTGTAGAGTGGCGTCCATCTTGCCCTGCTCTCCCGACCACAGGTGCCGATATTCCTGGAGAAGCTTCTCCAGTGCCTCCCTCAAGTCGGGAGGGACATTTTCTTGCTTGACCTTCGGCATCCCGGGTGGTGCTTGTTCGGGTTTCGGAGTAGCGCTGCCAGCCTGCTCTTGCTTCGGAGGTACGTCTAAGGCCGTCAAGTAGGATGCCAGTTCTTGTTGCAGGTTCAGGAGGTCTTCCTTGCTCATCGCACGGGCGGATCCCCCGGTAAGGCTCTGCTGTACCAACTCGGGTGCCCTTGGCGAGGGTTATTGGCTTCCGGCTCACGTTGACGATTAGCACCGAGAACGGGGTGTGCCTTTCTACCTTCTTGTGATGTCCGTGGGCCAAGTATAACCGGTGTTTCGCCAGGAATTCCTTACGTCCGTAGATCAGGCATTGACCTGCAATCCGGGTCGTTACTTGAACCTTGGTCTCCGAGCGAGGAGGTAGGAGCACCGGTTTTGAAGAGAGTCAAGGTAGAGGGTGAGATGCGTTCCCTCTTACTCTTGGCTACACGAACCTTGGCGTCCAGATGCTCCAATACCGGTGACACAAACCCATGGTTGAACTGGACCTTCCCTTCTCCGGGTAGGATGCTCTTGACATGCTGCTTCTGGAAGTCCCAGCCTAGGATGAGGGGGACTGATAGGGTCTTGACTACTAGAAAGGGAAAAAGCATTGGTTCATTGTTGACATAGATGGCGACAGGAAGACGGCCAAGCGGTCGTAGGCGTTTGACCCGAAGCGTCGACGATATGGGTCCGGGTAGGCGCTTCTCCAGGCATGTCGACGCCAGCCCGGAGGTAACAGGTTTCTCAGTGATGACGCTTGGTCCGGCTCCCGTGTCAACGACCGGGCGTAACAGCTTGGGGGAGACTATCCCCCACACGCATACGAGCATTATCTTGAGGTTTCTTTACGCAGGACGAGCAATGTCCCCTTGAACAAACAGGGTGTCCAGGCGGCTACCGGTTGAGCGGGTAACTGCCGTCCTTTCTCCCGGCACGCAAGGGGGGGAACAGTAGAAGTACCCTGCCGTCGGAGATTCGGGAAAGACACTTGGGGAGAGCGCCTGCCCTATTTCCGTTTCCCGGGTCCGAGGAGTCCTTAGAGGTTTCGGTCTCCAGGTCGAAGTCCGTAGGAGCTTCCCTTGCCAGAGCCTCCGTGATGCTCTGTAAGGTTGCCACTCGGATTGCATGTACCTGTGCCTTGTCCATCTTGGAGGGTGCCGCCGGTCAGCCCAGTTGACCGCCTTTGCAAACACCAGTCCTTGACGCTTGAGTTTCTCCTGGAGGTCCTTGGGAATGGTCGGGCACTGGTAGGACATGTGATCCTCCTTCTGGCACAGCCAACAAGACCGGAACCGCTGGTTCTTGACTTGCTTGGGGGCGACCAGGGATGGTTGCTCCTTAGAAACGAAGCCGCCCCACTTGTCCCCTGGCCCCCTGGGTGAGGGCCCGCCAACTGCGAGTACTGGTACAGGGCTATCACCTCCCTTATACTTGTCGGGTCCGGGTCGAACTCGCGACAACGGCTTGGGAGTTGATACCAGGGGAGCTTGGAGGGCCCTGGCTTGCCGGTACTTGCCCTGGGTGTAGGCCATCAACTGCTGGAAGGTATGTTCTTGATGTTCCTGGTTGTAGTTCTCCGCATCGACTTGAAGATATTCAGGAAGCCCTTCCGAGAAGATCATCTTGAGCCTGTCCTCAGGGTAAACGTTGCCACAAGCATCGCTCATCTCCCGGACACGACGGGCGAACGCCTCTGGAGTCTCTTGTCTTTCCATGGTTGCCCGGTTCAGCCTGCCGACTGCTTTACGCAGAGAGTCCGCGTCAGCGTAGTTGGACAGGAGCCAGTTGACCGCCTCCGGATAACTCGCGACGGTACGTCCGACAATGTGTCCGGCAGAGTCTGGTAGAACCTGTGCAAACCGCTGTTCCGCTTCTCCGGTCATGAAGTTAACCAGGAGGTAGAGAGCCTTGCCCTCGGACACATCGTTGTCATTGCATGCCTTGACAAACCGGCGCAGGAAGGCAAAGATAAGCGCGGTCTCTTCCCGGAAAACTTAGGATGTCCCCGGAAGCTCGGCTGCATTCGCCGGTTCAGGGACGCCAT
>CM020619.1:8100150-8206586 GCA_009829735.1 Pyropia yezoensis
GCTGGGGCTTCCCCCCTTGCCTCGTCACTCGTTGCGTGTCCGGCGTACTCAGCCGGGTGAGCCCAGTTGCCATGGGTGGGCATCCACCGAGGCCGTTCCTGACCTGGGTATTCCCATGGTTATCCATGACCCTCTTCAGGTCCTTGCTCCGTGGTTCGGTAACCCGATGCCGGCGGCGGTTGGCCGTCGTCCCCGAGAGTGGGCTCTGTGGGTGGGGAGCGTGAGGTGTCCCGTCGTCGGGCGGAGTACCGCCGTGGTTACGGTGGAGCCCCTTCGGTAGGGTCCTACCGGGCCTCGTATCAGGTGCCACCGGCTCCGGTGGTAGCCGTGTCGGCTCCTGTGGCTCCTCTGGCTGCGCCAGTGTCACCTCCCGCCCCTGTCCTACATGACGGGGGTCCCCGTCTCTGGTATGAGGCGTTGACGCCCTTGTTACCCGCGCAATGCGTGGGGGTCTCTCTGTTAGCTGGGGGGATATCCCCCCAGGTGCTGCGCTGGTTGGGTCAGCGCGTTGCTTCGGTGGCGTGCTGGACCGCCTCCAGAAAGCTCTGGAGGACGTGGAGGCTGGCCGCAGCACCCTCGTCCAGCTATGCACCGAGGTAACTCGGGTGGTCGACCGTCGTGACGTTGCGACCGGTGGAGCACGGAGGTCTACGCGCTTACGCGTGAGTGGCCTCCCTCGGGCAGTGGGTCTACCCACTGAGGAGTGCTATTGTTTGTGCGGGAGAGGGCCCCGGCAACCCTTATGGTAGCCGGGTAGTAGTGAGTATAAACTCATCCCCCTTTGGGGGCATTGCTTGCCTCTGTTTGCTGCCCTGGGGAGTACCCCTTCTGGCTCAGTGGTGCCTTGCCTCCGTCCAACTTCTTCCGGTAGGTTCATGCTTGGGGAGGTCATCCTCCCTCACTTGGTGTCTTGGCTTGGGGAGGTCATCCTCCCGTGTAAGCTCCCTAGTTTCTTCGATATTATCGGAGTTAGCCTTTACCTTTAAGTTAACTTATTAAGGTTCAGGTTTTACTTAGTTACCTAAGCTTAGCTCTACTTAGTTACCTAAGCTTGGTTCGACTTAGAAACCTAAGTCTGATTTGACTTAGAAACCTAAGTCTGCCGTAACCATGTCACACCCTACTTAGTAGGTATAAGCCTCACCCCCCAACAGCCGAAGTCGGTGTCGGTTGGGTTGTTACAGTAGGCGTCGTCGCCTCATGTACGGCATGAGGAGTTGGCGGGGTATATTTGCCGCCTGTTCCCAGGTGGGTGAGTCGTATCCGACCCACATAACCTTGACGTACCAGGGTCCTGGTAGGTCCGGGTCGGTGTGTCCGACTACGCTCTCTACTTGGTATGGAATCCCATCCGGTCCCACCGGGTCATCTGACCGGTGGGTTGTAAGAGCTTCATGTAGCAACCCAGCCGGTACCGGCTGAGGCTGTTCCGGCATCGGAGCAGGTGTGACATCATTCATGCTGATGCGTTGAATCTCCGTATCGGAGTGTAAGATAACAGAGTGGTCATCTCTGTGGAGGATCTGGTACGGTCCCTTGACCGGTTGCATAAGCTTGTTCCCTCGGAACTTCTGGTGTCTGATATAGACCCAGTCACCTGTTACCAGGGTTGCGTTGCGCACCCGTAGTCGGGCGTCGAAGTTCTTCTTATATCGAAGTTGTGTTCTGTCAAGGGCACCCTTGAGCTTAGGAATCATCCACGATAGCTTGGCCAACCAAGCTAGGTGGATGCGTTCGGCGGGTCGGCCCTTCGGTGTATCATACCGAGTGCACCTGCCGGGTGGCAGCGTCAAGTTACCGACGCCTAGTGGCATGACCCACTCCAGCGGAGCAATGTTTGTGCTCCGATGTGGCCTGGCATTGTATGCCAGGGTGAGTACGGACAGAAGCCTGTCCCAAGTGTTCGTGTGCTCGGCCACGTAGCACTGTAGCATCTTTACGATGGTGCGGTTGAACCGCTCACCTGCCCGTTGGACTGCGGGTGGTAGTCGGATGCCCGACGTGGTTCGATACCGAACATGCCCAGGACCTTAGTGCAGAATGCCGACGTAAGGTTTGCTCCGTTATCGGAGAGGAGTTGCTTCATGACTCCGTATGCACTGATCCAGTGGTCAACCACTGCGTTCATGATCGTGTATGCCGTATCATTCGGGATGGCTGCCGCTCTTGACAGCTTAGTGAAGCGGTCAGACATGACCAGGATGTACCTGTTCCCTTCTTCCGTTATCGGAAGTGGCCCGAGTATGTCGATAGCGACTTGCTCGTTGGGCCCATCAGGTGGGATAGCTTCATGGCAGACGCCCGCCTATGTAGACTCATGCGGTTACGTGCACAGGGGTGGCATCCCCTTACGTGGTCGATTACGTCGACGGCCATTGCTGGCCAGTAGAAGAACCTTCGCATTGCTGCGAACATACGTGAACCCCCCGGGTGTCCGGCTGTAGGGTTCTCATGTTCTCGTTTCATGACGGCTTGCCGTAAGGACACGGGAACCACGACTTGATGTCGTCCATCGGCGGGTGCCCGCCGGTATATGAGTCCGTCTTCGTCCTCGGAGAAGATGCCGGCCGTACCGGCCAGGAGGTTAGCACGATGACGTCTACAGTCATCGTCGTTGGCCTGTGCCTCGCGGAAGTCCGCGAGGGGTCAATGGGCACGCAAGGTGTGCCATGGTATTGTCAGCCATACCCTGGGTAGCATTACCCACCATGCACACCGGTACTACCGGGATGTCCTCGTCCACCGGGCGGGTATCCCCGCTCGGGGTGTCGAGTCGAGACAACGCGTCTCCGAGGTGGTGGGTTGACCCAGCCTTATACACCGTGCGGTAGTCGTGCTCGGCCATCTTCAGCCTCCATCGGGCTAGCCTCCCATGGCTATCGGAATCCTTGTCACCAAGGTTGAGGAGCCATCGTAGGGGTTCGTGGTCGGACCTCACGATGAACCTGGAGCCCTCCAGGTATGGACGGAGCAGTTGCACTGCCCATATAACTCCGAGGCATTCACGCTCGGTGGCACTATAGTTCCGCTCAGCCGGGTTGAGTGTCCGGCTGAAGTACCCTACCGGACGTAGGTCCGGGATAACGTTGTCGGTACCTATCAACGTCTCTCCCTGTAACAGGGTGCATCCCACTTGTGTATCACACGCATCGACATCGATGACGAAGGTACCCCGTCTATGCGGTAACGCAAGGACGGGTGGGGCTAGTAGGGCTCGCTTCAGCGACTCGAATGCCTCCTCTTGCTAGGCGAAGGGGGTTGGAGTACCTTGGGTAAGGTACTGCTCGTAAGAACCGTTAACGGTTTAGCTATCCGAGCGAAGTCCTTGACGAACCGTCGGTATACATTGCACATTCCCAGGAAGCTCTTGAGCTGCGTCTGGGTGTTAGGGAACCGGGCATCCCGGAGTGCCCGGGTATTGGCTTCGAGTACCCCTAGTTTACCAGGGGTTATCTGGTGGCCCAGATACTCGACCGTCTGTTGGAAGAAGGCGCACTTCTTCAGACGCAGGGTTACCCCGGCGTTCCGCAAGAGGGTGAGTACCTCGTCAACATGTTGTACATGGTCATCCATGTTACGCGAGAAGACGATGACGTCATCGAGGTACACTAGGCAGTTACGCCACTTCACCCCCGACAGTATGATGTCGATAGCCCGCTGGAATGTAGCGGGGGCGTTGGACAATCCGAAGGGCATCCTTAGGAACTCGTACACTCCACTGTGACAGACGAATGCCGTCTTGGGGATATCCTCGTCCGCCACCGGGATCTGCCAGTATCCGGCATTGCAGTCGATGGTGGTAAACACCGTAGCCTCCCCCAGGGAGTCGATGCATTCATCCATCCTTGGTAAAGGGTATGAGTCCTTCTTGGTAACCAAGTTGAGGCGTCGATAATCGATGCAAAACCGAGGGGTTTGATCCTTCTTCGGCACAATAACGACTGGGGCACCCCATTCCGACATCGAAGGTCGGATCACCTTAGCTTCACTCATCCTCTTCACTTCTCCATCAACGATCTCTCGTTGCATAGGTCCCGCTCGGTGCGGTTGTGAGCGGGCGGGTCGTGCGCCTGGTACCAGGTCTATACGATGTTGGGTTGCCCCAATGGTCCCCAAGGCCCCGCCTGTCCACATAACGTCATGCTTTCTTAGCATCCGTCGTACCCCTTCGGCTACCGAAGGGGGAAGGTGGTCGAGGTCAGCCTCGGCCAGTGCCTTCAAGGCCTCTTGGTCCTTTGGCGGCAGGTCCGCCGGAGCCGCCGATGGGTTAGGCTTCCCGTCATCGGGTTGCTGTCGCTCGGTGGTCTCGGCGACCGCCAGTACTTCAAGTGGTTCCACTTGACCTTCCTTATCAGGGTTAAGGATATCTCCTTCGTAGAGTTCGGCAATCCCGAGGATAGTTCCCTTCGGGAGGGTGACTGCCTTACGGCGATAGTTCGCCATCACTAGGAGGGACGACCCTCCTGCTGGGAGGTCTATGAGACCGTTGGCCATGGTCAACCCATGGCGCTTGTACGTCCGTAGGTTGGACTGGACTCTGCAGATGCCTGCGAGGTCGCAGTTAACCGGGAGGACTGTCTCTGACAACGGCTCAAAGCGAGTTCGCTTGGCCAACCGAAGTGTCTTCGGCTCGACGCTTGCGTACACCTCAGCCACGTTAACGTGGCTTCCCTGTAGCGTCAGGTCCCTGACGATAGCCGTGTGTCCTCGCTTCGTCCCGTCGGCTTCTTGAAGCTCGACGGTCCTCCGGCCTGGCCGGATTGCATCAACGTGAACGTTGATGAAGGTGCACCCCAGTATGCAGGGCACCGATAGCGTTTCACATACCAGGAAGTCAACTTCCGTGGTGAGATCCCCGATGGTAACCTGCAGCGACATCGCTGCGGTCGTACGAATGAGTCGACCATTCGCGTCCTTGATGGTGGGTCCCCGAGTCACTCTGACTCGTGGAAGCCACTTGTCCGGGAGGGTATCCTTCCGGATAAGGTTGGGTCCAGCCCCTGTATCCAGTACAGGGTAGTACGATCGTGTCGACTGGGGGTCAACCCCCAGTGTGGCTGATACCTTGAAGTTCTCCAAGGTAAACAACACATGTCCTACACCGATATCCGGTGTAGCTCGGGCATCCTGAACAGGGCCCTTGTCTGGTTCAACGTGACGGGGCTTCCCGTCCTCTCCTCCCAACCTTGGAGGTTGGTCATCAATCCCCTGACGCCGTGTCGTCGGGGCCGGAAGGTGTACCCGGGGGTTGATGCGGCGTCGGCTCAACCGCGCTCTCCGTGGGGCTTTCCCCGCGGTACTCCGGGGTGGCTTGCTTGGGTAACCCCAGCGCCCCCCGGTCATCCTTCCTCTTACTCGTTTCCCGCCCTTGGTAGGGTGCTGTCCGCCGGGACATCCGGCTGAGGAGGTGCCCCCTCGATGGCCAGTACTCCCCCTGGAGCTGGCTGCCTACCCGGTGCGGGTCCGGGTGCTCGGGCGGGATACCCCCCGGTGGATGCCTTGCGTTGCGCCGCTGCCCGCCGGGACTCCTCGGGGATGAGTGGGCAGGAAGACACCCAGTGCTGGGGATCCCCACACAACATACACCCGGACGTGCCGGTCCCCCCTTGAGTTCGCATCGGGGTAGCCCCGTAGCTACGGTTGCCTCCCTCGGGCGCCCGAGTGCCTGCTCCCTGGTAGGCCTTGGGTCCTTGGGTCAACCGGAACATGGACTCCCCCAATCGGTTGGGTCGGCCCGCAATCTGCGGGGGTGCCTCCGTGCGCACCGCCCATGTTGGCAAGGGTTGGTGAGGGTTACCCGTCACCGGGGAGTACCCCGTAGTCCGCACATACGGGACGCGCCGTCCCGTTCCTTCGTTGACCTGGAACTGGGTTCCAGCCGGGGCGATGTACGCTACCGTACCATGTTCATCAATCACCGGCGTCGCCGGTAGCAACAGGTGGCCCTGTTGGTCGACTAGAGGGTCATCCTCACCAATAGGGGTATGTTCGGTCGCCACCAGTACTGGTGCGGCCTTACGTTCCACCTTCTCTTGCCTCGGTACCGGGGTAAGACTGGGCTTGCCTCCCTCACCCTTGGGCTTCGGGGCCAAGGCACACTCCGGGTGTAGAACCCGGTAGGCGTCCCCTAGGGACTTGCACATATGCATCAGTCGACTGAAGTTCGTCCGTGCCGTGTTGGCGCCCCGTGCGGATATCCGCACGTAGTTGGGTACTCCTGCGAACAGGATGGCCCGTAGCTCCCCTTCTCCGAGGAGCTTCCCCAGCTCGTAGTCGAGCTCTTGGATCCGGCGTCCAAACATCTCCTCATCCTCCCAGGACTGGGCGGTGGCAGTGCGAAGGGCCCGATAGTGGTCTTCGCACTTGTCCTCACTGAGGTAGCTGCTCAGCAGCTCCTTCAATATCCCACGGTAATCCATGGGGGTGGCCGCGACCCTCATTCCCGGCATCGGGGATGCCTGGCGAAGAATGCCTCGCACCCGTTCATCAACAAAGAACGGGAGGATCTCCAGGGCCAGCCCCTCGTTAACGAGCGCCTTGTCTGCGGCTGCCTTGAAGCTAGTCAAGAAGCCGATGACTGCCAACGGGCGTCCGTTCGGCCCCCCGAACATAGGGACTCCCTTCATAAGGGTCTGCATAGAGCGGATCGCCCGATGCGACGTATTACGCATCGATTCCGATACGGTGGTAGAGCTGTCCTCCAAACGATAACGTTCCGGAGTAAGAACCGACCGGAAGACCTCGTTGACGATCTCCGTGTCAGCGTCCTGGATATCCAGTCTCTTAGCCAGTTGATGAGCGAACTCATCGGACTCCATCCGCTTCAGTAGGCTCGCAGTTACCTGCGCGGTCATAGCTTCCACCACTGAAGATGGTACTTCAGGCGTCGGCACCTCGGGAACCCGAGTTGCCTGGCCTCCTTCGTCGTGGGGGTACTGCGAGAGGGTACCCCCTCCCCCAATAACCGACTCTCCCCCGGCGTAAGTATCCGCCGGGTCGTGTCCGCGGAGTCCGCTTCGGGTGCTCCGAGCGTATTGCTCCGTGTGACTCCGTTCCAACTCTGCCGACGAGTCGGACCCATACCCCATTGTGTCCGGGGGTTGTCCAGGAGTAGCAACCCCGGGATTGACCCTGGTGGACTCCGAAAGTAGTCCGGCCGGCTCGAACCGTACCGGTGTGGGAGGAACACGACGGGGTCCCGTCGTGTGCCGTGTTGACATCAACACTGCCATTGCGTCCTCCGTCCGATCTTGACGGGCGTCGAGCCCGGAAAACCGGGCCTCGATGCGGGCCAATGATGCCATCAGGGAATCCCCTGGTGAAGGAGGCGGCGGAGTGAGGTCGGTCGACGACAGTTGAGGCGGGCCCCCGCCTCCTGCCGTCCGAGCCGTGCCAAACGTCGATCCGGCACCGGAAAGCATTGGCGTCTCAATGTTATCGATCGGGTTCCCGATCCCGGTTCCCGTAGTCACCTCCGGAGTCGGCGTCGACGCCGATCCGTCATCTTGAACGTTCCCCGTCTCTTGGGTAGACATAGTCACAATAAGTCCACCGACGCAACGATCACCACGAATAAGAGAGCGAGGGGGTAGATTGGGGAGAGTAACAGTAGGTCAGCGTCACAGGTAAAAGCTCAACACAATCGATCAGGTCGCAACACCACGAGTACAAGAAAAGGACCGGATCCCTATCCGTGTGCCAGGGCCGAAGACGGCGTCACCACAAGGGTGACGGAAACCCGTCCCCTGCTGCTCCACCAATGTAGCACAATAGGAATCCGTCGCACGTCCACTCTCAGGGAACACTCACCAAAGGGGATCGGCACCAACGTCACCGGGAGGCCAAGGTTGCTGTCCTTGGAGCGCAAGCCACGGGACCAAGATGGGAGCCCAAATGGGAGGGGTTTGTTGTTCTCCTTGGCCGGCGGTGGATTCGCCACCGGCCCCCTCGTTATAAACCCTCGGAGACACTACTAACTACCCTCCACCCCAAGATGCAAGTCCCTCTGGTCATACGTAACTTATAGATACCGTGACCAGCTCGGACTCTCAAATTGAAAGTTAAGGATTAGAAGTAGCCCCCCTGATATTAGGGTCACAATACGGACAACCATATTGCTACATCGGCCCTGTGAGGGGGTGCGTAAACGCACGTCTCGGCGTTGGGGGCGCGACTTGCTGTCCCCCAGCGAGTACGCAACGCGGATGTGGAGGCGGTCACGTTGACCGCCCCTCTCCTCAAGCTTGCCCACTCGGCAGCTTGCTCTCCTCGGTTCACACTTCACCATCACCACCACCTCCCCTTCACCTTCCACTGGGCCGCCCCACGCTGGGGAGGCCACCCGTATACCCACGATCCGAGTCCCCCTCAACTCGAGGCGGGTCTCGTGCCGCGATAGCCAGAGCGTCTCTCCCCAACTTGGGGAGAGCCATGGCGACCCCGGGAGTGGAGACGGACTCTCTAGATGAGCGTATGGAGGACACCAGCTACGGTGCAGCACCCGCCGGGACTTCCGGCGGGGGCTCCGCGATCGCTCCGGGGGATGGGACTCCCGCGTCACCCGGCCTTGGGTTGACGGCGGGGTCTCCCCCGGAGGCGGGACAAGTTGTCCCGCGTGAGGCCTTGGGGCGGTGGTTTTACCCCGCTTGGCCTCTCTATGAGGAGGGGTTGACTGTTCTTCGCTGTGGCCGACTTGGCGCAGCGATGGGTCGGGTATGGGACCGCCTACGGGAGAAGTATCCCCGTAGGGTCGGGTTCCCTGCCGGCTTCAGGACGGACCAGTTTGCCTTCCTGGACGATGAGGAGGTTGAGGACGTTCAGCGTGCCAAGGCCATGGTGGACCGCGGGGGAACTATCCCGGGTCCCGGCGACTTGCCGACCTTCACGTGGGACGCTGTGGCAACTCGCCCACCGTACCTCCACGAGGCCGATCCACACACTCATCACTTTGATGTGCGGATGGAGAAAGACTTCCGGCGAGGTCCCTACTTGGTGACCTCGGCTCAACTTGAGTTTCCTCAACAGTCTGCTGCCAGTAAGGAGCAGTACTATCCGAAGAAGCCCGAGTGGTGGCCTCAAGTTGAGGTCCCCTACGGGTTCCCGGCGTTGTTGCCACGGTTGCTTGACCACTTCGGCTCCGTCATGTTGACGGCTGCCCCTGATCACCTGGTGTGGGCCATGTTGGCCACCCAGTGGCTCCTCGAGGTCATGTCGACCTGGGTGTCCTGTGTTCAGCGGCGGGGGATGCTCTGGCATCTCCCCCTCCGGCTCCTCCAAGGTTTGGAACAGCTCACCCCTCAGCTAGTTGCTGAGGGGTGCTCATCAGGACAACTCACTCTACTTGAGGAGATGCTCCGGCTCCATAAGTTTATCGAGTGGGAGAGCACTGAGCACAAGTTGCGCCGCCCCACTCGTGGGCCCAAGGACGATGGCGCACTTCGCCAGTTCGTGTGGGTCGCTCGTGAACTTCACGACGGCCGTGTGGTCCTACGAGAGGGGTTGGGCATCGGGGACTACCCGTATGCCCCGGGGGTGGATCGCCACACTGCGCCACCCCCGGACAAGCTCATAGTTATGGCCGTGCCGTCCTATGATGACCATATGACTCAACCCACTGCGGGGGCCCCAAGTCGGGGTCGCAGTTACACCCGGGTACCGCCACCTCGGCGGGCCCCTCCGCTTCCTCCTGTTCCTTTCCAACCTCACGGGAACATCCCGATCAGCGTGGCCGTGGAGTCTTCCACCCCGGTGTCCCCCAACTTGGGGGCCACCCTCCTGACGGTATACCCCAAGTTGGTGTTGCCGCCCACGCCTCTAACCTCAGAGATGATGATCACCACGTTGGTGCGAACCATTTCCTGGTTGGCCGCGTCGACCGCAACCCTACAGAGTTCCGAGACTCCTCAACTTGAGGAGCGCGTTCGTACTGCAGTGGCGACCGCGAGTTGCGAGTCGGTGGCGGAGTTTATGACAGCCGAGTTGGCTCGCATTGGGGCTATTATGCCCCAGCCCGCCCCACTTGGGCGTGGCAAACGTCGCGCGAGCCGGGCATACTCGCCTCCTCGCCGTCGTCGCCGACACTCGCGGCGCTCTCCTTCCGTATCGGAAGACGAGTTGTCTTACTCCGTTTCGGAGTCATCTACCCCGTCGGAGACGGAGTCTGTCCAGCGTCTGCGTCGCAAACTTGCGCGTAAGACCAGGCAGAAGAGTGGCCACGGTCGGCGCCACTTGCGCGACCGTGAGGGGCGCGACGGTTCCGACCTGGAGCCGCCGCCCCCTCCAACGAGTGGAGACCGTTATCGGCGTGGGTCTCGCCGCTCGCCTCCACGTGAGGGCGAGGGCCGTGGAGTGGGAGAGTCTAGCATGCGTGCCTAGTTGGCAGCTGCCTTTGTTGTGAGAGTGTGAGGGTTAGGGCTGTAGTTAGAAGCCACTCTGCGTACCACTTCGACTTGAAGCACTCTCTTGGCACTGTTGCTCGGCCTTCCCTCACGTTGAGGGAGGGCTGTTAGGGTCTATCTCATTCCGGGCACAGTACGCCCGGACCTTCTCAGCGGGAAGGTCCTCCACATACTCCCACGTATCATCCTTGGCTTTGTAGCCCAACCAACGCACCCTCAACATGAGGCGGTCAGTGTCTTCATCCCATCCGTGGTCGATGAACTTATCGAACACGTACTCCTGCGGGCCCTGTTTGGCCGCAGGCAGTGAGGGGAGGCGCCACGCTTCCAAAGCACGCACCCAAGCTGGGTCGCCTGCAGGCGGTGGTGCAACTTTGACCACGTCCTGTCCGTTCACTGTGCGGACCCCATCGTCACTTTCGATGGTGAAGCGCCACCCATCAGTACGAAGGACCTGGTACGGTCCCTTCGTCTGGAATACCAGCTTACCCCCAGTTGTGGTGTGCGAGTGTACCAGCACCCAGTCACCTTGCTCGGGGACATGTTTAGCATTGCGCACCTTTTTGTCAAAGGTACGCTTGTAGCGCTTTTGTGCTTTGTCCATCTCAGCCCTGACTTTAGAGATGAGGTTTTCAAGCCTAGCGGCGAACTCCGCCTTATTCTCAGTAGGAGTAGGCGTACTGCCACCATCCTCCCTAGTTGGGAGCGACCGCCGCACAGCAAAAGACCGCACGCGACGGGGGGTCACAAAAGCGAGGGGTACTTCCCCGGTAGATGAGTGAACCTGTGAATTGTAGGCAGTAGTATGGATAGAAATGTATTGGTCCCACGTCTTCACGTGCTCACTCACATAGTGGCGCAGCTGCCTAACAATAGTTTTGTTGAAGCGCTCCACCTGCCCATTAGTTTGTGGGTGGTAGGGGGTGGCATAGTTTGCCTTAACCCCCAACATATCCAGCACTCCCTGAAACAGTACAGACGCAAATTGCGGTCCATTGTCCGATAGTGTACTATCTGGGATGCCATACGCAGCAACCCAGTGATCTAGGAAGGCTGACACGACCGACATGGCCGTGATCTCTGCCAGTGGGATCGCTCGCGTAAGTTTCGTGAAGCGGTCACAGATGACCAGGAGGTACTGGTTGCCCTCCTCGGTCACGGGCAGTGGCCCAAGGATGTCCATCGCCAACGCGGCGAAGGGCTCCTTGGCCGGGAACAATAGCATAGCCGTAGTAGGCCGCCGTTTCATCAGACGATTCTGTGCACAACTTGTGCAGGCAGCCACCCAACTGTAGATGTCCACCACCATGGACGGCCAGTAGTACCTGGTCCTCAGGGTCTGGTACAGTTTACTAGACCCCAGGTGTCCACCCGTGGGAGCGTTGTGCTCCCTCTCAAGGATACTGTCCTTGAGGGATGCGGGGACGACAAGTTGTTCGGTCCCCTGGAATACCCCCCTCCTCATGAGGAGGCCATCGTCTCCCAGAAAGAAACGCGTCTCTACCACTGTGTCCAGTATATCCCTCTGCGACTTGCAGAAGGGATCCTCGGCCTGGGCCTTCACCACCTCGTCCAGGGACAGGGGCAAGTACTTCTTGTTCCCTGGCGCCTCGGGGTTCAACGCCTGACCCGAGCGCGTGACTACCCCCACGATGGGGATGTCCTCATCGACTGGGTTAGTGTCCAGCCCCTCGGTAGGTACCCGAGAGAGGCCGTTGGCAAGGGCATGTTGCCTGCCAGGTCGGTATTCAATGTCAAAGTTGAAGGGTGCCAGTCGCACCCTCCACCGGTTGAGACGAGTGTTCGTACAGTCCGTCTTAAAGATGAACTGCAACGCGCGGTGGTCACAGCGGATGAGGAATTTCTCACCCTCCAGGTAGTGACGAAGTGACGTCACCGCCCACACCACTGCGAGTCCTTCCAACTCGGTGACTCCGTAGTTCTTCTCGGCCGAGTTCAGCCCCTTACTAAAGTATCCCACCGGCAAGTACTCCTTGTCCGGCTGCTGCTGAAGCAACACACAACCAAGTTGGTCGTAGCTAGCGTCCACATCCAGGATGTAGTGGCCTCCCAACCTGGGAATAGCCAAGATGGGGGGCTTCAGCAGAAGGTCCCGAAGAGTCTCAAAGGATTCCTGCTCCGCCCGACTTGGGGGAGGCAGGTTCTTCGGTAGCGTTGAGCTCACTAGCTCATTCAACGGCTTCGCCACCTTGGCGAAGCCCTTGGTGAAACGTCGGTACACGTTACACATCCCGAGGAAGCTCCTCATCTGGGTCTGGGTCCGGGGGTACTGAGCCTTACGAATGGCCCTCAAGTTCTTCTCGTTAACACTGAGACGCCCCGGATGGACAACATGTCCCAAGTACTCCACCTCTTGAGTAAAGAGGTGGCACTTACTCGCCTTCAGTGACACACCGGCGTCAGCAAGTAGCTTGAACACCTGGCCAAGATGGCCAATGTGTTCCTCCGGACTTCGGGAGAACACAATGATATCGTCTAGGTACACAAGACAGAACTGCCACCGTACTCCGGCCAGAATCATGTCCATAGCGCGCTGGAAAATTGCCGGCGCGTTACACAGACCAAACGGTAGACGCTTGCACTGGTAGGTACCACAGTGACAGGTAAAGGTAGTTTTATGCCTGTCCTTCGGGGCAATGGGAATTTGCCAGTACCCCGCGGTACAGTCCAGGGTAGAGAACATGTTTGCCTCCCCCAGAGAGTCCAGACAGTCATCTATCCTAGGTAGGGGATAACTGTCCTTCACCGTGCTCTCGTTGAGCTTCCGGTAGTCGATACAAAACCGGGGGGTCCCATCAACTTTGGGGACGATAACTACCGGACTCGCCCACTCGGCGTTGCTGGCCTCGATCACATCGAGGGCCTCCATGCGAGCAACTTGCTCCTTAACGAGGGCCCTTGAACGAGGTCCTCCCCGATACGGTTGTTGGCGTATAGGGGGTGCACCGGGCTTCAACTCTATCCGGTGTTGGGTGGCTCTCATGAGTCCCAATTGACCATCCCACAACTTGTGATATTGGTCCAAGAGGCGTTCAACTTGAACCCTCAACCTGGGGGGGACACCCTCCATGTTCACATGGGGTCGAGGAGAGGCGGCCGACTTGGCTTGATGCTTCTCCTTTCCGGACTTCGGGTCGCTACTTGCGCCCGCGTTGAGGGTGACCGCTACTACCGGTCCCTCGTGTTGGTCGATATAGCCGAACTTGGCTCCCAACTTGAAGTACTTGGGCGTCGGGCTCAGGTTCATCACCTGGATCCTCCACGGGACTCCGGCCTTGGAGTCCATCGTGCCAAGGGCAACATGCACTTGGTGCTTGCGAGCAAGACGGGGGTGAGGGTGCACCAACCCGTTCCCCGTAAAATCAGTTACAACATCAACGTGCGCCACCGAGTTGGGGGGCAACGTGACTTTGCGGGCTAAACGCAGGGTAGCAGTAAACCCTTCCCTCACCGAACAAACAGGCTTCGACTGTGAGACTGTCACAGGAGCCACAGACTTTCCCTTACCAAGGATGGGGATAGTCTCCCCATTCATCAACTTGACCCAGTACTCAGGGCCACAAATCAAAGGCACTTGTGTAACAACATAAGGGGTACCCAGAAGCAGGGGTACCGATATATTCTCGCCTACTCCATAGGTCACGTCGACCTCATGGGTCCCCAACCTAGTTGGTAGGGTCACGGCACCAAAGATGGGAAGTACCCCACCATTGATGTCAATTATATGGTCAGCTTTGGACCTCCAGCGTTGGAGCTTCACCACCTTTGGTAATAGCGACTTGCGTATCAAGGAGGCTCCTGACCCGGTATTAAGTACGATACGGGTACAGCATGCACGGCCGGGGGCAAGTTGCACCCGTCCAGCCACCTGGAAGTTCTCACCCGTCAGCACCGCGATGACCCGACGTGGGTTTACGTTCTTGGGGAGTCCTACCCGAGGTGGGCGGACTCCCTTAGGTCGCCGCAGTATCAGGCACGGTTGGTTCGTCCTCCTGGCCCACTTGGCCGAGGCTGCCGTTGTGAGCTTCGGACGACCAGCCCCAACGGTCATTCGTTTCCCGCCGACTTGGCGTCCGAATCTGAGGGCGGGGAGGAAGACGACGAGTCCGAGGACGACGTGTCCGCCTCCTCCGCCGAGGGTGTGGCGACCGCGACGACCGGTCGAGACCCACCCTCGCGGCGTGAACGTACTTCGTTCGTAGCCGACTTCTTACTCGCATTCCTAACAAGTTGTTGGATGCGTTTACTCAACTTGGGGCAATCATATGCCCAGTGTCCATCGGAGTTGCAGTTCCAACACCGATTGTCTGTTCCGGGAGGGGTCTTCCCGACTGGGGAAGACGAAGAGGTACCCTGGGAAGTTCCCACGGAAGCTACCACCCTCTCCTTGCGGATTCGGCGTGCCTCTCTCAACTCTCTGGCTCGGCGCGCCTCCTCCCGTTCCTTGGCCAACTCGGCTTGACGCTTCTGGCGTTGTTCCTCCCGCAACTTGCGGTAGGCCTCGCCTCTGCGGTAGGCGAACCTAGCCAACTCGGCCAGGGTCGCCCGGGCAGTGTTATGCTCCCGGGTCTCCATCCGGACTGACCAATGGAGTCCCTCCACAAACCGACTCTTCACCACAGCTTGTGGATGAAGAAACCCACAAAGATTGTTGAGCTTACGGACTCGCTCCGCAAAGGACAACTCGTCCTCCGCCTCTTCCTGATGGGCTTGCGTAAACTCCTCGGCTTGAGAAGCCAACGCTGCCTCATCAACCATGGCTCTCAACAACCAGTTGACGAGCTCCAAATAGGACGTCACCTCCCCAGCGCCTCCACTTAAGGAGCTGGGCATGACGGACATAAGTTCTGTCCGTAGGTCGCCCTTTGTAAACTCCTGTAGCATGTAAAAAGCCATGCCTTCACTTATGGCATTGTCGTCACAGGCTTTTGTGAAACGACGTAGGAACTCAAAGACACGGAGGGGGGGAGTTCCGTCCCACTCCGCTTTGTGCCCAAAAGAATGAAGTGCATTCTTCTTGGCACGGCCCATGGCTCGGGCCTGGTCAGGACCATACGCCACCGACTTGTTGTGGAGGGCGTAGGTCTCACAGTCAAAGATCCTCTGGTAGACCGGGTTGGCTACCTGGATCTTGGGCGGCACCTCACGTTGAGGGAACAGCCGCTGTGGCACTGGGGTAAGTTCACTCTCAGTGCCTGTAGTCCGGCGCGGCGCGCTTGGTGTGGCTGCCGGCGTTTCCGGGGGGAACTCCCCCGTGAAGGGCGTACGCCCCACCGAGTATGGTGTGGCTCCCTCGTTGGGAGTCACAGGTGTCGCCCCCAGTTCGGGGCGACCAGAGATAGGTGTAAGGGGGGATTCCCCCTGCGCCTGCGGGCTCGAAAGCCCCAATCCGGTTTGGACATTAAGGCCATCTGGCAAACTCGCCACAATCTGATTCAGAATAGTATTCGTCATCGTGACCACCAGGTCCGGCAAAGTCTGCCGCAACACATTGGTCGCCTCCCGACGGACAGTTTCCGCGAGGAGTGGATTGACGACTCCAGTTGAGTCTCGGTCCGCCTCCGGGAGTCCACCTGAGGGGTAACCACATTCCTCAGGGGTCTCAACCGGGGGCATGGGCGCGAGCCCATCGCCGACCAACGGAGGTCCGCCGTCCTCCGAAAGCCTAGTTGGCGACGGCTCCAAGCCAAAGTTGGCTCCAACCCGACTGGAACCCGCGGGGACAGTCCTGACCCCTTGGGACGTTCCCGTTGAGTATACCACACGGTGGCCAGACTTCGGCCCACCCACATCAGAAGTGTCACCCGAGTGAACTCCCGACTGAGTCGGGGTGGCCTGTTGCCCGCCCGTACTTCCAGTCCTGCTGGCTTGAGGGACCTCTAGTCCCTCTGCGACCCCAGGTAAACCCACCTGTGTCTCACCAGTATTCAAAGGCACTGAAGTACGTGCGTCACCCGTGTACTCCCCGGACGACGGGGGGTCCGAGCTAGCCATGTTGGCTGACGATCCGTATGACACGGTCCAAGTCCACCGTTCCTCTGAGACAGAGGGCCCCTTACACCCGGGTGCACCCGGAGGTAAAGTTTATCTCTGTCCCCTGCTGCTCCACCAAATGTGGCAAAAACCATTTGCACACACGGCACCCAAGTTGGGGCGGTGTACAAGGGCTGCCTCCCGTGTCGGGGGAACCGGAAGAAGTGCAAGTCGCACACACTCTGTCCCTGTTGTGGGGCAAACCCCCCACGGACAAACAAGAGGATGGTGTGTGGTCCAACAGTTTCTTGGTCGGGACGGGGACGCAGGGCCAAGCCCCGCTGTCCCTCCCCTTATCCCCCCAGGGTCCACTCAGAATCTCGCCACTCAGAATCTCCCACCCC
Organism: Pyropia yezoensis; assembly: GCA_009829735.1. NCBI lineage: Eukaryota > Rhodophyta > Bangiophyceae > Bangiales > Bangiaceae > Pyropia > Pyropia yezoensis. Next base: position 8,116,946 of record CM020619.1, read on the forward strand.
AGCACCTGCCCACCGGGCGACACGAAAATTCAAGACGATAAATGCAGAAAACCCTCAAATCCAAGTTGGATTTACTACTAAGCTAACTATCCCAAACTTAGGGAATATGGACCCAAATGCAGGGGGAGGAACGGATCAGGCTAGTGGCCTGCCGCCCCTTGCATGGCACGTGTTGCCCCCCTACCTGGGGGTCAATACTGCCACAGAAAGTGCTCTCGGACATGCGCATAGCGCGTGAAAAGAGGGCGCCGTAGCGAGCCCGAACGTGGGAAAAAGGAAAAGGAGCAGAAGTGTATTGAAAGGGGTACGAGAGAATTCCACGGCGGGCATGTAGGGCGCCAGCTGCAGAAGTCACAAACGCGCCCGCACGCCAGATACGAGTGGGCTCCATGATGCTGTTTGTCGCGCCGTGGACGGTGGATGATCTCCGGTGGCATCTGACTTGGGCAGGGCTGCCAAACACCCCGCTCTTCTTCTGGTCACACTCATTTGTGTGTGCCAATCTTACGGAATATTGAGAATGTGCACAAGATGTATGTACTTGGTATACCGTATACAGCGGCCCTGTCCAGTTTCTTTCGAAGCTTTTATACCGTTTATACCGTCATAACACGTGACGGTACGCGTACTGCGAACGGGCATGAGCAGTTCACGACGGCGGCGACGAGGCACAACTGCGGCACTGCCACCACTGAGCAGGTGGTGCAAGCCGCCGCGTTGGTACCGCTCGTGCGACTGGTCGGGGGAGTCGGCTCATGAGCGGGCTGCACTGCCGGCATGCCGGACCGTACATATAGGGCGTCCCGTATAAAGTGGACGTGCTCGTGTCGTGATCATGTCAAATATTGGCCACCGGACCGATCGAATGTACACTGCACGACCCGTGCACGTCCACTTTTTACGGGACGGGCTCGCCACGTGGTGTGTACATGGCTGTCGCCATCGGTGTGGCGTCCTGCGAGAAGCGGAGCTGCGCAGACCTGTCAATAGAGTCCATGGGGGTTGCATGAAAAGGACAGGTCATAGTTGCACTGACGGGGGGGAGAGGGGGGACGGGGGTACAAGTGCAAGGAGCCTAGGAGGTTAAGTCTGCAAGAGGCAGACACAGTGGGTGGTAGGGTGGCAATGTGGCGAGCGGCATGTGAGATGATGGGGCGGCAGTTGCTGGACGACTGGCGAGTCAGAAGCCCTCTTATGGGCAACCTCAGCCGGCTGTACGCACTCGCTGGTCCCTCTCAGTTGGAGCCGCGTGGGTCGGCGCGTTGCGCATTCGCCACCATGCGCCATTACACACACCCGATCCACGGTGGCTGTGCTTGCCGAAGCCCATTGCAGTGCGAACGTACCAGAGCCGCCATCCGCCATCGATTCCAGCTCTGGCGGGGTCGCATACTCAGAGAAGCCCGGAACGCGAGGTGTTTGACGCTCCTGCCAGCGTCGACCGCACCCGAGCCGTCAGAGTGATCTCCGGCGACGTTCGTTGCCGCAGAGAACAGCTCCTTGCCGCCACAGCCCGCAGGCATCCGAGGTGCAAGGAGACGGGCCAGGGCGGCGGCGCCTGCGTCGCGGCCAAAGGTTTGCGTGCAACAGTGGGGGGTACGGGAGAGTGTGACAAGCACCAAAATCCGGTGGACGTGCGTGGAGACGGCGGGTGGAAAGGACTGTCGCGCAGATATTTACTCGTAAATCTTAACAAGGTGTGTCGCCCAAGTCTATATCTCCCCGCATCAGCCCATCTGATTGGGTGACCTGCAGAGTAAGTGATGTGCAAGGGCTCAATCTTCGGCCCTTTTCTTGAGGGATTACTGTCGATTTCACACGATTGCCTTGTAGACGATGCTATTCATCACAACCTTCCGCAGTCTACCAAGGCCTTGAGAGACGACACAGTGCACCGACGCCCGCGGCCCGCCGGCATGGCGGCGGACCCGGAGGGTAAGTCCGACACCTGTGGCTGCTACAGCCAACCGACCCGGCTGTTTGAGTGCCACACTGCCACGGCCACCGCGACGAGGCAGCCCATGACCGGATGGGACTTGGCTCGAGTGCTGCCGTGTCCGTCGGGGGGCGGCACGATGTCGCCATCGTCTGGCTTTGTTAAGAGGCTGCATGGCGCTGCTTCCTGCCCATTTGCGTGCAGCTGCGGCGGCGGCGGATGCGGCCGTGGCGGAAGTTTCCTCCACGGTCCGCGCTGGAGCGGGGTGGCCGGAGCTACGGCAAGGACGACGACGATCCTGTGGTTAGCCGAACGGCCGCTGCGAGGACTGCGGCGCCACCGCGGCATTGGCCATGGGGAGGTGCCACTGTTGCTCCATCGCCTGGCTTTTAAAACAATGTAGGACGGCCTGCCAGCGACGTGTACTGCCTGCTTGGCTTCTTGGCGTGCAGGCGGTGGGTGTGGCGGCATTGGCTTGCGGGTGCTGAGTGTGGTGGCGCTGGCGTGCTGGTGCTCGGAGTGGTGGCATTGTCAGCAGCTGCCCGCAAAGGCCACACGGGATGGCGGTCGCGGCAGCTGCGACTTCGACAGCGACGATAAAGTTGGCCACAACGGGTTGGCAACCGGCTGCCGCCCGGGCTATGGCGAGACTGCTATCGTGGCCTCTGCATAGGCGGCCTTTGCGTACACGACTCTGTGTCCGGGTGTGCGGAGCGAGCGCCGCGGCAGTGCGGGGCGAAGATGTGCTCGCCGTGGTGAGGCACCTGTAGAAGTGATGGTCCAGGCGACTGCGGCGGCTTCAACGGCGCACTTGATTGCATTGTATGGGACTCTCCCTTGCGCCGTCCCGACAGCGGGTGTTCATGCACGACGACAACGGCGAGGTCGTGCGGGACCGGTTGTCAGTCGGCCACCGCCCGGAATGTGGCGCCCGGCATGTGGCGCTACTGCGGCTGCTGATTTTGCACGCGGCGTTTGTGGCGGTCCTGGTGGCGGCGGTGCAAGCGGCTGCGCTGGCCGCATGCTGGCATCATCTGGCGCCCTCCGTGGCGTTGTCCCACCAGGTCCTGGCGTTGGGTCCAACCGGCTTCTGCGTGTCTGTCTTTTTGGCTGTGGCGGCAGTGGCGGCGGCTGACAAGCGCCGCCCCGTCAGCCGCTGCTGGTGGACAGTAGCAACAGTGTGGTGGCGCAGCAGGGGTTGCCAGTCGGCGGCCGCCCCGGTTGTGGCGCTACCGCTTCTGCGCCGTTGGCGTGCGTCGCTCGTCCACCTACGAGGCAACACCTTGTGGTGCGACCCGGGAGTTGCGGCCGTGGGTGGAAAAGGCCTGCCGGCGAGAGGGTTTGGATGCGGTGGCTGTACTGGTGGCGGCGGGGAGGGCTGCGATGGCCTTAAGCGTGCATCGTCTGAGGTTCTCTCCTTGGTCGTATCGCGAGCGATTGGTGTTGTGCACAATCGGTGTGTGACGCCGGCGGCTGTTGGTGTGGAGGCGGCAGCGTCGGACTGAGAGGACCGCGTTGTAAGCATGATCGGCGCTGCAGCGCCGAGAACGGCGACCACGCGGCGGCATATGACGCTGTTCTGCGTCTGTGGGGTTGTTGGCCGTCGGCATTGTGGGGCTGATGTCTCCATCGTCTGTACTCTACCAGTGCGCCGCGAGCTCAAGCGGCGGTGGCTGCAGGGCATCGCGCAGCGGGGGTGTATTGGGCTGCAGGAGTTGCCCAATCACACCGCGCATGGCGGCAGCGTCCACCGTGGTCCGTCCGTCGGGCTCTCTTGATGCGATTGCCACGGATGGAGCTTTTGAACCTACGGGTTCATAACCGGGATCGGCGGCTTGGTGTTGAACGTGCCCTGCCAGCAACGGCGCACTCAACCCCACCTCGTACTGCTACCCATCTCTTCGCACTTTGCTCCCCAATATCACGCTCACGCCCTCACTGCGCGGCCCGCACCGCTTGCCATGTCGTCCGCGACCCTTGATGGCTCCATCGCCAAGCACGTCCATAAGTGCTCCTTCTGCTGCCGCTCATTTTCTGGGGCGGCCAGCAGGCAGCGGCACATGAACACGGCGCACGTGCGTGAGCAGCTACTAATGCTGCCGCCTACCGACACGGACGCAGAGGAGGAAAGCCCTGTTGGTGGGTCGAGCGAATCCACTGGCGGTGCGCTTCGCGACTCGTTGGGGGGCGGCAGCGCGGGTGTTGTGGAAGACATCCAGCCAACCGACACGGCGGCGGAGGGCCGTGTAGCTGAAGCCGCCCGCGCTGTTGCCGCGGCGGTTTCCTTCGTGAATGAGAGCGCCGAGGAGACGAACATTCGTTCCTGCAACGACGGCGCGGCTAGGGGCACTCTGGCAGGGCTGCGCCTGCCCATGGGTGCTGTGCGGCATGTGTTTTCTTCCAGCATCGCCGCACGTGTTCGAGACGACTACGAGAAGATGTCTGAAGCGTCTCTTTCGGTGCCGGTGGCCAGTCCGTCGCAGGCCCTGGTCCCCAGCAAGCTCACCGGCGCTGGGATGCGGAAGGTTCTTGAGTTCACGGTGTCGGCGGGAGGGTGTGGCCTTTCTCTTGCTGACCAGCACTCCCTGGCAGAGACGCTCTACGCGGTGGAGGCCCAGTTAGACTACTCGGCTGGCGACCATGACGTCTTCAAGGCCCTTATTCTCACCCCGGCGTCGTCTGCGTCTGGAACCCGCACGGAGCAGAACCAAGTACTTGCCCGGCTGGGGTGGATGGAGGTCCCCATCGTCATCAACGACCAGGTGCGCATCATCTACTACCGTGACCTCCTAAAGGTGGGCGTGGACGCAGTGCAGTCGGCAGCAAACGTGGACCTGCTTGGCGGAGAGCTGTACGATGCCGCCGACGGCTCTCGGCGCCACTCATGCTTCCTGGACTCGGACCTGTTCAACAGGGAAGTATCCTCTGTCCAGAGTCTTCACGGTCCGGAAGCTTGCCCTCTTGTTCCTAACCGCTGACATCCCGCGGGCTGTGCTGCGCATGAGCACCCCTGGTGTTTGGGTGGCGGTGGGGGACGTCCTTGGTCTGCCCGGTATGAAGGGTCTGGCCGATCTGCTCGAGGTTGACACGGCGACCACCATCACGGTGGCCAAGACCCTCGCCTTTGCGCAAAAGTTTGAGTGGGACGCGTCTCGTGACGCGCAATATTTGCGCGCCACGCCCTCTTTCAAGGGACGCCCGTTGTACGACCACCCCCGGTACTTAAACGACTGCGGTGCGGTGTGCTGGGGACAGCCGCGTTTGGTGCTGCGCCGCGTTGCGGACACCACACGCCATTGCGTTGTGGTTTGGCGCATGCGTCGGGTGGAGGCCCGCCGAGGTTGCGTCCTCACGGCGCACGGGTGCCGACGGCTGGCGTGGAATGTACTAGACTCGGACACCACGTGGCCAGCTATCGACATCGTCGATGTTGACAAAGTTCTGCGCCTAGAGCATGTGCTGCCGGACTGGCAGGACTTGGCGGACCGGGCGGGCATCGACGCCATGTTGCCTTCAGAGCACACGACCTCGCAAGAGCGACGCCAGCAGCGGCTTTTCGTGAACGAATTCTACCCGTGGACGTCGCGGGCCCAGTCTTGAGCGGGTGCCTGGTAGTCAACGGTACCGGCGGCGTGATGAACCATTGCGACACAGTCGGCGCGCTTACCAGCGTTGCGGTGCGCGATTGGCGCGGAAGCTATTCGCTTGGGTTGCGTACTTTGAAGGCGCGTGTTGCCTGCGCTGGTGGTCTGGTCAACCGCGACGGCAATTGCGCTGAGTGGTTCCCCGCGTTGTCTCTGATGTTTTCTTCAGAATTTTCACCTTCTTCGAAGGCGTGGTCGAGATGGTCGTAGAGATGTGTGAATTTGTGTTTGTGGGTAGGAGGCGGTGCTGAGTGAGTCACAGCATCGTGCCACCTCCAGACGGCAACGCTTAAGTACCATCCTGTAGTGCACACCTTCCCGACACGCCCTGGCCCGCGTCCACACACGTCAAAGAGCATCCACACACGTCAAAGAGCCTGAAGAGCATTCAGGGGAATTCAAGGGCGTCGCACCTCTCTGCTAACGGCCACACCCCGGCTCTGGCTCACACCAATCGAGCAGGGTCCCGCCCGCTGCTACCAGTCCTGGCGACCCCGCCCGCCACCCGCTGGTCCCGTCACCCGCTGGTCATTGGCACGCCCGTGGTGCAACCGTGTGCATTCCTGCAGCCCTCTTGGAGGCTGCAGGGGGGCCTCCAGGGTTGTACAGACGTTCCACCTCCTCAGTTGTGCCTTGGGTTGAGACTTCACCTCCGCGCTACCACCTACGACGGCGGCGCCGGCCGTGCTGCCGGCGCAGACGCTAAGCCACCCACCGCAGCGGACGAAGCGGCTTGTGGCAAAAACCACTCGCACACGCGGCACCCAAGTTCAGGCGGTGCGCAAGGGCTGCCTCCCATGTCGGGGGAACCGGAAGAAGTGCAAGTCGCACACACTCTGTCCCTGTTGTGGGGCAATCCCCCCACTGACAATCACGAAGATAGTGTGTCCGCCAACAGTTTCTTGGTCGGGACGGGGAAGCGAGGCCAAACCCCGCTGTCCCTCCCCTTATCCCCCGCAGGGTCCCCTCAAAATCTCGCCACTCAGAATCTCCCACCCCTGCCCACCGGGTCACACGAAAATTCAAGACGATAAAATGCAGAAAACCCTCAAATCCACGTTGGATTTACTACTAAGCTAACTATCCCAAACTTAGGGAATATGGACCCAAATGCAGGGGGAGGAACGGGTCAGGCTAGTGGCCTGCCGCCCCTTGCATGGCCGTGCTGCCCCCCTACCTTGGAGTCAATACTGCCACGCGGCTGCTGCCGCCGCAATATTGGTGCTGGCGCCGCCGCCGCCGCCGCAGCCGCCCCCGCCGCCGAAGCTGCCGAGGATTGGGGTGTACAGTCCCCCCCCTACGTGGCGTCGCCGCCGCCGCATCCTTCGCCGCCGCTGCCGCGGGTGGGGGTGCGCAGTTCCCCCCCAGCGTGGCGTCGCCGCCGCCGCATCCTTCGCCACCGCTGCCGCGGGTGGGGGTGCGCAGTTCCCCCCCAGCGTGGCGTCGCCGCCGCCGCATCCTTCGCCGCCGCTGCCGCGGGTGGGGGTGCGCAGTTCCCCCCCAGCGTGGCGTCGCCGCCGCCGCCTCCGCCGCCACCGCTGCCGCGGGTGGGGGTGCGCAGTCCACCCCCAGCGTAACGTCGCCTCCGCCGCCTCCGTCGCCGCCGCTGCCGCGGGTGGGGGTGCGCAGCTCCCCCTCAGCGTGGCTTAGCCGCCGCCGCCTCCGTCGCCGCCGCTATCGCGGGTGGGGGTGCGCAGCTCCCCCCCAGCGCGGCGTCGCCGCCGCCGCATCCGTAGCCGCCGCTGCCGCGGGTGGGGGTGCGCAGTTGCACCCCCCTGCCCAAAAAACGTGCCGCTACAGCCCTCGGCGCCCCCTCTAGAGGACGCCGCGCATGCTCGTGCGGCCAACCTGCGGCTGGCCGCGAGCACCGCGTTCACGCGGCTCGCCGTCGCCGCCACCGGAGTCGTCACAGGAAGTGACAATAAGACTACTCGCCAGAAAAGCCTGCACACCCAAAGTGCCCTAAACTACCAGATATCCGTCACAGGATAGACGACCGGACACAAGCCGGAACTCCACGGTGCACGCCCGGCCGCTTTTCGGTGAGCTCTCGCGTCTAGAAAACGGCGATAGGCTGGCATGTGCCGCGATCCTGCGTGCCGCCACAGCCCTCGGCGCCACCCCTAGAGGACGCCGCGCATGCTCGTGCGGCCGACCTGCGGCTGGCCGCGAGCACCGCGTTCACGCGGCACGCCGTCGCCGCCACCGGAGTCGTCACAGGAAGTGACAATAAGACTACTCGCCAGAAAAGCCTGCACACCCAAAGTGCCCTAAACTACCGGATATCCGTCACAGGATAGACGACCGGACACAAGCAGGAACTCCACGGTGCACGCCCGGCCGCTTTTCGGTGAGACTCGCGTCTAGAAAACGGCGATAGGCTGGCATGTGCCGCGATCCTGCGAGTCTCTGCAGACATTGCTGCATGCCCCTGTCTTAAGCAGCCAATGAGCAGTCGACCCTTTCACAGTCGCGGGAGCACTGGCCGTAAAGCTGCTATTAAGCGATGGAATACGCATCATGCGTAGTGATTAGGCTGCTGCTTGCAGACGGCGAGCGAGCTGCAGCACTTGGCCGTTTCCACGAGCGACTTCCCAGGCCAGCCCTGCTAGACATCCCCGGCTTACGACCCCGCTCGTTGAATGGAAGGGTGCCATGGCGGTGCGCGTGGACTGGCGTCGGCCCCGCCCGCCTTCCCCATTTCGCTGTTGGCACCATGACGCCTATGTGCAGGCGCAGCTGCCGCTGTGTACTCCCTGCTGCTCGTCGTCGCGGCGTGGCCACAGCGACCCCGCGCCCGCCCTTCCCATCTTGCTGCTGGCGCCGTAACGCAGCTTTGCAGGCGCCGTTGCCGCAGTGTCTTCTCCGCTTTTCGTCGAGGTGGCGTGGCCGCAGCGACCCCGCGCCCGCCCCTCCCATCCTGCTGTTCGTGCCGTGGCGCGGCTGTGCAGGCGCCTCCGCCTTCGTGTCTTCCCCGCTGCTTGTTGTGCCGGCGTGGCCACATCGAACCCGCGCCCGCGCGTCCCATTTCGCTGCTGGCGCAGTGGCGTAACTTTGCCGGCGAAGATGCCGCCGTGTCCTTCCTGTGGGTTGTTGTGGCAGCGCGGCCGTAGCGGCGGTGTCGCAGCCGTAGGCGCACAACCCCCCTCCCTTCGATATGCACTGTGCGTCGCGGCGGCGTGTCTAGTTTGTGGGAGGCCCTCTGCCGCCCGATCGCCCCCGACGTGTGTCTTGAAGGTGCTGTGTGGAATTACTGGGGTCGCTGCCGTCGTGTCCGCCCTGTTGTTCGTGCTGGTGGCGCGGCTGTTGGGGCAGATGTGCAGCCCAAGCTACGCCAGTATCCTTCTCCCATAGTGTGTTTTGTCGTGTCTGCGTGGTGTCACCGTTTGGGCTTGGCCCTCGCACGTTCGATTGTCTTTTGTGCTGGTGGTGGCGGCGTGCAGCAGGTGGGCTCACCGACGCCCTATTCTTCCCGCGCCATGTCGAGGCGGCCTGTTCGAGGCTGCGTCACAGCTGACCACCCTCGCGTGCTTTTGTGACGGCGCCGTGGCAGTGGCGGCGTTGTCACTACCCGCCCCACATCGCTATCCATTGTGGTAGTGCGACAAGGCAGTGGCTGGGTCCCCTCTGCTCTACCCTCCCCATGCTGCTGCTTGTCGTTGCGGGGTGCCGCGGTTGTGGTGGCATCGCCTGTGTGCCTGCGCTGGGCATGCTCCTATATATTGATGTCCGTTCAATCCAGAAAGGCGACAAGGGGGAGGACCGCGGCATGAGGATGTGGGAGGCGTCTAAAGGGATGGACCTACAGTGTTCAGTCGGCCACGGATGTCACGGCGGAGATACCCATGTCGCGCGAAAACAACACTACAAGCATGGCACATCGTCCACATCCACACTCCCCTCCAACCGATGGCACTCAGGACGCGATCAAAATAGGGGCGACGGTCCAACCTCTGCCGTCAAAGGCTCTCACCAGCTCGTAGCCTTAGAGGTAGCCGACAGCCTTGCGCGTTGTCCAAGGGTAGAAAGCGTTAACGAAGAAGCGTGCGCGGTGGTTCTCCATGCGGGACATGTTCTGCTTGGACGGCATCACATCCATGCCGCAACGGTCGGCGAGGTCATGCCAGTCGGGAGCAATGTGCTCCAGGCGCAGTAGACGGCTCACGTCCACCACCTCAATGGCAGGCCACAGACTCTCCGGGCTCTCGAACTCCCAGGCCAGCCGTTGGCACCCGTGCGCCGTCAAAACGCAGCCCGGCCGAGGGGCCGCCACGCACATACGACTGATGACGACACAGTGGCGCTTGTTACGTCCGACCTGACGAATCTCGAGTCGTGCTTCACCCTAGCGCACTTCCCCATTGTCTCCCTGGTACCGAACGTGGTCAAACCATGGGGTGCTGTGAAACGACGTGGTAGCTCGCAGGAACTGGATGCGCGATGCCGACCCCCACTCAAACTGCGCTTCAAACTTGAGAGTCTTGGCGATCGTAACGGCCTCAGACACGTCGAGTTCCAGAACGTGGTTGAGGTCAGAAAGTCCCGACAGACGACAAAGGCTCTCAAGCGGGACTCGCACTCCACGGGTGCTCAGATGTAGGACGCTGAGCGGTACTGCAAGCACGTCCTCCGCGTGCGAGTCCGTCACGGCGTTCCGCTGCTCCACGATCTCTTCGTCCTCGGACAGGTCTTCGTCGTCACTGCCTCCGTCGGAGATCCTGCGCAGCACCTCGGACTGCGCCTGCTCCCCGCGCATTATCTGCAAGGCCAACGTGGGACCGCGCTTGTTGGACCTCTGGTACATGCGCTTGCAGATCTTTGGAGGGACTCATTCTGGCTCGTATCACCCTCCCACAGGTTCCCGCGCAGCTCAAGCTCAGCTCGCAGGTGACGCATCAACCGATGCAGCTTGAAAGTATGCACAAGAACGAGAAGAATCTGGGCGCAACGGCCAACTTTTCGTGCCGCGTCGACCATCGTTGTCACCTCGGCAGCCGTCGTGCGCAACGTGTCGCGCTTGTTGTCGCCCATGAGCATACCGCCTAGCTTGACGGCCTGGCAAAACATGTCCTGGATCGCGTCCTGCACGGGCATGTCACCAAAAAGAGCGTGGTAAGCGGTGCCGTCGCCTGTTGAGATGCCAGCGGGGACGGGTTGATGAGTCTCCTCGTCGTCTTCAGGCCCCAAGTCGTCGTTGTCATCGTAGACGGCTTCGTCGACGCCTTCCTAGTCCACCGCCTGTGCATGCACCGCCTCAAGGCGCTTGGGATCTGCAGGTCCGACAAGGCCGGCGACAATGTGAGGCCAGTGCACGGAGAAGTGGCGCCAGCTGCGACCCGTCAGCGTCGACTGCTTCACACTCGGTGGCACGAAACAGCTGCAAGAAAAAAGAGGGAGGTAAGAACCCGCGGAGGTGGTGCAGCAGTCAGTGGCTGTCGGTCGCAGATGCTGGCACGCGCAGCTTACCATCCCTCGCAAACAACTGAACTCAACAATGAATCCTTCGAGCTTACCCGGGAGCCTCTGCCTTGACTCGGCACCGCCGACCAATCTCAAAAGCGCGGAGGTTGAGCACGTCAAGCGACTGCTGAACTGGTCCCAAAACAGCGCCTTCTTCGACAATACTGACAGCCTTGAGAAAGCCCGGGATGCGCTGAGCCAAGGTCCGCAGCACCCCCAGCTTCCACACATGTAGCAGATCGAAAGACGTGACGCGGAAGTAGCTCATGCTTCCGGTGCTCAACCCGTGCATACTGCCGAGAGCTGGGGCAAAGGCCCCAGCGCTGTGCGCCTTACCAAGAGGGCCCCTCAGAGACACCCGAGGGTCCACGAGGCGCCTCTCAGCTGCCGCCAGCTGCGCCTCAAGTGTCTGGATGACGTCCCGAGGATCCTCATCGGCGGTCTCTGGCGCACAAGAAGCGCCGTGCCTAATATGGCAGAGCGTACAGACGTAGGTGCTCCGGCTGCCCATGAGGGCGTAATTGCTGCGCTCTTCCACGTAGTCGACCACCACAGACCCGATACGCGCCACGAGCAGCGCCGTGCCCAGGTTGGGGATGTGGACAGGAGTTCCCGTCTCACTGGCACGCGAGAACCGGCGGAGCACGACTGCCAGACAGCGTTGCAGAAGGTCGTTCCGGTCGTCACTGACAGCTAAGACGGCCTTCGCGTTGCGGCTCACCGCTTTCGGGATGTGGGGGATGTACCCGACAGTGACCCATTGGTTGCCACCGTCCAGCACGCTCGGAAACTCCGCCCGGATGGGGTACACGTAGGCTGCGCCACTCCACGACACGACAGCTGCGTGCGCATGCAGTGACGCAAAAAGAGGGCGGGCACGCTGGCCGTGCAGGGCCGTGATGGCCGCTGCTTCCCGAACAAAAAGATCCGAGTTGAGAGTGGAGGACCGCTGAGCAGATCCGTCTCGGGAGGGTGGAAGGGCGCCGCCTAACACGTCCAGCCTCTTCGCCGACCTCACGGCGTTGACAGCCACGTCAAGCAGGTCTCGGTGGTAAAAGAAGTACTCCTTTCCTCCCACCACGATTGGTACCTCAAGCCAGTTCAGCTGCGACACGATGCGGTGTTGCTCTTGGCGGAGCCCGCCGACGAAGGCGCCCTCCGTGGGAAACTCCTGCGTGAAGATCCCGCCTTCTTGTGCGTTCTGGGTTGCCTCAAGCTGCGGCAAGAGACCTCCCAGGCTGGCGTGGTCCGTGCGAGACAGGCCGCACCCCCTTGCACCAAGGGCGAGCTTGAGAAGCGACCGCATGGCTGAACCGCGGAAACCAGAAGGACCGTCTCCCAGCCCTGCGCGAACAACAGGCTCCGACAAGGGCGCCTCTGGCAGAGCCTCATAATACCCGCGGATGCGCGCTGCCACGCTCGTGGCAAACACATGACGGACGGCACCGGCGGGGGGACGCGGCCCTGCAATGGTGCCGCGGGCAACACCATCACATGCACGACGGGTGAGAAACTCGGTCGCCGACTCGTTGACAAAGGCACGCGCCGCTTTCATGGTGGCCAACCCGGTCCCCTGGGAGAGACCACGTGCAGCCATGTTCACAGGAGAGACGTCGTCTTCGCCATCCGCTACCATAGTCTCCTCCTCGCCACCCACGTCCACAACATCTCCCAGAGCTTCCGCACCGGCCGCTGCTGCCTCCTCGGCATAGGCCGCTGGCGCCGCCGCAGCATCGGCCGCTGGCGGCGCGGGCTCGCTTGACGGCGTGCTGCCAGCCATGAGGAGGTCGCGGTCGCTGTAGGAAGCATTCATGTGACGCTGACGGTGGACCGCTGACGAGAAGCCGCGTAGACAAAATTAGCAGTTGTGGTTGAACTTAGAGATCCCGCACGAAGTTGGCTTAAGCGCCATGAAGCTGAGGAAATTGCGAACGTGTAAGACCCCAACGGCATCCGCAACTCGAAAGGCACGCCAGCACGAGCGTCCGGCAGCAGCGAGCGCACACCTCCACAGCCACCGCGAGGAAGAGCACCCGTTGGGCGCCCAAGTCCGTTGTCACGCAGATAGTCACTGCACCGACACCGCCAGAGCAGCAGTGTCCTCCGCTGCCGCGATGCAGAAGTCGCCCGACCACTCGCAAGTTGTCCTTCAAGAACGTCGCAGCCGCCCTAACCCTGCTGCACGAACGCGCGCTTTGAGCATGTCACCTCAGGGCAGGCAGCGCAGGCCGACTCAATCGCAGATATACACGCAGACCCAACACGACTCGAGCTCCCGACGCCACGCCGGCGGCCGTCGCCACGCGCGCCACCACCGCAGCGAGAGCATAGGGCAATCAACTGCATCATGGGCGGTGCGATACCGTAGGACGGGGGGGCAGTTGTTGCAGCCGCCTCGTGACGGCAATCAGTTGCAGGGGACGCCAGGCAGACTGTCCCCGCAGAGGCGTCGCGCCAGGCCCCTTACGGTCGCCGCGGTGAGGCACTTATCCATGACTGCTCTTGACACCAAACGGGCGCTCCCATGTGCGCCACTGGCGGTTCTTGCAGGCGCCTCCGCGAGAGACGCTGCCCACCAATGCGGAAGGTGTCCGCCAAGCGGTAGCCAAAAACCTCGATCATTACCGCGTGGCTCAGGAAGCTTTGAGGTGCACCCACCGACACGCGCGGCACGATCCTGCCAGGCGCTCGACAGAATGGGGTAGCCAACGGACGTGGCACACACCGGCCATTCTCCAACGACGCCGTCACGGGCACCCGCCGCCGCGACGCTGACCAACGGGACAAGCGGCAGCCGACATGGCACACAGTGCGCAGGTGAGGTAAGCACCAGGGCAGCACCAAGGCCACGGAAGGCTCCACCTGTAGCATCCCTGGCCCCGACTTGGCGCCGACCCGGGACTACAAGCAGAGGGCACCAGGTGCCAGAACACGCCCGCCGTGTGGTGATGGTTGGCGGCCGTGGCCCGTGCCCGGCACTGGGATGCGGTGGACTACGCTATCCACACGTGAGAGAGGGATTGCTGATGGGTTTTTGCATACTTGTGAGGGACTTGATTTGAGAGAATTTGAGTGTGAGATTAGTGAGTGGGAATAGAATTAGTAGTGATAGTGGCCCCCGACCTGACGAGGTTAGACTCGGGTCGGGGCCACTCGGGGTTATGGGGGGGCTACGTGGCCAACGTGCCGAGGCTCCCCCAGATGCACGTTAAGAGGGACAGCGAGGCGCCCTTGGCCCGCGCCCTCAGGAAAAAGACAACTGCGCGTTTGCTTTCCTCTTCCCCGTGTGCACTACCGTGCGTATCTGTTTGCTCTGCGAGCAGGCACGTGAGGCAACAGGCATACCATTCTCGTAGTTCCCCTTTCTGTGTTACCTGTCCCTTTCCCCCGAGGGATATTGACACGTGTCTGAGAGGATCGAGTTTTATACCACATATTTGGTGGAGCAGCAGGGGATGATTGGAGTGTTTGAGAAGAGACATTTGGGAGCAGCGGTTGGGTTGTTCCTGTTCTGTCTTTTTCGGTGGTTTGGGAGTTATTTGCACCCGGTCACGGGAATCCTATTCCTGGCTCTCCAACCCCTCTCTTGTGGTCTGGCGATCTTTGGACACGCAGGCAACTGGACTGTGGCTGTCAAGAGACCAACATGGCTACCCTCCCTGGCACGACGGTGCCCGAAGGGGTAGACCCCGCGTCCCTTGACGCATCCCTGGTCACCGCGGGGGACGGTGCCCAACCCGGCGTTCTCCCTACGGGTGAAGCGGACCTGGGTGTGACATCCGGTAGCGGACTGGAGTCCACAGGCGGCCAAGCACCACCTGCTCCCGTTCCTCCGGCTGTTCCTCCTGTGGGAGCCACCCCGGGGTCAACGGCGTTTGAGTCCGCTCGCAGCAGACGTCTCCCTCCTGTCGGTTCTACTCCTCAACCTCCAGGGATAGCCCCTGGTGTGTTTACTCCTGGACCCACACGTGGCAGTTGGGTGTATACACCTCTTCCTGTGGGCACTAGCGATGCCAGAAGCACCGTTGTGACTGGTTCTACGGGTCTCCTTGAGATTTCGACTCCTGGGACCGGCCAAGCTTTTCCTCCCCTTGCATCCTATGGGGCGGGGAGCTCCAAGACAGGTAACCGGAGCAGCCGAAGGCGTCGGTGTCATCGCCGTCGCTCTAGCACCAGCGAGACCAGTTCCTCCAGCTCTGAGGAGGGATATGATTGGGATGCATCTCCAGGTCCCACCCGGCGCAGGCTAGTCGAGTTTGACTTCCCTGCCCACCAAGTGGGAGATGCCACCCTGAACAAGGTCACGTATTGGGGTAACTACCGGCTGGAGAACCAAGACCAAGGTTACACCCGGAAAATGGCCAAGAAGATGGCGTCCCTGAACCGGCGAATGCAGCCGAGCTTCGGGGGACATCCTAAGTTTTCCGGGAAGAGACCGGCGCTTATCTTTGCCTTCCTGCGCCGGTTTGTCAAGGCATGCAATGACAACGATGTGTCCGAGGGCAAGGCTCTCTACCTCCTGGTTAACTTCATGACCGGAGAAGCGGAACAGCGGTTTGCACAGGTTCTACCAGACTCTGCCGGACACAGTGTCGGACGTACCGTCGCGAGTTATCCGGACGCGGTCAACTGGCTCCTGTCCAACTACGCTGACGCGGACTCTCTGCGTAAAGCAGTCGGCAGGCTGAACCGGGCAACCATGGAAAGACAAGAGACTCCAGAGGCGTTCGCCCGTCGTGTCCGGGAGATGAGCGATGCTTGTGGCAACCTTTACCCTGAGGACAGGCTCAAGATGATCTTCTCGGAAGGGCTTCCTGAATATCTTCAAGTGGATGCGGAGAACTACAACCAGGAACATCAAGAACATACCTCCCAGCAGTTGATGGCCTACACCCAGGGCAAGTACCGGCAAGCCAGGGCCCTCCAAGCTCCCATGGTATCAACTCCCAAGCCGCTGTCGCGAGTTCGACCCGGACCCGACAAGTATAAGGGAGGTGATAGCCCTGTACCGGTACTCGCAGTTGGCGAGGCCTCACCCATGGGGTCAGGGGACAAGTGGGGCGGCTTCGTTTCCAAGGAGCAACCATCCCTGGTCGCCCCCAAGCAAGTCAAGAACCAGCGGTTCCGGTCTTGTTGGCTGTGCCAGAAGGAGGATCACATGTCCTACCAGTGCCCGACCATTCCCAAGGACCTCCAGGAGAAACTCAAGCGTCAAGGACTGGTGTTTGCAAAGGCGGTCAACTGGGCTGACCGGCGAGCACCCTCCAAGATGGACCAGGCACAGGTACACGCAATCCGAGTGGCAACCTTACAGAGCATCACGGAGGCTCTGGCAAGGGAAGCTCCTACGGACTTTGACCTGGAGACCGAAACCTCTAAGGAGTCCTCGGACCCGGGAAACGAGTAGGGCAGGCACTCTCCCCAAGTGTCTTCCCGAACCTCCAACGGCAGGGTACTTCTACCTGCTCCCCCTTTGCGTGCCGAGAGAAAGGACGGCGGTTACCTGCTCAACCGGTAGCCGCCTGGACACCCTGTTTGTTCAAGGGGACATTGCTCTTCCTGCGTAAAGAAAACCTCAAGATTAATGCTCGTATGCGTGTGGGGGATAGCCTCCCCCAAGCTGTTACGCCGGTGGTTGACACGGGAGCCGGACCAAGCGTCATCACTGAGAACCTGTTACCTCCGGGCTGGCGTCGACATGCCTGGAGAGCGCCTACCCGGACCCATATCGTCGACGCTTCGGGTCAAACCCTACGACCGCTTGGCCGTCTTCCTGTCGCCATCTATGTCAACAATGAACCAATGCTTTTTCCCTTTCTAGTAGTCAAGACCCTATCAGTCCCCCTCATCCTAGGCTGGGACTTCCAGAAGCAGCATGTCAAGAGCATCCTACCCGGAGAAGGGAAGGTCCAGTTCAACCATGGGTTTGTGTCACCGGTATTGGAGCATCTGGACGCCAAGGTTCGTGTAGCCAAGAGCAAGAGGGAACGCATCCCACCCTCTACCTTGACTCTCTTCAAACCGGTGCTCCTACCTCCTCGCTCGGAGAGCAAGGTTCAAGTAACGACCCGGATTGCAGGTCAATGCCTGATCTACGGACGTAAGGGATTTCTGGCGAAACACCGGTTATACTTGGCCCACGGACATCACAAGAAGGTAGAAAGGCACACCCCGTTCCCGGTGCTCATCGTCAACGTGAGCCGGAAGCCAATAACCCTCGCCAAGGGCACCCGAGTTGGTACAGCAGAGCCTTACCGGGGATCCGCCCGTGCTATGAGCAAGGAAGACCTCCTGAACCTGCAACAAGAACTGGCATCCAACTTGACGGCCTTAGACGTACCTCCGAAACAAGAGCAGGCTGGCAGCGCTACTCCGAAACCCGAACAAGCACCACCCGGGATGCCGAAGGTCAAGCGAGAAAATGTCCCTCTCGACTTGAAGGAGGCACTGGAGAAGCTTCTCCAGGAATATCGGCACCTGTGGTCGGGAGAGCTGGGCAAGATGGACGCCACTCTACACCGGATTCAACTCAAGCCGGAAGCTAAGCCAGTGCACATGCAACCATATCGGGCCGGACCTCATCGCCGGGATGAGATTGAGAAGCAGGTTAACAAGATGCTCAAGATGGATGTTATCGAGCCGTCTGATGGCGAGTGGGCTTTCCCGGTGGTAGTCGTCCCGAAAACCGGCGGTCACTTCCGTTTCTGCGTTGACTACCGGCGCCTGAACGAGATGACAGTCAAGGACGTATACCCGATACCCCGGATGGATGATTGCCTCGAGTTTCTTGGTGATGCCACCCTCTTATCGACGCTGGATTGTAATGCCGGTTACTGGCAGATCCCTTTGGCTGACGAAGACAAGGACAAGACCACCTTCACGTGCCACCTGGGACTATTCCGGTGCAAGCGTCTTCCTTTTGGTCTCACCAATGCTCCGGCAACCTTCCAAAGAGCCATCGACATCATCCTGTCCGGGCTAAGGTGGAGAACATGTTTGGTCTACCTGGACGACATTATCGTTTTCTCCAAGACCCCAGCGGACCACCTGGAGCACCTTCGGGAGGTCCTGGCCCTCCTGTCCAAGGCTGGAGTTACCCTCAAGGCCGAGAAGTGCCACCTGTTTGAGACTGAGGTGGAGTATCTGGGGCACGTGCTGAGTCCGGGGGAGCTCCGAGTCAATGAGAAGAACATCAAGGCCCTCCGGCATGCACGGCAACCCAAAACCCAGACGGAACTCAAGAGCTTCCTGGGTATGTGCAACGTCTATCGCCGGTTCGTATGGGACTATGCCCTGATTGCCCGGCCATTGACCAAGCTTACCAGCAAGAAGCTTCCCGCACAACTCCCGGTGTTCGACGAGAAGCAGACCGCGGCCTTCGAAGAGCTCAAGAAGCGCCTGACCACCACTCCAGTACTGGCGTTACCCAAGCGGGAGGGCCAGTTTGTTCTGGAGACTGATGCCTGTGGCGTCCAGGTGGGGTGCTCACTACTCCAGCAGCAACCTGATGGGCACTTCCTCCCGATAGGCTACTACAGTCGCGTCTTGACTCCAGCCGAGAAGAACTATTCCACGACGGAGCGCGAGTGCTTGGCAGTCGTCTGGGCTTGCTTCCTGTTACGGCCATATCTTGAAGGACAAAAGTTCCTCATCCGGACGGATCACGCCAGTCTAAGGTGGCTGCTATGCATGGACAGCAGTCAAGGAAGGGTCGCCCGGTGGCGCCTACGCCTTTCGGAGTTCAAGTACACGGTGTGCACCAGAGCAGGGAGGGAGCACCACTGCGCCGACACCATGTCCCGGCTGGAGACTCCTGCAGCCGATACCGGTCCTATCCCGGAGGAAATACCTTGCTTCATCCTCCCGAATGTCGGACGTGGCTGGCATGCTCCCCTGTATGAGACACCTGAAGCTGATCAACCGGTGACTATTCACCGGATGCTGGAGGCACAACTGACGGATCCTCAATGCTTGGAGCTTCGCCACCAGATGGACCTGAACCGGAACAGTCGTTTCTCCGAGTCTACGGACGGACTCCTAGTACGGGTGTCACCCTTCGATGGGGCCACTCAAGTCTACGTACCCCGGGGCCTACGAGCTGACATCCTACGCCTGGAGCACTCGTCTCCCCAGGCCGGACATCCTGGTATCAATCGGATGTATGCTTCCATGAGACGACACGATTACTGGGAAACCATGGCCAGTGACGTCCATAAGTACCTGGAGGCTTGTGTGTCGTGTGCAAGGAACCGGTTGTCCCAGAGGAAGAAGACTTCTAAGCTACGCCTATTCCCTGCGGCGGAGCCCTTTGGAAGCTTAAGCATGGACATCCTGGGGCCCCTACCTGAAACATCCAGTGGCAACATATACCTGCTCATCATATGTGACCGGTTCTCCAAGTTCACTCGAGCAATCCCGCTGAGGACCATCACGGCTCTGGATGTCACGTCAGCCTTCTGCGAGTACTGGATAGCTGCCTACGGCCCTCCAGACTCCGTCTTAACCGACAACGGTCCCCATTTTGCATCCCTGTTCTTCCAAGGAGTCAGTGACCTGATGGGCATCAAGAACTTGTACACCACGACGTACCACCCGCAAACGATCGGCCAGGTGGAACGATTCAACCGGACCCTAGTAGACATGCTACGGCACTACGTGGAGGAGCACCAAGAAGACTGGGACGAGCTCCTGGCTGTCCTCACTCTAGCCTACAACTCCCGAGTTCACCGGACAACGGGGGTCGCTCCACTCGACTTTGTCACCCCAAGGCGGCTGACCAACTTCTCCCTGGAAAGAATACCAGATGGTCTCCAGCCTGCACTGAAGTCAGGTCCCAAGGCAAAGGATGAGTTCCTGGAACAACTGAAGCTCCTGCTCCCAAGAGTCAAGGAGTCAATCTCGAAGACACAGGAGCGATACAAGCGGGGCTATGACAAGGGCGTTCGGGAAAAGAACAAAGAACTGGGTGGTGGCGACTGGGTTTTTGTGGACAACCATAGCAAGACCCGGGGGAAGCTGGACTCGAAGACGGATGGACCTCATGAGATCCTGAATGCGGACGGTTGGACCTTTCTTCTAGACGTGGATGGCTCCCCGTACCGCGTGAGCAGCGACCATGTCACCCGAGCTCCACCGCCAAGCCAACGGGACTTGACCCGGCGCAAGCGGGCCGCAGTACCCTGGCTATCCCAAGAAGAAGGTCGGGAATATGTCTACGTCAAGTTTGTGGACCATGCCTGGAGAGACGGACGCCTGTACCTGCGAGTACGCTGGTTCGGTTTTAACCCGGCAGATGATACCTGGGAACCCTCAAACCGGCTACCCATCGCGGATGTCTGTGCCTACACGCGACGGAACGGGATAGAGGGCACTCCAGTGGCCAGAGCCGGCAAGATTCTGGAGTCGGACTCGGAGGAGGACCAAGAGGATGGGGCCAACCAAGACCCTCGGGACGAGCCGAGTTCATCCGCAACGGATGCGGAACAAGAGGATTGAGAAGAAGGGAACGGGTATATCAAGGAGAACACGCAATACAAGCATGGAACAATCAAGGAAAACAAGCACCCGCTCGGGCAACCCTTCTCTCCGCCTCTTCCCTCCTCGCTTCTCCCAAGACCCTCACCCTCCTTGCCTCCAACTACTACTCCCGGTGCGGACGCTGAGCCGCGGGAGTGTCCTCCAGCGCTGCCTCCGCGGCACGACGGGAACCGGAGGAAGACGGGATGACGTAGTGCGGTGGACGCGGTGCATCCCGGTATGACGCCATCGGAGTAGTACCGGTAGTTGCCGGGGGCTCCCGCTCATCCAGATATGCCCGTCGGCGCCCCGGGAAGCCAGTGAAGGTTTCTGACCACTGCTGGGCCAAGCCATGCCGCGTCAAGGTCGCCAGAAGTTCGCCAACCACCGGGCTGTTCGACATCTGGCCGCTGTCCGCGCAAGCAAACACCCGGTCAACCACGTTGTTGAAGACGCTGGCGTAAATGCCCAGCACCAGGGAAGACCCGACGCCCTCAACCTGCACCGGAAAACGACCCAGCTGGCCTTCAATCATACCGACGTCGTACTGGTCGCATGTCGGGCCACCTTGGTTCAGGTACCAGTCCGGCACCCGGAAGCAGGTAAGGCGCAGAGTCGGCGCCGGAATCTCGAACCGCCCCGAGGATGACACCACCGGACGGTCCACAACGGCCCCCGAAACCGGAGTACCCAACTCCAGCGGAGGCACAGCGCCGCCGGCGTTGGAAGAAGGCGTCCGAGGCGGAGCGGCCGGAGTGGAAGGCGACCGCACGGTCACCCCCAGACTCGCCGCAGACAGGCGCGGTGCCGGAGGAGCTTGAAGTACCGGCACAGCCGGAACAGGGCGTGAACGCGCCGGCGACGGTTCAGGCGAGGCCACCGGGGCGACAGGTGCAACAGGAGGAAGCGGAGCCGCCGCAGACGCCTGACCGACCGCCGCGGCCCATCCCGACTCCTGCACCGGCGGCCCAACTGGCAGAAGATCAAGGGCGGCCGGGGCAGGAAAGCTACCTAGCTGCGGCCACGCCGGAAGCGGCGTCGCCAGCTGCACCTTGGCCGGAGAAGACTGGTAGACCACCTGCGCCCAACCGAAGCCATCTTGACGCGGGCGGTTCTGGTCGGCAATCGCGTTCAAGAAGTTCCGGTCATGCACCGGCACCAGACGCCGGAAGTAAATCATCGCCTGGAAGAGCCCTTTGTACTCTTCGTCCTGGCTGCACAGGAAGTCGACGGTCAACTTGTCGACAATCCAGACCATCAGGAGGTCAGGGAGAAACCAAAGCCGGTTGGACACCAAGACCTCGTGAAGCCAGTGGTTGGCCGCCAAGACTGTCATCTCGGACGTGTACATCATGTACGGGGTCGAGTGGAAGAAGCCCTTGATCGACGCCTGAGTCAAGGCGTCCAAGAAGTACCAGGTGAAGGGGATGCTGGAAGGAGCAAACCCGACCGGGATCTCGACTTCCTGCTGCTGCGGGATGACCTTGGGGTAGTACGCCGCCCGGTTAGCCTTATCCAGCTTCCAGAACTCCTGATGGTTGCAGCTCACGAGGGTCACGCTGACGGCCGCGTCGCTCGCCTTGCTCCCGTGCCGGTGACAACTTGGAGTACTTCCGGGTCAGGAAAGGCGGCTCCAGAGCGACCATGCTCGGACGGGGGTCGCAGTTCAGGCTCCCCGACCCCTTGAGCGCCTCGTCCCAGACCTTGAGCGCCCGGTGGACGTACCCTTCCTCCTCCGGCCACCGGAGAGCGGACGCGGACACGCGACGCTCGGTCAAGGGCAGATCCAGCACCAGCGCGAAGGGGAGATCCTCCAGACGAGCAACCCAAGAGGAACCCGAGAAGCTCTGGGAGCGGTCCTGTGCCAGGCGCATCTGGTCCGCCGTGTGAAGACGAGCCTTATCCATCTCTGTCAAGACCCCGCGCTGGAGTTCCTTGCGCCAGAGGTCCAAGCAATTCTGCTGGCACTGGGCCGCGCCGGCGTTGCCGACCACCGTGGAGTAACGCCGGGCCGCCAGAGGGTCCTGCCCAAGAAGCATCTCCGGGAGACCCACCGGGGGGGTCTCGACCGGGTGCATCACAGAAGCCGGGGGAAAGCGATCCGTCCCCGCCGTGGCGACCGGCGCCGACATCGACACCCGAGGAACCGGAGGCAGGAGAGGGGCGCGACTACCCGAGTTCTCCTCCGCAACACTCGCCGCCGGAACCACGGGCCCAGCTTGGATCTCGGAACTGGACATGACGTCCAGACTCCGGGGGAACGCGAGGGCCAAGGTGAAGGAGAGAAGGGGGGCAGAGAACCGGAGCAGGTGATCGTGACCAGGGTGAAGACGCTCGACCTCGGCACCGGTGTGGACGTGCTCGAAGCTGTGCACGGTGGCACCTGGTTCGGCCCGAGGACGTGCCGGACTAGGGAGGGAGCTATGTAGCATCCCTGGCCCCGACTTGGCGCCGACCCGGGACTACATCCAGAGGGCACCAGGTGCCAGGACACGCCCGCCGTGTGGTGATGGTTGGCGGCCGTGGCCCGTGCCCGGCACTGGGATGCGGTGGACTACGCTATCCACCCGTGAGAGAGGGATTGCTGATGGGTTTTTGCATACTTGTGAGGGACTTGATTTGAGAGAATTTGAGTGTGAGATTAGTGAGTGGGAATAGAATTAGTAGTGATAGTGGCCCCCGACCTGACGAGGTTAGACTCGGGTCGGGGCCACTCGGGGTTATGGGGGGGCTACCTGGCCAACGTGCCGAGGCTCCCCCAGATGCACCTTAAGAGGGACAGCGAGGCGCCCTTGGCCCGCGCCCTCAGGAAAAAGACAACTGCGCGTTTGCTTGCCTCTTCCCCGTGTGCACTACCGTGCGTATCTGTTTGCTCTGCGAGCAGGCACGTGAGGCAACAGGCATACCATTCTCGTAGTTCCCCTTTCTGTGTTACCTGTCCCTTTCCCCCGAGGGATATTGACACGTGTCTGAGAGGATCGAGTTTTATACCACACCACCCAGGCCCCCTCCCAGGCGCCCTCGGTGCGGTGTGAGACGACAGCAGCAGGTGCGGCCACCTCCCGCGGTTTACAGCCGCCACGCAAGGTGCCACCACCTCCGCGGCGGTCAACGGCGAGGCGCAGTCGGGTGATCTTGCACGGCATCAAACGCGCCGATGCAGCCACGGTGCAACTTAAATGCGGCAACGGTGGTGGACGCGCACACAGCCCCTGCAGGCACGTCAGGCGACAGCAGGCGCGCCCGCACGTGGATAGCACGGAGGCCACCTTAACCTACCAGCTCAGCTCCACGGCGGACTCACGCGGGCGGCTGCCAGGCACGCCATCAGCTGCCGGATGCAGGGCGCGCGGGCAGGCAGAGGACCACATACTGCGGCGGACGCACCACTCGGCGCGCCCGGAGACATGGCACACAACACCTAGTCCGGGGGCTGTGGCGACCATTCCTGATGCGGTGGCGCCAAATTGCGGAGCACCTTCCGACACAGCGCGAGGGGGTGACGACAAACAGTGAATGGACACAGAGAAGACCTACGAAGTGGGCGGAGTTTATGTTTCATGAAAACGAGGTTCAAGCTGTCCCATAGGGGAGGGCTATGTTGCGTGCCACGTTTGAGAAAGCGAGCCTTTGCCAATGAGAATGCAGCCCACGTGCAAAACATCATGACACGTCGCATAGTTTACGAATGTTGGTGGACAGTCACCGGCCGCAGGCTGCGATCTCGTCTGGCGCACCGTGTGCTGCGTGACCCCCTTGCGTAACCCCCGTTTGTTCCATTG
The DNA here is from genome assembly GCA_009829735.1 of Pyropia yezoensis. NCBI lineage: Eukaryota > Rhodophyta > Bangiophyceae > Bangiales > Bangiaceae > Pyropia > Pyropia yezoensis. Next base: position 8,141,284 of record CM020619.1, read on the forward strand.
TGCCGTGACCGCTCAAAGCATCGCCGCAGAGCGCTGCTGCCTCTGCGTGGCCCCTTTCAGCAGCAGCTTTCCATCATGATGATGCCCATCTTCTCCCACGACAACACGGCGTACGGTTTGGTGCAGCGGAGCGGCTGATGGATTCATTTGTAGAGCGTGCAGCTGTTTTACGTGCGCATCGTCTGTGGTGCCGCGAAGATGGTATGTGCTGTCGTGGGTGCTGTGGCACACGCCGGAGTGCCTGTCGTGGCACACGGCGAAGTGCCTGTCGTGACACACGGCGGAGTGCCTGTCGTGACACACGGCGGAGTGCCTGCCGGGCTGCGGGTGGATCTGTTGGCGGCCAGGTCGGCCTTCCCTGCCCCGTTTCGGCTCGTCCGCAGTCTCGCGCGCATGCAGGGCGCTCAATCCAGGGCCTCTATCTGCCCTTAAGAGGAGCTCTTACCTGTCCCTCCGGCCGCCAACGTCCAACCATCGCACTCTTCCGACGACTCCTTGCCTCCGAGTCCGCTCTGTCTGCTCCCTCCCGCCCTTCAGGCCTCCAGTTCTCTACCCCACCACCGACGCTCCATGAACCTGCGAAACCACATCGCAATGGCGTGTGGCGACTACTTCACCCCGCAAGACCCTCGCCGCGCGACGATGGGGCAGCCTATGGCTCCGACGGCTGGGTTCTTCCGTGGAGTTGCGGCGGCTGTAGCCAGCGGGGGGGCTTGGACAGCGGCTCCTCACTGTATGGTGCCTGCTAATCCTGCCTGGACCGCGCACGCGTCGACGGCCTTTGCCGGCGTTGCTGCTGGCGGATCTCATCCTCATGGCCAGCCCTCTCCGCCTCCCCAGTCTCTCCCTCCAAGCGGCCCGCCCTCCACGCCTCCAACGGGTCCCTCCGCGGCTTTAACAAGTCCTGTGCGTCACCGCCGTCGCACTCGTGCGTCGACCGTGCGCCCTCGGTCTGCGTCCCCCGATCCGTCCGGAGCGGGGGGTCCTGCCCGTCCGGTTCGGTGGCTGCATCCGGCGGCGAGGAGGAGGACGAGCTCACCGTGGCAGACGTGCTCACAGCCGTGAAGCGCAGCTTCGCCATTGTTCGCGGCGCCATCACGGAGCAGCAAGCGACGACGAATGATCTGGGCCGCCAGTTGGCGGCCGGCATGACCAAGATTGACCGCCTGGCGGTCGCAGTCGAGCAGATCGCCAACTGTCGCACGGAGGACCACGCATTGATGACGCGTCTGGGGAAGAAGATCGACGACTTGATCGATTGCCTGAAGGCTGATGGTGGAGATGGGGAGACCAGCGAAGCCGCGGAGGACCCTCACGCTTGGGTTGGTGTTGTGCGGGTGCGTTTTTACGTGTATATGGGATCGTGTCGCAGGTCTAACTTGGTGTGGGCGTGACGGAGAGGAGTAGGGGAGGCCATTGGTCCAGGCACACGACCGAGGGAGTACGTCGTGCTCTATGCCTTTGCAGCAACTGACGACACTTGTGACTCTGAGGGTGGGTTCTGGTTTGGTGCTGCTTTTCCTGATGTTCTTGTTGTATATCTTCCTGCTATCCTCCTTCCACAGAAGAACGTGCTCATCAAGCTTGAACAGGACTTTATTAACGCCCGGACGCCGTAGGAGGCATACAAGACGATGGGGGAGCACAACCTCACGCTGGTGGACCTCGTCGCCGGGCACCTGGGCATCACGGAGGAGGAAGCCAACGCGAAGCTCATGACGCGGATCCCTTCCTCTCGGCGCCGGAACAGCAGGGCATCCAGCACAATCGTCGCGTACCGCTACCTCCGGCGCGCCGTCTCGCACTTCTACGAAAACCTGGGAAAGGCGGCCGTCAAGGGCTTCATCTCCAGCGTCAACGACAGCACTGGGATGGCGCGCCAAGTATTGGTGACCGGCAGCCGGACTCGGACGGTGCTCACCCTCACGCGGGAGGCGGCCATCCATCTCCTCACGGGCGACCGCTACATCTCGGAGGGCTTTGGCAAGAAAGCGCTTCTGGCGGGCGCGTCCAACATGTTTGCCGCTCTCGGAGCGGGGCATCTCGTTGAGAAGTCGTCTCCAGACAGTGCGGACAAGACGATTGTTTGCATCCTCGCCCAAATGGCCTTGGGGTCCACGAAGGTTCGGGAGCACCTCAAGCTCCGTGCTTACGGCGGGTTGGCGGCGCAGGCCACCGCTGCCGGTGTGAATAAGGGACACCGGCAGCCGTGGATCCGGGAGCTGACCACGCTCGACCGGGTGTACTGGCGCTTGCCGGAGACTTGCAACGGGCTGCGTTTTACTGACGCCGCCTCACCCCTGCGCGCAACCGCTAACCGCCCGCCTACGCTGGCGTCGGGTGCGGTTGCTGCTGGTGCTGGTGGAGCCGTTGCGGACGGCGGTGACGATGAAGACGACGTCGAGGACGGCTACTCTGCGGAGGCCGTTGGAGACGGGCTGCTTGAGCAGCTCGATTGAGCGTGGCCTGTGTTGGCGTCAATCGGGGACGCTGGCAGTGAGTGCACTAGCCTATTGTACGTGGGTGGCCGCGTGGGTAGTGGATCCTCGAGGGCGCGTGGAAGTGGCTGGGCTGCGTGGGCGAGTGGGCGAGCAGGAGCCGGCATTTGTTGATGCCACATGATGGACCGAGCGTTAGGGAGTGGCGTGTTGTTTCTGGTTTATCGGGACATGTACTACCCGGCACGTGAGGAGGGTGAGGGCCGGCCCGCTCCCCGAACAGCCGGAAAAAACACATCCCGTACTTTTGCACCCTGTATGCTGCTGCCCTGCCGCCCCACTGCCACCCGGTGCGGTCCTGACGGGGACCTCATTAATGCGCCGTCGACTAGGCACCGCATTAGGGCCCGTGCTCAGCGCGACTTCTCGTAAGCGACACACGGGATCACACAAGAGTCCGCAGTGGTCTGCTGTCTGGTCTCGAGCTGGGCGAACTGCTATATGACGAATGTCCGCTAGTCCGCTGGAACTCCCGTGGCGAGCTGGGAACTGAACGCAACCGAAAAACCGCTTTGTTCTGATCGTCACGAAGACGTGCCATCTGGCGGTTTCCTTGGATACTGATTGCTCTTCGCGGAAACCTTAAATAACGCGCTGGGATCGTCAGGGTTCTCGCCAATGAATAAACCCTTGAAAAATCGCTCGGTGTGCGACACCCCGGCGCCTGGCAGGCTGCGGTTTTTTGTCTCACGTCGTCGTGAGACAGCTAAGGAAGGGGCCAATGGGGGCCCGGGATCGCCAACGTGGCCGGCCGTCTCGTGGTCGAGGCCTGCCGTCTCGTGGTTGGAGGTTTTAGGTCCCCCCCTCGCAAGAGCCCTGTTTGAGACTGCATTGGCACCAGCAGGCCGCAGGCCGGTAAGTGCCCGAGGGGGGACCCGACCACTGCGCCAGCGGCCAACTGCGGCAACCGGAGGCCGTCCACCGCGCGCTTACGGACGAGTCCTCGGGCATGGCAGCAGGTCAGGCTCAACTAGTGCCCATGGCTACCCACCGCGGCGGCGGCGGTGGGCAGCGCTTGTCGTGCCTGCCGCCGCGCCTGTCATCGCCGAAGGATGCGGCCTGACTTGGGAGGGCTGCTGCTGCGCGGGCTGAACTGCAGCCGGTCACCAACAAATCTGGCGGCGGCCGCGGCGGCATTGTCCATGCTCCTCGCCACCGCTGCCGCCACCAACCGACGAGGCTGCCGCTGGTGACAGGGGCGCTCACCTTTGACTGACGAGGCCACCGCTGGTTGGGGGGCCGTGCAGGTGCGCCGCAGCGCCACCGGTTCTCACCCGCTGTAGCTTTGGCGGCGGCGGGGCAAGTGTCACCAGTTGCCGCCGCCGCCGCCGCCGCCGACCGACGAGGCCGCCGCGGGTGGGGGGGCCGTGCAGGTGCGCCGCAGCGCCACCGGTTCTCACCCGCTGTACCTTTGGTGGCGGCGGGGCAAGTGTCACCAGTTGCCGCCGCCGCCGCCGCCGCCGACCGACGAGGCCGCCGCGGGTGGGGGGGCCGTGCAGGTGCGCCGCAGCGCCACCGGTTCTCACCCGCTGTAGCTTTGGCGGCGGCGGGGCAAGTGTCACCAGTCGCCGCCGCCGCCGCCGCCGCCGACCGACAAGGCCGCCGCGGGTGGGGGGGCCGTGCAGGTGCGCCGCACTGCCGCCTGTTCTCACCCACCCTGGCATCGGCGGCGGCGGCGCAAGTGTCACCAATCGCCGCCGCCGCCGCCGCCGCCACCGAATGACGGGGCCGCTGCTGGTGGGGAGGCCGTGCAGGTGCGCTGCACTGCCACCCGTTCTCACCCACCATGGCAACGGCTGCGGCGGCGCAAGTGTCACCAGTCGTTGCCGCCGCAGCCACTGACCAGCAAGGCGGCTGCTGGGGGGGTATTAGCTGGGCTGGCTGAGCTGCTTCTGGAGCTCACTCACCTGCACGCAGCGGCGGCGGCTCCACTGGCGCTGACGGCCGCGGCCAGCGCCGCCACTGCGAATGCTGCCGACGGACAAGACAGCCGCAGGGCGGGTGGCGTCTCGGCGTCTTGAACTGTCGCCGGTGAATACCCTCCCTAGGGACAGCGTCGGCGGCGTTGGTCGCGCCTGGCGCCACTGAAGCGGCGACGCTTGGGACGGCTGCCGTCACAGCTACCGCAGCCACCACCAGCGGCAGGCGCGAAGCCGACCGCGACCGCCACCCGATGCTGGTCGCCGCCATCGACATCACACGGTGGCGGTAGGCGCGCTGGCAAGGTCCTTCCCATGAGCTAGCGGTGGAGGTGATGGTGGCAAATGGACATCCTGGGCAACCGCCGACGGCGGTGCATCAATAGTGGAGCATTGCAGCTGCCCAGGTGATGGCATCAGTGCTGCCGGGTCATTGTCCGGGTCAGCCCATAGGAACTGCGTGGACGACATTGCTGACTACTGCGATAATGTCTTTAGGCGGTGGGATGACTGTACGGGCAGGAACGTGGGGGTGTGCAGTTGGCCCTGAAGGCGAGGGGATGAACGGCGAGGCGATCATGACGGCAAATGCGGCGACTGAGCATGCCGGGGTCAGGTGCCTGGACATGGGGTGGACGCATACCTCCACACAGGGACTGATAAGGGTACGTAGGGTCTGCATGGATTGCGTATCGCGTTCGCACGTAAAGGTGGACCATGCAGAAAAGAGGCATACACTTGAACGTGACCAAGACATCAACGAAGACCCATAACAACAAAGCCAAGCAGACGCACGACCACATGAGCGCTATTCTCTCAAACACCCTATAGGGGACAAAGAAGACCTCCCTAGTCGGAGGACGGGAAAGTCAGACGTAACGCTGCGCGCGCGTAGTCCAGGGGTAGAACGCGTTCGTGAAGAACCGCGTGGCCCTGCGCTCCTCCGCCGTCCGCGGCTGGGTGGAGGGCATGGGCAAGAGGTCGTGCCTCCCCACAAGATCTCGCCAGTCGATATGGACCTGCTCCAGGCGGAGGACCGCGGATAGCTCATCTGCCTCGAGGCGGGGCCACTCGTCGTCGGGCGACCCGAAGTCCCACTCCAGCCGCTGGCAACCAAACTTCGTGAGGACACAGCCTCGATGAGCATCGGCACGCCGCAAGCACTGCCCCACCACACAAGGACGACGAACGCCCGCCACCGCGCGTAGCTCGACTTTCACCATGCCCCACTGCGTCTCCCCCTCAGCGTCCTTGTACCGGATGTGTGAGAACCAAGGCGCGCCTCGGAACTTCACACTGCCGCGCACGTGCTGGCGCTCAGGTGGGGCGCCCCACTCAAACACAGCATGCTTGATGATCGTGTTGACCATGAAGGCCGTGGAGGTAGGCGGCACACCCAACGCGTTGGCCAGTCCAGCCAGTCCCGGCCGCTCCGCTACGGCTGCAAGGGAGGCGGTCACTCCGCGCTTTGAAGTCCTCAGCTGCTGCGTTGTGTCGTCGTCCTGCTCCCCGACATCACCCCCGGCGGCCGCGGCGGCCACTTCTTGGGCCGCCGCTAATAGGTCAGCGTCACGTTCATCCGCCCGCTCTTCCTCGTCAAAAGCCTTTAACACGTCAGTCTGCGTCTCTGCGGCCCGCAGCATCTGCAGCATTAGCGAGCGGCCAACCCTGTTCGTGCGTCGGAACATGGCCTCTAGGGACGCGTGTGCCGACTCGTTGAGGCTGGTGTCACCCTCCCAAAGGTTACCTACATTTCGCGGCTCTTGCAGCAGGTGGTGTGCGAGGCGGTGTAGCTTTGTGTTATGCACCTCAACGAGAAGCACCTGGATTGTGTCGACCAGCTCGTGGGCCAGCTGAGCCATCCTCTTGGCCTCCGCCTCCGTGGCCACCTCCGGGTTCGCCTGGTTGTCGCCAAACAAGAGCCCGTTCAGCTGAGCGGCTTGGCACATCATCTGCAGCACCGCGTCCTCCACAAAGGCGTTGCCAAACAGCTCGCGGTAGTCAGGGTCGTCGAAGAGAAGGCCGGCACGGTTGGCTTGGCCGGCCGCCCCTTCCTTGGACGCGTCCAAGACGGTGCCATCCGGCTCCACGGGCCGGCCCAAGGACCGCAGCGTCGTGCGCGACGATGTTAGAAGGGAAGGCGGCTCCCGCCACCCCGCTGGGCCAATGAGCCCGGCCACCATATAGGGCCAATCCACGCAGAAATGACGCCATTGACGCCCCTTCATAGTGGGCTGCTTGACTGAGCGCGGCACAAAAAATCTGGAGTAATGAAGCCGACCAAGTATGAGGCGCAGAGAATTGATGAGGAAGGTGGCAACGCAAGTCAGGAAACAGCGCTTGGCATTGCTCCGCACCCATCTTTCACTTTCAAACCCAGAATGGCTACGCAGGTGACCTTCTGCCGCGTGCGGTCGGTCTTCCCATTACTCACCACCTTGGGAATGTTGGGGATTAGCCCGATCGTCTCCCAGGCACCGCTACCTCCACGCGCGTTGACGACAAAGATCCGGATGGGCTAGACGTCGTACGCCCCGTTCCAAGAGATGACTGCTTCATCAGCGTGCAGCCTAATGCCTAGGACCTTCGCGTCCGGTCCGTGGATGCGCTGCACATCGGCTTGCTCCTCCAAAAATAGGTCGGAGTCCATCGTCCGCGAGTGGCGCCGATCGCCGTCCGGGCCAGGTGGAAGAGCCTCACCCAGTAGCTGCACGTCATCGGCATTGCGCAAAGCATTGATGGCGCAATCCAGCGCGTCGCGGTGGTAGTAGTTGTACAGGCCGTCGCCCACGGACAGGAGAACACGCATCCACGAGCGATCAGCCAGCACACGCGCCTCCTCACGGCATACTGCCGTGACAAGGCTGTGCGGGGTTGCCAGCTTATCGTGCAAATTGGCCTCACCCATCTGACCGTCCTGGTCGGGCACCATGGCAAGCAGCACCTTGGCCAGCATGAGCTGGTCGGGCTTGGACATCCGGCCGCCACCACAAGTGACAATGAAGCGGAGCAGCAGCTCAAGGGCGGGTGTGTCAAAGAAGGTAGGGCGCTCCGACAGCGCGGGGTCGACGCACGGCACCGCCTCGTCCGCCTCAGGCATCGCCGCATACAGTGCGGCGATCCTTGCCGACACACTGCCAGTCATTCTGGGCAACTGCAGCCCGTCAAACGCCAGAGACCCTCGCTCCATCCCGTCGTCGCGCGTGCGGGTGGCGTCCTCACCGTCGTTGGTGCCGTCAGGATGCGCCTCGTCCTCGGAGTCAGACTCGAGCCCAGGGTCGCCCTCCTCCTCGTCGCGAGTCACAAGGGCAGAGATGTCGTCATCCTCGTCGCTGTCGACGGAACGCCCATCGACGTCCGCGTTCACGGCGGCAGCGGCGGCCGCAGTCGCCGTCGCGTCGACCGCCTCACTCCCTGCTCCCGGCAGCGCCCCATGCTGGTCGGGCGCGGTCGGCTCACGCCACCCAGGAGGCGGCAACAGGCGGTCCTTGTCGGGATGCGTCGCCGCCATGTGACGAGCGCGGTGCAGTGACGACGAGAACGATCGCGGGCAGTACCAGCACGTACGCATGGTGTCTGGGTTGGTCGGACGCCAGTGGGGGGACAGGCAGGAAGAGTGGGAGCGGCAGATATGGCAGAGAGGGTACAAAGAGTAGACAAAAGGTGCTTGCGATGCGTCAGATGCGGAGCCCCTCACACACCCACGCCACTGACGGGCTCTGTGCTCTTAAGCTCCTGCCAGCCTCAGGAGCGGGAGAAATTAAAGAGCGGGATCGAAACCCCTCGCCCCCGTGGTCGGAGCAAAAAGCGCGACCTCACAGACATCAAGCACGCCCCTCGACTGGGATCGAATCTCACGCACCTCCTGTCTGTGCGAAAGAGTCCCGGACGCCGCCTGCGAGCACCATAGACCGGATGCCCCTCCCAACGCGCTCACGAAACACGGACAAGCCGGTGGCGCCAAGCGCAACGGACACGCAGGCGCGGGATCCTCCATCCACCGCCATACACTCCGTACGGGCGGGACGGGAGAGGGCGCTCCACAACCACGCCATTTGCTCATCAGCCAGTGGACCTGTGCGGCCGTGAAAAAGAAAGAGCAGACTTTCGTAGCACTGCAGCACGCCACCGCCACCTCTCGAGCTCCAGACAGTGAGAATGCTGAATAAACCAGACCATGGCGCCAGCCACATAAGATCATCCTACAGCGCGTGCGACACAGAGAGCTCTCGCGCCTCAGCTGAAGCAAGAAGGTGCCACGCGAAGAGGCACGTCACCGATCCCTCCACGCCACTCAGCCGGCGCCTGGTGCAAGAGCTGCGTGCAGAGGACTCGCCAAGTGCACGAAAGACGCGGAACGCACCTTGGCCGCCGTGGTATCTTGTCAGGGTGGGGCAGCCATTGTGAAGCAGTGGCCCGTCTGCGAACATGGCCGTGCACGCCGGCGGGGCATGATGGACACAGCCGAAGACGACAAGACGTGCGGCTCCAGCCTCGTTGGTCCTCGAACCGTATCCGTTGCTCCGAGATCGTGAATTGTGTGGCAAGCTGCGTACTTGCATCAAATAGAGTCCACTTCGATACAAAAGCGTGAGAATAGTTCCAGAACTCGGTACATCCAGCCATGGAAATGGAGAATGTGCTGCTGTAAGATCGTCCTACAGTGTGCGAGAGCCAATATATGGGCGCATGCTTTAAAATTAGATGATACAGTCCCGTCAATTTACTGAAAAATTAGGACGGCGTGAACTCGGCTCGACCGCTCAGCTAGAGTCTTTACGAAACTGATTGATACTTGGGGATTCGTGCATGACTTGGACCCAGCGCTCCCGCCGATGTCGTTGGCCCACTGCGGCTGGTCTGTGGTCTACGGGAGTCCTTGTCCCCGTGCTGTTCCGTTGTGCTGCGAACGGATCGCCGTGACGGCGTGTCAGCGCTCCTGTGGCAGCGAGTAGCTGGCGACGTCCCACAGTGGGGTGCGCTTCCTTTGCGGGGTACGTGGCGCGCCCCATTTGTGATTGACACACTGGACCTAACGGCTCATCGTCTGGGCGTGCTCACCACGAGGAGACCCGGAGTCTCGCTGCTGTGATAAGTGCTGCATGCTCCGTGGCTCGCAATTGCAGTAAGCTTCGTCTTTTCCATTCCGAACCCGCATGCGCGCACCTTCTGTCTTGACCGTTTTGCTGCGCTCTGTACCCCGACCGTTTCGCCGACGTCCTCCCGCCCTTTTTTGTGCCTGTGACGATTGTGACGGTGCAATGCGGCTGCCGGCGAGAGGTGTGGCGGCGTGCTGGTGGGGCTGCTGAGCGGGTGGCGCGGCGCAGGAGTGCTACGCGCCAAGCAGCCGACGCTGCGGGAACCGGCTATTTCTCAGAGTGCGCACGTGGTGAGGAGCGCGCTGCGCTGCACCTGCAGATTGAGTCGGAATGGCGGGCTGCGTAACAGGTACGCATCTGATGGCAACTGGGAGCTGGGCGCTGGTATAAGAGTGCCGTGCTTGAGACGAAGGCAGCCACATCCGACGTGCACCCATTTACCATCCCGTACGCTTGCACTTCCCCTTCCCTGCTGCCACCCTCGTTTCTCACCTTGTCACTGCCACTTCTTTGTGCTGTCTGGCTCTCCCCTGTCCGCATTATGCAACGTACTACCAACACCGCACAGGGAATGCCTGGCGCCGAAGGCCGCCCCCCCTCGGACTACGTGCAGCCTCCGTCTGCCGCCGGGCCGCGGCTGCTTCCGTCGGCGTCGTTGGAGTATGGGCCCAACGGCTTGTCCTTTTATTCACCGGAGTCTCTGCCGGGGGGGCGGCCGTCGGTGCTGCCCGCGAGCCAGCGCTGTTGGGCATGCGTGGGCTCTACTACAACCGTGCCGGCCGCTCGCTGCTGCACGCGGACAACCTGCCGACTCCCGCCCATCCTATGGCGGCCTAGTCGGCGTCCCCACTCTCCACGGGCACGTACGGGTCAACCGCGGCGGCCGCCGCAGATTCGCGTGCCGGCTCGGCTTGTGCCTTGAACGGTGACTTGCCGCCTATGCCGCTGCCATCGTACGATAGTCGACCTCGTAGGGCGGTTGGCAATGCTGTCCAGCTTAACAGTGACCTTCACGAAGGGGACGCTGTGGCGGCTGGCGACCGCTCGCTCGCTCTCCCTGGGGGGCGCTCACGAGCTCGGGTTGGGGACTCTTCCCACCCGCACGCTCAGAATTGGTCCTCCGACGCGTCTACTATGCCTGTGCACTGGGGGCGCCGTCGCGTCCCCCCCATGGAGCTTGACATTCGCCCTATGCGCAACGGCGGCGCCCCTGACTCGTCCACCACGCACATAGCAACGCCTCCGGCGTCCCTGACGGGGCAGGCGGACGCCCCTGCAGCGCCATCCGCAGCGGCGCCGGCAGTGCCGCCGCCAGCAAGCCGTTACACAGGCGCGGAGCGGTCTCTTCCTGCTCGTGCTGCTAGTCATGCGACGCCCCCGACCGGTCGTCGTGGACGGGCTGGTGCGCGCTCTCGTTCTCCGTCACCCAAGCGCCGCGGTACGGCCGGCTCTGCCGGCGTCCGGCCTGCCGCTGCTCAACCGGGTGCCCCTGTCACCCTGGATGTGGTGGTCCGCGCATTGGCTTTCGGATTTAAGGCCGTTGACAACAGGCTGTTGCGGTTGCAGAAGAGCGTAGACGGCATCTCGAACGTGGTCGGTACGAGTGCAGGCAAGCTAGACAACTTCAATGTTTGGGCGCAGTCTGTAACAAGCGCCCAGGGAGTGACGGCGGCAGCGCTGGCGGAGCTGCAGGCCGCAAGCAGCGGTAATGGTAGCGGAAGCCCTGCGGCAGCAGCAGGTAATGGGACTCCCGCGCCGATCGACAGGGAAGCCGAAGTCGACGAGAACGCGGTCGCACGTGGCAAGGCCGACAGAGTGAAGGTATGTCTGTGTCTGAGTGGTTGGGATACATGCCGTGCTGTACAACCCCTGTCTCTTCGTCGACAATTTTTATGTGCTCAAGCATGGCTTCTAACGTTTGCCACCTTGATGCTGTCCGTGCGCTCGCTCACACTCCCGATTGTGCTGGTTTTGGTCCACCCCTGTGCTTTTCAGGACCTCCTGCTACCCGAGCTGCGAAAGAACCTCTGCAACGCAGCAGACGCTACCAGCGTCTATCAAGCGAGCTCGTCGCACAACCGCATGCTACTGCGTCTGACCATGGAGGAGTTGAGCCTGTCGGCGACGGACGCGAGCGCGTTCCTCCATTCACGCGTGCGGTTCCCCTCCAAGTCCCGCTCGGGCCGCACCATCAAGACAGTTAGCCGCACCCAGGGGACAACGGCCGCACGCCAAGCACCAGCAGGGAGCCGACGGCCCGTACAACACCACAGCCGGGGGAGTGACAGCCCGCCCGCTGTTGCCTACCACGTCGCGGCACCCAGGGGACAATGGGCCCCCCGCGCAGCACTCGCTGCGTTCAGCGGTGTTCTGCGTCCGTCCGCCGCCAATCAGCAAGCACGCCGGTCCGAGCGGCACCGCCCCATGCTCCGAATGGTGGCCGTCGCAGCTGCTGCGGCCGGTCCGCGACGGCGCCGTGGGCCGCTGGCCGCGGGTACCGCGGCCGGCTGGGAGCGGACGCCGCGGGCGCCCGCACCAGCCGCGGCTGGCGGCGGCACCCAGCGGGCTGCCATCCGCCGGCCCCGCGACCTCGTACCATTGCAGCACTTCAATTGCGATAGAAACAACTCCAACACCTGTGTTCGACCTCGATCCGATTCACTTGATCACGCGCTGCACACGCGACTGGCGGCCTCGTGGGTGGCTTCGGTATCCTTGCAGCTGGCGACCAAAGTAATAGAACGCCGGATTATTCGCGAATAGAGCCTGCATAAAAAGCGACTAAATCTCCGCATTCGCCAGGGTGCAGATGTTCGTGACGATTTGCATAACCTGTGACGGTGGCGCCACGGCTGGACGCGCCCTCACACGTCGTGTCGGTGCCGCTGGCCACTTCGCCGCCTCCCAGAGCGACTCTAATGGCGCCACGGACCAAGTCCTGGTGCACTGACACGCCGGCGCCCCGCGCACACACACGACCTAGTGTCTATTCTACCTTGCAAAAGCTTCATATGAATCCGTCCAGAGACTCATTTGAAGCTCTTCTCGGATCGCCCGATGCAGCACCCATTCACATGAAATCGGGTATTCATCCACCTACGAGATCACTCTCTGACGCTTCACGGCGGCCGTGCACCGCGAGCCACTGTTGGCAACAGCTGAACACAGAGCGCGTGACCACGAGACTCTGTCGCCGCATGAAAAATTATAGGTGCTCGTCGACAGCTGCCCGCAACACCGCCCTGTCAACGCCCCGTCCCAGCAGTGCCACTTCTTCAACACGCCCCCCCCACGATCCCGCCGGCTCATCTGCCCGCCCTCTCTGCCACCACTCGATACCGACGGGATCCACCGGTGTGGCGCCATCACGTGACAGAACCCACCGAACCAGACCGGTCTGTAGCCAAAGCACGTCGCTCGTATGCGTCTACCGGCCCCCCCCATGCTGGCAGGGGGCCCTTTTCGAGACACGGTCGCTGACCCACCCTCGCGGCCCATTCGTCCGTTGCCACTGCCAGCCCACCCCCCGTCCCTCCCCCTGCCCCGCAACGCCCCGGTCAGCTGGCCGCTCTCCAAACCGCTGTCCTCACTCAACGTGGACCCCTGCCTGGCGAGATTACACCACGTGCACCGCGCTGTGGCCCCCTCCAACACGCGGTAGCTTCTCGCGCGATCGCTACATACAGTCCCACTGTTATACCACAACATGGGAGGCGTGCGCACGACGAGGGAGGTGCCAGTCCCTCCTGCGCGCCCCCCCTTCCACCCGCCTCCATACATCGTCACACTCCGTCTATGCTGAGAGCGCTCGCCGTCACGAACGTTGGCACTCGCGACGCAGCCACGCGCATCCCATAGGGTCGCCAACAAATTTACCCAAGCGCTGACAGCCCGCCCGACGCGCGACACCTTGGTGCCCGCCCACAGTAGATTCACTTCACCCTCGCCATCCCGTCGCACACTCATCGCATGCGTGCTCCGCATGTGGCCTGCGAAGCAAGATCTGCCGGTGCGCGGGCCACACAGAAACGCCTCCTTGACTCCCGGGGTATCGCGGCAGGTTGAGCAAACAAGAGAAGTCTTGTAGGAGCACTCCAGACACTGGCGCTGGGCCAAGTGGTTGGTTGATGGATGCCGCCGCTTGGTTGTGGGTACCAAATGCGTGCCCACCCCGTACGCCAGGTGCGTCACATCCTCCTCAGGATTGGCAGGCACCGCCCGCTGCCGTGTGCCGGTGACGTCAAAGGTGTTGTCGATGAGCTCGGTCGCGAGTAGCTCGTAGAACTGAGTCTGCAGGAGTGTCGCGGCAGGCCCTCTTGCGCCATGGTACAGCATCCACGAGTCGACAAGGCAGATGCCCAGCAACGAGTGGTTGACACGCGTTGACCAGTCGTGTGTGCCCAGCTTCTTCTCAAGCCGCAGATCGTCCTGCCGACAACGGTTGTGCCGGTCAATCTGAGAGCAACTGCCATAGTAGATCTCTGCCACACGAGGTTGACGAACGATCAGGGACACCCGTTGAGCTCCACCCTCTTCCGTTTCCCGCCACCGCAAGCGCTCGTACGGGGTGCCCGGTTGGTTGCTGGAAGCGGAGGCAATAAAGTACGGCCTCTCGCGATCCACCCATACCACGGCCATCAGGTCCGGCCGGCCGGACTCATCTCGATGGACCATGGTCACTTGATCCCCTCGACCGCAGAGCTCGCGAGCGGAGAGGAACGCCAGAGGAAACAGCCGATGTGCTGTCTTCACGACGCCGATGAAGCGTAAGCCAGCCGCCTTCAGAGCCATGGCCGCCCCAACACTTGCGAAATAAGAATCGGCGCACACAATCCGGTCCGTCCCCGACCATGGCTCCACCAACCGCATCATGATGACAGTGCCGTGGGCTCCGGCACGTTCCTCCTCAGTAAAGCTCGCATGCTGGTCCGCAGAGGTGGTGACCACGTGAAGCCGCAGCATGATCCCGCTCCGGCCGCAGGCGGCGTCTTGAATCTCACAGCCGTTTTCGGGCTTCCGATCGATAGCTACGTAGTTGGGCAAGCCCCGCGATATCCAGTGACCCCCTTGACCGTACCACCGCTATATCGACTCATCCACGCAGATGGTGTCACCGGGGGTGACACTGGCTGCACGGTGGGCATTGATCGACCGCACGAAGTCGTTGACCAGCCCCCATCGTCGTTGCTCCGATCCCGGGTCAGGTGCGTCGGCATCTCCCGAGTTGCTTTGACTGAAGGCCAGGCACGACCAGAGGGTGTCAAAACGACGGCGCGGCATTCCCGTGCTGCACCCAAACGCTGGTGCAGGCAAGTGCTTAGTCCTCGGAGTGGTGGGCCACAGCTCGGCACGTGTCCCAAACTCGAAGCGCGTTGAAAGAAGGAGGATGCCAAAGAACTTTAAAACCTCCCCCGGTGTGGTAGTCGGATGGCCCTTGACCACCAACCTTGCCGAGGTCAAGACCACCATCCGTGTCAGCTGGACGGGCGGGAAGACAGCCAGAAAGTAGTCCAGTGGCGAGCACGTACGCCCGGTGCCGACAGAGTCCCCCCCCTCCGTGATAATCTCGCCGCCAAGCGTGCGTACGGACCACTGGCCGCGTGCGGCAGGGCCACCGATTGGCTGCAACACGTCAGCAGGCTCCCACTTGAAGCCGTGGGCCACGACGGGTGTTGGCTGCGCTGTCGTACCCGTCGCGGCGGCGGCAGCTGCGGCGGACAGGGGTGAGGAAGAGAGTGCGGGGAGAGCCCGCTGGCTTGGGGGGTCCGCAGGGGACTCGAGGGAGGAGGACGCCAGAGGAAGGCCCGCCTGGCTCGGCCGGTCGCACTGAGGCTTGCGAGGAGGGAGTGGGGAACGGGGACCACGTGACAGGAGGGGAGCACCTGGCCCGGCAGTGGACGCGCCGCCGACTGGCCCATTCACTTGGCTGCCCGCCTCGGCCAAGGTCTCGAGTGGAGAAGGGGTGCCGTCGGCCGAGGGAGCGTATCCGGTCCGCACGTTCCGCAGCCCAAGGCACTTTTACACCTTGTACCCGGACATGCGCCAGCGCGCTGTGACCGTCGTCACCAACCGGTTGTTTTCGTTCTTGTCTCTGCAAAACGCCGTCACGCAACCGTCTACCAACTTGGTAGTTGCAGCACTTCCGTACAGCCGCGCACACTCAGAGAAGTGCTTGATGTGCACGGCCTTGGCGTGGACTGCTGCGCCAATGCTCAATCGGCTGTCCGACTTCCCCATGGTTAAAAATCCAGCGCGGAAGGGAAAAGCGTAGGTCAGCGTAGGGGGGGGCCAAGAGGTCAGAGGCGGGGGGCGGGCAGGGGAAAGTCCAAAGGGGGCGCGGGGCCGCGCGGGAATCCAGAGGGGTGGCGGGGGGGTCTGGAAAAGTTCTCAGGGGGGCACTGGGCCGGGGGGGAAGCCAGAGGGGTGGACGGGGGCGGAGAGGTAGGGGTGTTCTCGGAGATGGCGGCAGAAAGGCGGGCCCCGTCACCAGCTGCTGCCTCCTTGCGCCGCGCAGACGGAGCGGCAAACCAGGAGGGGTCGAGCGCGTGACCGTCCCCCATGCCATGCACCCGCGACGGCACGCGACATGTACGTGGCGTCATCCCTCATCCCATGCACCCCGCAGCGCATGCGAGCGTGTGCTGGGGGGGGGGGGTGAGAGCAGATGGGTGGCGAGGTCGCGCCCTTTTTTCCCGCGCTCTGCTCTGAGCGCAAGCGCGCGCGTGCTGCTTGGGAGGCTCAGGTGGAGCGCTGGGGCGTCTGGCGCAGAGTACCGGACGGGACTGCGCGGGAGCACAGGAGTGACCTTCTGCGAGACTGGCATGAAAGTCCGCCTTGCCGTGGAACTACTGAGAGTTTAGGGACCATAATTGGCTCCAAGGTTAATCAGACAGCGCTGACAACGTTTCTGCAGTCAGAAAACAGACAGGAAGACCCAGTCCACGAGAAAACTGGATTGAAGATGAGCTTCATATGAATCTAAAAGATTCAAATGAAGCTCAAGGTAGAATAGACACTAGACACTTAGAGCACCTCTATCGGTGCGCCAAAAACTACATGGAAAACGCCATATGTTTTACATATGCATCATGGCATGTCTACCGGTCAACTGCTCAGCACTTTTCCATCTTGGATGCAGTCCAATTCAAGTGTCTTTCCTGACGCGAGAAGTCGCTGATCTTGCCGCTGCCCTCCCCGCCCCTCGTTGTGCCCTGGTTCGGGCAACACCTCGGCACCACATGGCAGTTGAGGTCCGCCAACAGCCAATCCACAAGCGACCAGGTCTGCACCCCCCCTCCCCTTCCCGCGCTTGTGGCCGTCCCGCTGTCGCGCACCGTGGCAGTCGGAACGGCGCGCCTGCCAACACGTCGCGCCTGCGGACCAGTGCCGCATAGGTTTTCTGGTCCTTGGGCCTATCCAGTGTGCCGCGCGTCACCACCTCTCTCCCTCCCCAGCAACCTCCCCGACCACCTAGCGACCTACCATCTCTAACCTCCGCGCGCCGGCAGAGTGGTTGCCGTTGTGACTCTTCTCGCAGTCCACGACCGGGTCTTGCTGCTGCAGCCCTCGTGCTGGTCGCCGCCTCTTCCCACCCCTCTCCTCTCCCCTCGCTTCTGCGTTTACGTCACCACGGACAGCGCCCTTCTTGTTGCTATCCACCACTGTGACGTTCCACTGTTCCGCCCACCCTCTCCAACCCCCACCCCCGTCTTCATCACTGTCATCAACGGCCGTCATCTCCCCGTCACCCTGCCAATACGCACGTGCTTGTGCGTCTCGGACACCACCCTGTCCTCTACCTCCACATGCGTCAACCTCTACCTGTCAGCGGGTGCGTCACCGGCGGGGGGCCGCTATTGCTTGTCAACACATGTTGAGAGCGGTGCTGGGATGGCCGACGAGATGAGCGACTCGGAGGTGGAGACGGCTGTGGTGGTGAGCAGCATGGCGGCGGCGGAAGCTGTGGTGAGAGCTGCCAACGATGGCTTGGGATGAATGGGCCGGGTGCCTGGGTCCGCTCGTAATATTGACCGCGGTGTGAGCCTTTGGTTTTTGAAATACCTGTCTCCTTCCCCTATGTACAACCGCTCTCACTTTCGTGCACTATTTCGTGTGCCGATGCGTCTGTACCGCGCGTTTGAGCGGGAGCTACCACTCGTCGAGCCACTCCTGCTGCAAAAAGAGGATTGCACTGGCCGCGCTGGCCACCCCCTACACGTTAAGCTTGTGAGTGCTCTACGTCGTTTGGGGAACGGTGTTTCGTTCGCTGATATTGACGACCAAGCTTGTATGTCCATCGAGTCACAGCGGCAGAACTTTCTCCTCTTTTTGCGAGCTGTGCGTACCCGCTTTGGTCCTCGATACCTCAACAGGGAGCCCACCGCCCTGGAGCTGCAGAAAATCTCTGACGCCTACGGTGCTCGTGGCTTTCCTGGCTGTGTCGGGTGCGCGGACTGCATGACCATCAAATGGAAGAATTGCCCGCGCGCTTTCAAGGGGCAGTACCACAATCCGAAGGACGGGAAGCTGGCTGTCCTGCGGTGCGAGGCGGTCGTGGACGGCGACCTGTATGGCTGGCACTGGTTTGATGGGAGGCCGGGTACGAACAACGACGTGACTGTGCTCGACAGCAGCCCGTACTTCATGGATATCCTGTCGGGGCGCCGTCAGATGCTGCTGCCCAATGGGTACGCGTTGGGAGGAGTGACGCGGCACTGGCTTCTCTACTTGCTGGGGGACTCTGCCTACCCCCGCGGGGCACTTTTCTACCGCCCCACTGCCGCACCGTTGAACGAGAAGGAGGCCTACGCGGGGAAGAGGCAGGTGACCGTGCGCAAGGATGTGGAGAGATTTCTTGGATGCTTGCAGGGTCGTTTCCATATACTGCGCGGGGAGCGTCGCGAGTGGAGTGACGAGACCATCATTCTCATTGCCGACGTTTGTGTCATTGTTCATAACTTGATTGTATGCATGCGGCAGAGTGGTGAGCTGGAGGAAGAGGCAGCTGATCACGGGGGGGCCCTTCTTGTGGAGGAGTTTTGTGCTGACCTGCCTGTCGATGTGGAAGCGTCCGCATCACCTGCTGCTGCCGCAGGACCCGTGCCTGTGGTGGGTCTCGCTGCTCTTTTGGAGCGCAGTCACGTCGTCATGAGCGAGACTGCTCACGAGACCTTGACCGCCGCGATGGCAGATCATTTGTGGGACTCGCGCGGACAACAGTAAACCTGCGCGTCGTTATTGACATCTCTGCCGCTGACGGACGGAGGAGCGACAGTGGGTAGGACAGGGATACGAGACGGCCGAGCTTCACCGCTACCCAACTTCCGAGGCGTTGCGGTGGAAAGGACGGATATAGGGCGTCTATGAGCCGCCACTAGCACCAGCATTGTGGCACTGGGGTGGGGCGTGGGCGTTCCAGGTGCCCGTGAGCGGCGGCCAACACAATCTTCGTGGCGCTGGTGTGAGGAGGCGGCGCTCTGGGGAACATGGGGTAGCGGTGTGCCCGAACAATATGCCGCAGGTGTGGGCGTACGCGGTACCGGTCGGCGGTCACCAGCACCCATGTTCTGGCAGAGGGGTGTGGGCGCCAAGCACTGTGCGACAGGGGAGCGCCCCAAAAACCCGTTTTACTGCGCTGGGAAGGGAGAGAGGAGTTCTACGCGTCTGTGGGCGGCGGTCAACACGCACTGCGCGGTGATGGGGAGGGGGTATGCAGCACAGAGCACCTGTGAGCAGCAGGCAGGACCCGCTTTTTTCTTTTGCGACGGCGTCCCACGGTGGCGGACTCCCCGGCGCTTCCGACAACACCTGCTTTGTGACGCTCAGTTTCAGAAAGGTGAGGAGGGAAGCGGCACATGCGTTGCGGCGGCCGCCACGACCAACATTGTGCCGCCGGGGAGCGACTTGGTCCAACAAGGCGCCCTTGGGCGGCGGCCAGAACGATTCTTGTCGCGCTGGGGTGGCGCGGGGGCGTACACAGCGACCACGGGCGGGAGCCAATACGAACTTTGTGGAGCTGGGGTTGGAGGGGGGTGCATGGCGCGGTCATCGGGAACCGCCGACCATGCATCTGATGCGCTGGGATTGGCGCCCCCGAAGCCCGTGGGCGGCCGCCGATGTGTACTTTGCGGCTCAGAGGGGGGTGCGAGAGAGCGCGGCGCACGTGGACGACCGTCAGCCCCGACATACTGTGCTGTGGGGGGGGCGCGGAGTAGTGGGCGCTCATCGCTCGCAGCCAACACCTACGGTTGAGCGCTCGGGTCGAAACGAGCCGCATGGGGAACCAGTTGGCGGCTGCCACAACGAGCTTTGTGCGGCAGGGATGGGAGATGGGCCAAGTAGGTGCCCGTGGGCGGGCGCCAGTACGCACAGCGTAATGCAGGGGTGGCCCAGGGGGGTACAGAGAGCCCTCGGGCTACATTAAATACCATATGTGTGAAGTAGCGGTGGGAGCGGGGCACATGACGGCGTCATCGGCTGTCGCCAGACGCAACGTTATGGCGCTTCGGTGAGTGCGTGTGGTGCCCGTGGCAGGTTGCCGACACCTACTATGCGGCCCTGCGGTGGCTGCAACAGACGGGGCTGCCTGTTGGTGGCCAATAGCGGCAACGCTTCTGTGATGGCGTGGAAAGGTGGAGGACAAAGTGCCTGTTGGCGACCGCCAGCACCTGCGTTGTTGTGCTGCGGTGGGGGTACTCGGCGGAGGGTTCCCGTGGGCGTTGACCAACGCCTATGTCATGGCGCTGGGGTTGGCCGGGAGCGCACGCGGCGCTCGTGCGCGTCAACGACGACGAAAAAAATATTTGCCCCGGCGCGGGAAGGCCGGTACAGAGCGCCCGTAGGCGGCCGCCTAAACCAACTTTATGGTGCTGGGGTGCGAGCGAGGCGTGTCGTGCTCCCATGTGTCGGACATATGAGCCAGGATGTGCTATTGCGGTGGAAGGGGGCCCCTCCGGGTGCCCACCGCGGGCACCTAGCGCTGCGGGCCTGGCCTGTAGAGGTGCGGCCTAGGCACGTGCCATGTGGCGAAAACCACTTGCACACACGGCACCCAAGTTGGGGTGGTGTACAAGGGCTGCCTCCCGTGTCGGGGGAACCGGAAGAAGTGCAAGTCGCACACACTCTGTCCCTGTTGTGGGGCAAACCCCCCACGGACAAACAAGAGGATGGTGTGTGGTCCAACAGTTTCTTGGTCGGGACGGGGACGCAGGGCCAAGCCCCGCTGTCCCTCCCCTTATCCCCCCAGGGTCCACTCGGAATCTCGCCACTCAGAATCTCCCACCCCAGCACCTGCCCACCGGGCCACACGAAAATTCAAGACGATAAATGCAGAAAACCCTCAAATCCAAGTTGGATTTACTACTAAGCTAACTATCCCTAACTTAGGGAATATGGACCCAAATGCAGGGGGAGGAACGGATCAGGCAAGTGGCCTGCCGCCCCTTGCATGGCACGTGTTGCCCCCCTACCTGGGGGTCAATACTGCCACACTCCCCTCTCCTCAGTTCCGACCGACCCGGTCGGCCCTGTGAGGGGGTGCGTAAACGCACGTCTCGGCGTTGGGGGGCGCGACTTGCTGTCCCCCATCGAGTACGTAACGCGGATGTGGAGGCGGTCACGTTGACCGCCCCTCTCCTCAAGCTTGCCCACTCGGCAGCTTGCTCTTCTCGGTTCACACTTCACCATCACCACCACTTCCCCTTCACCTTCCACGGGGCCGCCCCACGCCGGGGAGGCCACCCGTCTACCCCAGATCCGAGTCCCCCTCAACTCGAGGCGGGTCTCGTGCCGCTGTAGCCAGGGCGTCTCTCCCCAACTTGAGGAGAGCCATGGCGACCCCGGGAGTGGAGACAGACTCTCTTGACGAACGTATGGAGGACACCTCCTACGGTGCAGCGCCCGCCGGGACTTCCGGCGGGGGCTCCGCGATTGCTCCGGGGGATGGGACTCCCGCGTCACCCGGCTTTGGGTTGACGGCGGGATCTCCCCCGGAGGCGGGACAAGTTGTCCCGCGTGAGGCCTTGGGGCGGTGGTTTTACCCCGCTTGGCCTCTATATGAGGAGGGGTTGACTGTTCTTCGCTGTGGCCGACTTGGCGCAGCGATGGGTCGGGTATGGGACCGCCTACGGGAGAAGTATCCCCGTAGGGTCGGGTTCCCAGCCGGCTTCAGGAAGGACCAGTTTGCCTTCCTGGACGACGAGGAGGTCGAAGACGTACAGCGGGCAAAGGCCATGGTGGACCGCGGGGGAACTATCCCGGGTCCCGGCGACTTGCCGACCTTTACTTGGGACGCGGTGGCAACTCGCCCCCCGTACCTTCACGAGGCCGATCCGCACACTCATCACTTTGATGTGCGGATGGAGAAGGACTTCCGGCGAGGTCCCTCCTTGGTGACCTCGGCTCAACTTGAGTTTCCTCAGCAGTCTGCTGCCAGTAAGGAGCAGTACTATCCGAAGAAGCCCGAGTGGTGGCCTCAAGTTGAGGTCCCCTACGGGTTCCCGGCGTTGCTGCCACGGTTGCTTGACCACTTCGGCTCCGTCATGTTGACGGCTGGCCCTGATCACCTGGTGTGGGCCATGTTGGCCACCCAGTGGCTCCTCGAGGTCATGTCGACCTGGGTGTCTTGTGTTCAGCGGCGGGGGATGCTCTGGCATCTCCCCCTCCGGCTTATCCAAGGTTTGGAACAGCTCACCCCTCAGCTAGTTGCTGAGGGGTGCTCGTCAGGACAACTCACTCTACTTGAGGAGATGCTCCGCCTTCACAAGTTTATCGAGTGGGAGAGCATTGAGCACAAGTTGCGCCGCCCCACTCGTGGGCCCAAGGACGATGGCGCACTTTGCCAGTTCGTGTGGGTCGCTCGTGAACTTCACGACGGCCGTGTGGTCCTACGAGAGGGGTTGGGCATCGGGGATTACCCGTATGCCCCGGGGGTGGATCGCCACACTGCGCCACCCCCGGACAAGCCCATAGTTATGGCCGTGCCCTCATATGATGACCATATGACTCAACCTACTGGGGGGGCCCCAAGTCGGGGTCGCAGTTACACCCGGGTCCCGCCACCTCGGCGTGCCCCTCCGCTTCCTCCTGTCCCCATCCAGCCGCACGGGAACATCCCGATTAGCGTGGCCGTTGAGTGGTCCACCCGGGTGTCCCGCAACCTGGGGGCCACCCTCCTGACGGTATACCCCAAGTTGGTGTTGCCGCCCACGCCTCTAACCTCAGAGATGATGATCACCACGTTGGTGCGAACCATTTCCTGGTTGGCCGCGTCGACCGCAACCCTACAGAGTTCCGAGACTCCTCAACTTGAGGAGCGCGTTCGTACAGCAGTGGCGACCGCGAGTTGCGAGTCGGTGGCGGAGTTTATGACGGCCGAGTTGGCTCGCATTGGGGCTATTATGTCCCAGCCAGCCCCACTTGGGCGTGGCAAACGTCGTGCGAGCCGGGCATACTCGCCTCCTCGCCGTCGTCGCCGACACTCACGGCGCTCTCCCTCCGTGTCGGAAGACGAGTTGTCTTACCCCGTCTCGGAGTCCTCGACTCCGTCAGAGTCGGAGTCGGTCCGGCGTCTGCGTCGAAAACTTGCGCGCAAGACCAAGCAGAAGAGTAGCCACGGTCGGCGCCACTTGCGCGACCGTGAGGGGCGCGACGGTTCCGACTTGGAGCCGCCGCCCCCTCCGACTGGTGGGGAGCGTTATCGCCGTGGGTCTCGCCGCTCGCCTCTACGTGAGGGCGAGGGCCGTGGGGTGGGAGAGTCTAGCATGCATGCCTAGTTGGCAGCTGCCTTTGTTGTGAGAGTGTGAGGGTTAGGGCTGTAGTTAGAAGCCACTCTGCGTACCACTTCGATTTGAAGCACTCTCTTGGCACTGTTGCTCGGCCTTCCCTCACGTTGAGGGAGGGCTGTTAGGGTCTATCTCATTCCGGGGACAGTACGCCCGGACCTTCTCAGCGGGAAGGTCCTCCACATACTCCCACGTATCATCCTTGGCATTGTAGCCAAACCAACGCACCCTCAACATGAGGCGGTCAGTGTCCTCATCCCATCCGTGGTCGATGAACTTATCGAACACGTACTCCTGCGGGCCCTGTTTTGCTGCAGGCAGTGAGGGGAGGCGCCACGCTTCCAAAGCACGCGCCCAAGCTGGGTTGCCTGCAGGCGGTGGTGCAACTTTGACCACGTCCTGTCCGTTCACTGTGCGGACCCCATCGTCACTTTCGATGGTGAAGCGCCGCCCATCAGTACGAAGGACCTGGTACGGCCCCTTCGTCTGGAATACCAACTTACCCCCAGTTGGGGTGTGTGAGTGGACCAATACCCAGTCACCCTGCTCGGGGACATGCTTGGCGTTGCGTACCTTTTTGTCAAAGGTACGCTTGTAGCGCTTTTGTGCTTTGTCCATCTCAGCCCTGACTTTAGGGATGAGGTTTTCAAGCCTAGCGGCGAACTCCGCCTTACTCTCAGTAGGAGTAGGCGTACTGCCACCATCCTCTCTAGTTGGGAGCGACCGCCGCACAGCAATAGACCGCACGCGACGGGGGGTCACAAAAGCGAGGGGTACTTCCCCGGTAGATGAGTGAACCTGTGAATTGTAGGCAGTAGTAAGGATAGAAATGTATTGGTCCCACGTCTTCACGTGCTCACTCACATAGTGGCGCTGCTGCCTAACAATAGTTTTGTTGAAGCGCTCCACCTGCCCATTAGTTTGTGGGTGGTAGGGGGTGGCATAGTTTGCCTTAACCCCCAACATATCCAGCACTCCCTGAAACAGTACAGACGCAAATTGCGGTCCATTGTCCGATAGTGTACTATCTGGGATGCCATACGCAGCAACCCAGTGATCTAGGAAGGCTGACACGACCGACATGGCCGGGATCTCTGCCAGTGGGATCGCTCGCGTAAGTTTCGTGAAGCGGTCACAGATGACCAGGAGGTACTGGTTGCCCTCCTCGGTCACTGGCAGTGGCCCCAGGATGTCCATCGCCAACGCGGCGAAGGGCTCCTTGGCCGGGAACAATAGCATAGCCGTACTAGGCCGCCGTTCCATCAGACGGTTCTGTGCACAACTTGTGCAGGCAGCCACCCAACTGTAGATGTCCACCACCATGGACGGCCAGTAGTACCTGGTCCTCAGGGTCTGGTACAGTTTACTAGACCCCAGGTGTCCACCCGTGGGAGCGTTGTGCTCCCTCTCAAGGATACTGCCCTTGAGAGACGCGGGGACGACAAGTTGCTCGGTCCCCTGGAATACCCCCCTCCTCATGAGGAGGCCATCGTCTCCCAGGAAGAACCACGTCTCCGCCACTGTATCCAGTGTATCCCTCTGCGACTTGCAGAAGGGATCCTCGGCCTGGGCCTTCACCACCTCGTCCAGGGACAGGGGCAAGTACTTCTTGTTCCCTGGCGCCTCGGGGTTCAACGCCTGGCCCGAGCGCGTGACTACCCCCACGATGGGGATGTCCTCATCGACTGGGTTAGTGTCCAGCCCCTCGGTAGGTACCCGAGAGAGGCCGTCAGCAAGGGCATGTTGCCTGCCAGGTCGGTACTCAATATCAAAGTTGAAGGGTGCCAGTCGCACCCTCCACCGATTGAGACGAGTTTTCGTACAGTCCGTCTTAAAGATGAACTGCAACGCGCGGTGGTCACAGCGGATGAGGAACTTCTCACCCTCCAGGTAGTGACGAAGTGACGTCACCGCCCACACCACTGCGAGTCCTTCCAACTCGGTGACTCCGTAGTTCTTCTCGGCCGAGTTCAGCCCCTTGCTGAAATATCCCACCGGCAAGTACTCCTTGTCCGGCTGCTGCTGAAGCAACACACAACCAAGTTGGTCGTAGCTAGCGTCCACATCCAGGATGTAGTGGCCTCCCAACCTGGGAATAGCCAGGATAGGGGGCTTCAGCAGAAGGTCCCGAAGAGTCTCAAAGGATTCCTGCTCCACCCGACTTGGGGGAGGCAGGTTCTTCGGGAGCGTTGAGCTCACTAACTCATTCAACGGCTTCGCCACCTTGGCGAAGCTCTTGGTGAAACGTCGGTACACGTTACACATCCCGAGGAAGCTCCTCATCTGGGTCTGCGTCCGGGGGTACTGAGCCTTACGGATGGCCCTCAAGTTCTTCTCGTTGACACTGAGACGCCGCGGACGGACAACATGTCCCAAGTATTCCACCTCTTGAGTGAAGAGGTGGCACTTACTCGCCTTCAGTGACACACCGGCGTCAGCAAGTAGCTTGAACACCTGGCCAAGATGGCCAATGTGTTCCTCCGGACTTCGGGAGAACACAATGATATCGTCTAGGTACACAAGACAGATCTGCCACCGTACTCCGGCCAGAATCACGTCCATAGCGCGCTGGAAAGTTGCCGGCGCGTTACACAGACCAAACGGTAGACGCTTGCACTGGTAGGCACCACAGTGACAGGTAAAGGTAGTTTTATGCCTGTCCTCCGGGGCAATGGGAATTCGCCAGTACCCCGCGTTACAGTCCAGGGTAGAGAACAGGTTCGCCTCCCCCAGAGAGTCCAGACAGTCGTCCATCCTAGGTAGGGGATAACTGTCCTTCATCGTGCTCTCGTTGAGCTTACGGTAGTCGATACAGAACCGGGGGGTCCCATCAACTTTGGGGACGATAAACACCGGACTCGCCCACTCGGCGTTGCTGGCCTCGATCACATCGAGGGCCTCCATGCGAGCAACTTGCTCCTTAACGAGGGCCCTTGAACGGGGCTCTCCCCTATACGGTTGTTGGCGTATAGGGGGTGCACCGGGCTTCAACTCGATCCGGTGTTGGGTAGCTCTCATGAGTCCCAATTGACCATCCCACAACTTGTGATATTGGTCCAAGAGGCGTTCAACTTGAACCCTCAACCTGGGTGGGACACCCTCCATGTTCACATGGGGCCGAGGAGAGGCGGCCGACTTGGCTTGATGCTTCTCCTTTCCGGACTTCGGGTCGCTACTTGCGCCCGCGTTGAGGGTGACCGCTACTACCGGTCCCTCGTGTTGGTCGATATAGCCGAACTTGGCTCCCGACTTGAAGTACTGGGGCGACGAGCTCAGGTTCATCAGCTGGATCCTCCACGGGACTCCGGCTTTGGAGTCCATCGTGCCAAGGGCAACATGCACTTGGTGCTTGCGAGCAAGACGGGGGTAAGGGTGCACCAACCCGTTCCCCGTATAATCAGTTACAACATCAACGTGCGCCACCGAGTTGGGGGGCAACGTGACTTTACGGGCTAAACGCAGGGTAGCAGTAAAACCTTCCCTCACAGAGCAAACAGGCTTCGACTGTGAGACTGTCACAGGAGCCACAGACTTTCCCTTACCAAGGATGGGGATAGTCTCCCCATTCATCAACTTGACCCAGTACTCAGGGCCACAAATCAAAGGCACTTGTGTAACAACATAAGGGGTACCCAGAAGCAGGGGTACCGATATATTCTCGCCTACTCCATAGGTCACGTCGACCTCATGGGTCCCCAACCTATTTGGTAGGGTCACGGCACCAACAATGGGAAGTACCCCACCATTGATATCAATCAGATGGTCAGCCTTAGACTTCCAGCGTTGGAGCTTCACCCCCTTTGGTAATAGCGACTTGCGTATCAAGGAGGCTCCTGACCCGGTATCAAGTACGATACGGGCACAACAGGCGCGGCCGGGGGCAAGTTGCACCCGTCCAGCCACCTGGAAGTTCTCACCCGTCAGCACCGCGATGACCCGACGTGGGTTTACGTTCTTGGGGAGTCCGACCCGAGGTGGGCGGACTCCCTTAGGTCGCCGCAGTATCCGGCACGGTTGGTTCGTCCTCTTGGCCCACTTGGCCGAGGCTGCCGTTGTGAGCTTCGGACGGCCAGCTCCAACGGTCATTCGTTTCCCGCCGACTTGGCGTCCGAATCTGAGGGCGGGGAGGAAGACGACGAGTCCGAGGACGACGTGTCCGCCTCCTCCGCCGAGGGTGTGGCGACCGCGACGACCGGTCGAGACCCACCCTCGCGGCGTGAACGTACTTCGTTCGTAGCCGACTTCTTACTCGCATTCCTAACAAGTTGTTGGATGCGTTTACTCAACTTGGGGCAATCATATGCCCAGTGTCCATCGGAGTTGCAGTTCCAACACCGATTGTCTGTTCCGGGAGGGGTCTTCCCGACTGGGGAAGACGAAGAGGTACCCTGGGAAGTTCCCACGGAAGCTACCACCCTCTCCTTGCGGATTCGGCGTGCCTCTCTCAACTCTCTGGCTCGGCGCGCCTCCTCCCGTTCCTTGGCCAACTCGGCTTGACGCTTCTGGCGTTGTTCCTCCCGCAACTTGCGGTAGGCCTCGCCTCTGCGGTAGGCGAACCTAGCCAACTCGGCCAGGGTCGCCCGGGCAGTGTTATGCTCCCGGGTCTCCATCCGGACTGACCAATGGAGTCCCTCCACAAACCGACTCTTCACCACAGCTTGTGGATGAAGAAACCCACAAAGATTGTTGAGCTTACGGACTCGCTCCGCAAAGGACAACTCGTCCTCCGCCTCTTCCTGATGGGCTTGCGTAAACTCCTCGACTTGAGAAGCCAGCGCCGCTTCATCAACCATGGCCCTCAACAACCAGTTGACGAGCTCCAAATAGGACGTCACCTCCCCAGCGCCTCCACTTGAGGAGCTGGGCATGACGGACATAAGTTCTGTCCGCAGGTCTCCCTTCGTAAACTCCTGTAGCATGTAAAAAGCCATGCCTTCGCTTATGGCATTGTCGTCACAGGCTTTTGTGAAACGACGTAGAAACTCAAAGACACGGAGGGGGGGAGTTCCATCCCACTCCGCTTTGTGCCCAAAAGAATGAAGTGCATTCTTCTTGGCACGACCCATGGCTCGGGCCTGGACAGGACCATACACCACCGACTTGTTGTGGAGGGCGTAGGTCTCGCAGTCAAAGATCCCCTGGTAGACCGGGTTGGCTACCTGGATCTTGGGCGGCACCTCACGTTGAGGGAACAGCCGCTGTGGCACTGGGGTAAGTTGACCCTCAGCGCCTGTAGTCTGGTGCGGCGAGCTTGGTGTCGCCGCCGGCGTTTCCGAGGGGAACTCCCCCGTGAAGGGCGTACGCCCCACGGAGAATGGTGCGGCCCCCACGTTGGGAGTCACAGGGGTCGCCCCCTGTTCGGGGCGCCCCGGAATAGGCGTCAGGAGAGATTCCCCCTGCGCCTGCGGGCTCGAAAGCCCCAATCCGGTCTGGACATTAAGGCCATCTGGCAAACTCGCCACAATCTGATTCAGAATAGTATTCGTCATCGTGACCACCAGGTCCGGCAAAGTCTGCCGCAACACATTGGTCGCCTCCCGACGGACAGTTTCCGCGAGGAGTGGATTGACGACTCCAGTTGAGTCTCGGTCCGCCTCCGGGAGTCCACCTGAGGGGTAATCACGTTCCTCAGGGGTCTCAACCGGGGGCATGGGCGCGAGCCCATCGCCGACCAACGGAGGTCCGCCGTCCTCCGAAAGCCTAGTTGGCGACGGCTCCAAGCCAAAGTTGGCTCCAACCCGAGTGGAACCCGCGGGGACAGTCCTCACCCCTTGGGACGTTCCCGTTGAGTATACCACACGGTGGCCAGACTTCGGCCCACCCACATCAGAAGTGTCACCCGAGTGAACTCCCGACTGAGTCGGGGTGGCCTGTTGCCCGCCCGCACTTCCAGTCCTGCTGGCTTGAGGGACCTCTAGTCCCTCTGCGACCCCAGGTAAACCCACCTGTGTCTCACCAGTATTCAAAGGCACTGAAGTACGTGCGTCACCCGTGTACTCCCCGGACGACGGGGGGTCCGAGCTAGCCATGTTGGCTGACGATCCGTATGACACGGTCCAAGTCCACCGTTCCTCTGAGACAGAGGGCCCCTTACACCCGGGTGCACCCGGAGGTAAAGTTTATCTCTGTCCCCTGCTGCTCCACCAAATGTGGCAAAAACCACTTGCACACACGGCACCCAAGTTGGGGCGGTGTACAAGGGCTGCCTCCCGTGTCGGGGGAACCGGAAGAAGTGCAAGTCGCACACACTCTGTCCCTGTTGTGGGGCAAACCCCCCACGGACAAACAAGAGGATGGTGTGTGGTCCAACAGTTTCTTGGTCGGGACGGGGACGCAGGGCCAAGCCCCGCTGTCCCTCCCCTTATCCCCCCAGGGTCCACTCGGAATCTCGCCACTCAGAATCTCCCACCCCAGCACCTGCCCACCGGGCCACACGAAAATTCAAGACGATAAATGCAGAAAACCCTCAAATCCAAGTTGGATTTACTACTAAGCTAACTATCCCTAACTTAGGGAATATGGACCCAAATGCAGGGGGAGGAACGGATCAGGCTAGTGGCCTGCCGCCCCTTGCATGGCACGTGTTGCCCCCCTACCTGGGGGTCAATACTGCCACAGGCCAGTCGTGCGTGGCCACCATGATCACCATGGCCATGATGGGTGTGGGGAGCCCTCGGGCTGCTCTGGGCCTTGGGTTTGACGTGTTCTGGTGGGCAGTGGTCGGGCTGGGAAGCCCTTGAATGGAAACTGGCTTCACGTCATTGCGGTGGCGGGGGGTCGCGCGGGTCGGGTGTGGGCAACGCTGGGTACCTCTTTCTTCGCTATGGGGAGGAAGAGGGACGCACGATGCGCCAAAAAATCTAGCGCCAAGTTGCTGCCTTGCATCTACAATAAGCGCCATTAAACAAGCTCCCCCTCCCCGTCACCCCCCTCAGTCGTTCTCTCCACCTCAGCTCGTGCGGCTACCTCGCCACGGCTTCTCTCCCCGGCTGAGGCAACTGCAACGGCGCCCCGGTCCCCGGATACCAGGCGCGCGGATCCGCTCTCGTGCGCCTGGTTGACCTGCTGCGTGCGGGCCAGCAGCTCGCGTACGCGCTGGTTCTTGTCAGGCCCGTTGGGCAGCATCTCCAGGAGCTTGGCCTCCAACGACATTGCGGCTAGAGTTGCCTTACGTGCTGTGGAATCCTCCAGGCCAGCCTTGACGCCGGCCATCGACTGAGCCACCGCCGCAACAGCATGCGCGCGTTTCCCTTCCGTCGCGTCCCTGAGCTTCTTGCGCTTGGCCCCAAGGGGGCGACTGAAGCCAGGCGAATCTGCAGGGATCGTCGCCGCCACTCCCTCCTGAGCCGTCTGCTGCGCGCTGGCATCCCCACCCGAGCGCCGCTTCTCTCCCCCCCCCCCTAGCGTGCGCTCCGCACCCCCACCGCCCCCGCCTCCGGCCACGTCCTCCCCCCCCGATGCCTCTCCCTCTCCCTCATCCCGCCCTCGCACGCTGGGAACACCAAAATCCGCAGATTCCCCTCCATTACGAGCCGCACCTCCCCCAGTGTCCCCTCCGCTACGGCCCCCGCCTCCCCCAGCACGTCCGGCAGCCGTAGGCCGCTGCACGACGTTGGGCGCACTGGGCCCGCCAATCTTGGATGAAAACTTGGGGCAGCTCCGCAGCAGGTGCGCCCGCGGCCACGCTCTTGAAGACCGGGTCACGCTTGCCCTTCTTTGTCGTCACCTGGTTGTTAGCCTTAAACAAACGCATGACGTTCTCCTGCGTATCGTCCTCCACTTCTCCGGACGGGATGGCGGCACGGTACAGCTTGTCTGCCGCCAGGTACTTCTGCACCAGGCGCTGAAGCACGCCCCAGCGAGAGCGTAGGGAATGCCCGGTTCGCTGGATAGTCGCCTCCGGCTGCGTTTTGTAGGCCACGGCAGCTCTCTCCCAATACATGTCGCTGTTCATGTCCGCCACCGACTCAGTCGCGCTCATCCACACGCGCGCAAGGGCCAAGTCCTCGGCGGCCGAGAAGGATGGCCCGCGAATTGCCTTGTTGCTGCCATCCGTTGCCATGGGGGCGCCTCGCCGACGCCGGCGGCTTCGCTGGGAGTGGTACAAGATGGGGAGGGGGGTACGTCGGCCAGTCGCTGGGTGGAAGAACGTGGAGGGCGGGCGTCACTGGCGAGACGTGCCAAGAGCAGCAGGATCTCCCCGGTGCGACCTCATGGGACGTCGGCAGTTTCGTGTAGTCAAGACAACTGCGAGAATTCTGTCTCGAGGATGCCTCCATGGGAGAGTGTGATTGGCTGATGAATATCCATTTGCATATAGAAAGAGCCATCCTAGGATGCATTCTGCTCAGATATGGCTTTGCGAATAGCGTTCTCCATCTCCATATGCCGTTTTCGAGCACCGGTAGACATGGCCAATGGAAGTATATGGAAATATATGGAGATTAAGCGCACCGATAGAGGTGCTCTTGCTAACCTTTCTGCAAGAGTCTGAACACAAACAGCCGCCATCGTGTCGGACAGCCATTGGTCAGAACAGCCTCAGGTCGACAGAGCGCCTCGAGAGGTCAGGAGACTCAATGCCGACAGGCACAGGCTTCTTCGAGCCGGGTCCTCGATATCTGCGCGAAAAGTGCGGACGCCGTCCGGCGTCCCGGCGTTTGTTCTCGGAACGACGGCTGAACAATATTTGCGTTGTTCATGCGCACCCTGTTGTGCGCTCCTGTTCGCCATTTCGTTCTATTGTCGCATCCATTGACGATGGGTCATGGGTCCAAGTGCGCGCCACCGCCAGTATGTAGATAGAGTTCGCCGAAGGGGCTACTATATGGAGATCAGATCACACAAGAGGAGCAGCGCGGAGAGAGAGGGGGTGAAGTCAAGGCCCCCGTTGACCAAGGCCGGCGCCGCCCTCCCCCCTCGGCTCTCTACTCTCCAGCGCCCTCCCCTGCCGCACGTCCCTGTTGAAGTGGTGTGTCTCAACAGACCCCCCTCCCCCCCGCCAACCCACCGGTTCACCCCACCAGCGGCATGTGCCACAGCAGCCGCAGGTGGGACCACTCGCGCGGCCGCAGCGGCCACCTCGCGTGGCACCACCGCACCACCGGGGCCGCGTCGACCAGCCGGATGATAGGCCCACCCCCGTCGCTACCCTCCCCGCCACCCCCACCCCCACCCCCACCCCCACCCCCACCCCCGGCACCGCCGCCGCCACCGCCACCGCCACCACCGCCAGGAACCAGGTCGCGCAACAGGAAAACGCCCGTCAGCGCCGCCCACTCATCCACCAGCAGCCGCACGGCGGCGGCCAGCGCGGGCGGCACGACCAGCCGCGTGTCCCGCCGCCGCGGGAGCGCCGCGGGCGCCGCCGCGGGCGCCACCGCCGCCGCCGCCGCCGCAGCTGCCGCCGCTGGCGCGGGCGGTCGGCCGCCGCCGGCAAGCGCAGGCCGCGACGGCGACGGCGGCAGTGACGGCGACCGTGGAGGTGGTGGCGGTGGCGGCGGCGGCGGCTGCGACGCCCCCCACCCCCCCGCGGGGGCGCCCAGCCACGCCCCCCCCTCCGTCGCCATGGCGGCCGTGTAGCTTGCAGAGAGGCCAATGAGCTCGGCCACCGCCGTCCACGACCGCGCCACCCCCGCCTGGACGGGCGACGGCGGCACGGGCGGACCGGCCACCACGGGGGGGCGGGAGGGGAAGCCGCCGCCGGGCGCCAGCAGCGGGCCGCCCGCGGGGGGCATTGGGAGGGGCGCCCCCCCCCCCCCCGGGGGCGCCCCCCCCTCCCCCCCCGCGCGTGCCTGCCGCGCCGCCAGCGCCGCCGCGGCGGCGGCGACAAAGCAAGTCAGCACCCCCTCCCAGGCACCATCGTCCACCCCGTCCTCGGCGGCGCGGCGGCGGAAGCGGGCGACGGCGCCAAACAGGAGCGCCACCCCCGCCCCCGCCCCCGACGCTGCCGCCGCCGACGCTGCCGACGCGGGCGCCCCCGCGGGCGCCCCCGCCTCTGGCCGGCCGGCGGCGGTGGCGACGAGCGCGGCGAGCGCCCGCCGCCGGGCGGCGGCAAAGCGGCGCTCGCTCTCCACCACTGGCCCCGTGGGGGCCCCCCCGGGCACCCACCGGTAGTTCCACATGCGCCACAGGAAGCCGCGGTAGGTGGTGGCGCCGGCGGTGCCCGCCGCGTCGCGCAGCGCAAAGCCGTCTGGCCGAAAGAGGGGCGCCACCGCCGCGGCGGCGCCCGCCGGGTCGCCGCTCAGGTGGGCGGCAGCGGACGCGGCCGCCAGCTGCGCCTTGAAGTAGTAGTCGCCGTTTTCTTGCACGTCCCGCCCCCGGCAGGCGGCGAGGCCAGAGAGGATGTCGGTGACCACCGCGGCGAGCCGGGGCGGGGGGGGGGGGGGATCCTCCCGGGGAGGACGGCGGGGGCGGTGACGGGCATGCCCGCCGGGACCGTGGTGGCGGCGCGCGACCCCGACACCCCACCGCCCCCTGTCGCCCGCTCGGTGCCGCCACCGCTACCGGCGGTGGTGGCGGCTGCGGTGGCGGGTGTGGCGGCGGCGGCGCCCACCCCGCCTTCCCCTGCTGGCATTACGGCGCCCCCCCCCCGCTCGGGCGCGGTATGCGGGTAGGCCTCCACCACGTCCAGCGTCGCGTCGTCACGCCGCGCGAGCAGCGCCTTGAGCCGCGCCGCGTGCAGGCCGTAGCGCACCTCGGCGGTGGGGACGCCCGCGGCGGCCGCCGCCGACAGCGCAGCGTCCCAGGTGGCGAGCACATCTGCCAGCGGGTGGTGGAGCTTGGCCCGCAGCTTGGCCGCCGCCCGCAGGTGGAGCCAGCGCAGGGCCAGCAGCGGCTCCCGCCGTCGCACCTCCGCCGCCGCCGCCGCCGCCGCCGTCGCCGTCGCCGCCGAGTCGGGGCTGGGCGGCGGCGGCGGTGTCGCGGCGCCCCCGCCCGTGGTGGCAACGGTGGCCGCACCATCGTCCGCGGAGGCCGCAAACTGGGCGTCGAGGCGACGCCCACCCCCGCCTTCCTCAGCGGGCGCACTGCTCCCCCCCCCGTCTCCCGCCGCGACCAGCGTGTCGACGAGCGAGTCGCCCAGCTCCCCCCCCACGCGGAGCCAGCCGAGAGCCGCCTCGGCCAGCGGCCGCAGCACCGGGTCCGCGGCCACGTCGGGCTTGCCCGCCACCCCCCACCCGCCCGTGCTGCGGCGGGCGCCTCCAACCCCGCCACCACCACCCCCACTCCCACCCCCGCCGCCACCCACCGCCGCCGCCGCCGCCGCCGCCGCTGCCGCCGCCACCGCCGCGGCCGATGCGGTGCGGCGGACGCGCTCCTCGGCGAGCCGCATCCCCGCAACGGCCGCGAGGCCCACCGCCGCCACCGCGGCGGCACGAAGGCCGGGCACGTCAGTGGGGGTGTCGCCGCCGCCATCGCCGCCGCCACCGCTGCCGCCGCCACCGCCGGCCGATCCGCCACCACCACCATCTCCTCCACCGCCACCGACGGCGGTGTGAGTGAGCGCGGCGGTCGGCGGCACCCAATCCAGAACGAGGGGACCATCATCCGGGACGAGCAGGTGCGCGGCAAAAAAGTCCACGCCCCCCACCGGCGGCGGCGGCGGCGGCGGCGGCGGGGGCGGGGGCACCCCCGCGGCGCTCCCACCACCCGCGACGGCCGCCGCGCGCGTGGACGACGGCGGGGGCCCCCACCCGGCACTCACCAGCGCCTGCACAAAGTAAAAGCATCCCTCGGCGCGGGACAGCATCACCTGCAGCTGCAGCGGGTCCCCCGCGGGGCCGGGGGCGGGGGGCGCTCCCCCCCCGGCGCCGCCGCCGCCCCCCCCCCCGCCCACCGCCACCCGCCGCACCGCCCGCTCATCCAACGACGCGTCGGCAATGTCGGCAAAGACGTGGCCGAGCGCCGCCCAGCCGCTCGCCTGCCACGGCCGCAGCCGCACGGCGGCGAGCGCGGCCGCCACCGCCGCCCTGAGGGCGTCGGCGTACGCGCCGGGGGGGGGGCGCCGCACCGGCTCCCGGCGGGCCTTGTAGTCGGCGGCGGCGGCGGCGAGGCCGGCCGCCGCGGTGGCGGCGTGCACCTCGTACGCGACCCGCGAGCGGAGGGACGCTTCGGCTACCGCCGCCGCCGACGGCGGCGGCGGCGGCGGCGGCGGCGCGGGTGTGGCGGCGGCGGCGGCGGCGGGCGGGGAAGGGGCGGCGGTGGGGGGGGCGGCGGCCGCGGCGCTGACCTTGGTGGGGGACCCCCCGACCGCCGCCGCCGCCGCCGCCGCAGTGGCGGTGGCGGCCGCGGCCGCGGCTGCAGCCTCTGCCCAGGCGACCCACAGGTCCCCCACGGCTGTGGCAGCAGCGTCGGCAGAGGCGGCGGCGCCGACAGCCCCGCCCCCGCCCCCCGACGCGGCCGCCGCCGACGCGGCCGCGACGGCGCGGTTGAGCGCCCCGAGCGGCACGCCCGTGGCCCAGGCAGGGGGACCGTCGCCCCCCATG
Source organism: Pyropia yezoensis (assembly GCA_009829735.1). Taxonomy (NCBI): domain Eukaryota; phylum Rhodophyta; class Bangiophyceae; order Bangiales; family Bangiaceae; genus Pyropia; species Pyropia yezoensis. Next base: position 8,177,066 of record CM020619.1, read on the forward strand.
GCGCCACCACCAGCACCCCCACCGCCACCGCCGCCGCCGCCGCCATCAATGAGCGGCTCGGCGAGGGCGGCCAGCAGGTCCCGCGCCCGCCGGGAGCGGCGGCCGTCGCGCCAGCCGCGGCCGGCGAGCGCAGACACCTCGGCCCTGTGGAGGGTGTAGACGTCGACGGCGGCGGCAGCGTCGAGGGGGAGGTGACCCCCGCCCCCACCGCCGCCGCCGCCGCCACCGCCGCTGCCGCCGCCGCCGCCACCCGCCGGCCGCGCCGGTGATACGCCGGGGACGCGGTCGGGGGAGGCGGCGACCGCCGAGGAGAAGCCGCCGCCGCCCCCGCCAGCGGTGGCAAGCGGGGAGTAGCCCGGAAGCGCGGCGCCTCCCCCCAAAGTGGTGGCGCCCGCCCCGCCCACACGCGGCGGGGCGGCGTCCGCGTCAGCCACCGCCTGGCAGGCGCGGCTGAGCCAGGCGCGCGCCGCGGCGAGCGCGTCGGCGCCCGGCGAGCCCGCGCCCGGCGTCGGCAGTACGTAGGCGGCCGACAGGAGGGAAGGCACGCCGTAAAGGGCGACGTAGGCCGCGGCGAGCTCTGCCGCGACCACATCGGCGGCCGCCCAGAAGCGAAGACTGCCCCCGTACCGGCGGCGGGGGCGGGGAGGTGTCACGGGGGAGGGCGGGCGAGGGGGTAGGGCAGCCCCGTCAGACCCCGCCACGCCGTCGACCTCGGCGGCGGCGGCCAGGAGGGGAGGTGCGGCGACCGTCACAGCTGCGGCCGACGTCTCGGACGCGCCACCTCCGCCCCCAGCGGTGGCGCCGGTGGTGGCCCCGCCGGTGCTGGCAGGCGCAGCGGCGCCGGCATGGTAGACAACGACAGCCGCCGCCCCTCCGGAAGCTGCCGCGACCCCCGCCGCTCCCCCCTCCCGATGCGGGGTGGTGGCCACGCCCCCATCCGCGCCCTCCCCCCCGGACGAGTCCGCGTCGGCGTCCGCGTCGGCGGCGTCGCCCCCGTTCGGCACCCCCTCCTCCTCTTCCTTTCCGTGAGCGGCCGCCGCATGACCAAGCACCCGCAGTTGCTCCCGCAGCGCCGACGCGTACGCCTTGACCAGCACCCCCGCCGTGCCGCTCGACCGGCAGACGGCGCGGAGCACCAGCCGCCGCAGCGCAAACCGCGTCAGCCGCAGCACCCGCACCGTGCGCGCACCGACGCGGGCCACCCAACACGCCCCGACGACGCCACCGTCACCGCCAGAGCCGCCACCGCCGCCACCGCCGCCACCGCCGCCATCTCCGGCTGTCCCCACGGGCGGCGTCGACCCGCACGTTGGCGCCGTCGCCGGCGGCGGCGGCAAGCTCCCGTACAGCAGCGCCCTGGCACACCGGCAAAACGACACGAGCGACCGCGCATACGCGAGCCGCACATTCTTCTCTGGGACGGTGAGGAGGGTGGGCGGCGTCGGCGCCGCCGCCGCGGGGATGACCGCCTCGAGAAGGCCCACCGCCCGCGCCAATGACACCGCTACGGCTGCGTACGCCTCGGCGGGCGTCCATGCGGCGGTGGTGGCAGCCGCCACAGGGGACGGCGCTGCTGCCGCTGCTGCTGACACTGCCGCTGGCGCCGCCGCCGCCGCAGCCGTCGCCGCCGCTGGTTCCCCGGCGGTCGGGGCGGGCGCGTCGGCAGCCGACCACCCTCCGCTCCCAAGCGCCCCCCCCTTGCCGCCGCCACACAGGTGCGCAAGCCCATCTTCGTCCAGGGCGCCCCACCCCAGGACCTCTCCCCCGCCAACCTTGCGCGTCGCGAGCGACAGGGACTTGACCAAGCCCTGGATGCGGCGAAGGTCCGCGGGAGCCACCTTGAGCGGCGACGCCGGCGCCGTCGGCACGGCCCGGCCAGTGGCTAGCGCGGCGCCCCGGCGGGGGGAGCCGACGCCAGGGTCGGCGGCCGCCCCGCCGCTGCCCGCCCCCCCCCCCACCCCTGCCCGACGCCCCGCCGCGGCGGCCGCAAACGACGCCTCCCGCACCGCCACGGCCAGGCGGGCGGCGAGCGTGACAAGCCCGGCCGGCTCATTGCCGGCGGGGCCCGCCGTCGCCGCCAGTACCTCCATTGCCCGCTCGCCGGACACCCGCCGGCCGGCGGGTCGGCCGGCCGCGGCGACCGCCGAGACGGGCGGGAGGACAAGGACAAGGACGTCAGCAGCAGCCGTCGCCGGCTCGCCGCCGCTGCTGACGCCGCTGCCAGTGGCAGTGTCCCTTCCTGGGAGCGGTGCTGGGGCGGCGGCCGCAGACCCTCCACCCGCGCCGACCTCGCCCGAGACTTCCCCCCAGTTGGGCGGCGGCGGGCGGACGAGGCCCAGCTCCGCCGCGTACGCCCGCGACCGCACACCTGCTGCCGCGACCGCGACCGCCGCCGCCGCCGCTGCCGCCGCGGTGTGCCGCGCTGCTGCCGCGCGCCCGTCGTGCCCCCCCGCGGTGGTCGCCGCGGTGGCGGCCGCTGTCTCGGCAGCCGCTGACGCGGCCGACGCCTCGGCCGCCTCCAGGTCACGGTCCACCCGCAGGCGGCGGGCCAGGGCGGCCGCCCGCCCCGACGCAGCCGCCGACGAGGTGGCGCCCTCGGCACGGCGAAAGAGGTCCCCACCGCCGGCGTCGTCACCATATCCGGCAACGTCGCCGTCGCCGTTGGCGACAGTCCCACCCTCGGCAGGCGGCGCGTCTGCAGCCAGCCGCGCGCACAGCGCGGCCGCGGCGTGCGCGTCGGCCGACCGCCCTTCGTACGCGGCAATGCGGGCGGCAACGAGCGCCGCGCGAGCCGCGTGGCGGGCTGTCCACGCGGCGGCGGCGCGCCCGCTGTCGCCGCCGCCGCCACCGCCGCCACCGCCGCCGCCGACGCACGCGGGCCCGCCGGGTAGACCCGCCGCCACTGCCGCGGCGGCGGCAAAGCGCGCCGCCACGGCCGCCGCGTCGTCAATGGGGGCGCTGGAGCCCGACGCGGCCGCCGCTGCGGCGGCGGCCGCGGCGGCCGCAGCAGTGGCGGGCGCTGTCGACCCCACCGCGGGCGGCGGGCGCCACACGCCGCCCACCGCCGCGGCCGCACCGCGGACGGGCGCGGCCTCGACGAGCAGCAGGTCTGGGTCGTCGTCTGGTGCGGCTGCAATGGCGACGGCCGCACCACCCCCCCCCGCATGGGAGGCCGCGCCTCCGCCACTGCCACTGAATCCGCCGCCTGGGGGCGGCCGCAACAGCGCCGCGACGGCAGTGGTGGGCGCCACGAGCGCTTCGGCAAGCGCCAGCGCGACGGGCGCGTTGCTCTCCAGGGGCACCGCCGCGGAAATGCCGGCGCGCCGGGCGGCCAGGTGCGCCGCCGCCCGCGCCGACGGCGGCACTGCCCACGACAGCGGCGCCGCCGCGACGCGGGCGAGCAGGTCGACGGGGCCCGAGTTGACCGCCCCGGCGCCGTCCACAAACGCGCCCACCGCTGCCCGCTCGCTTGCCTTGGCCGCCGCCGCCGCTGCCGCCGCCGCGGCGGCGTCCTCCTCCGCCGCCGCGGGCACGCAAGCGGCCGCAGTCCGCCGCCGCGACGCCGCGCCGCCTCGGACCCCGGCATTGCCACCACCACCCCCGGCGGGGGCGATGGGTGGCAAAAAGCTGAGCAGCGCGGCGGTCACGTCCACCGCCAGCGCGCCGCTGACGCGGCACCGCTTGGTCGCCGCCTCCCGCGCGGCCGCCACGCGCGCGTCCTTTTCCGCGCGCCGCTTGGATAGCCGACGCCCCCCCGCACGGGGGGGCGCGCTTCCACCGCCACCACCACCGCCGCCGCCGCAGTCACCGCCGCCGCCGCCGCTGCTGCCGACGCCGCCACCGCTCGCCGCGGCGACTCCGGTGGAAGGGGAAGGAGGCGCCACCGCTGCCGCATCCGCCGTCGCATGCGACGGAGGCGAGCGGGCGGCCCCAGCAGGGGTGGACGGCGCGCCCGCCCCCCCCGCCCCACCCGCCGCCACCGCCGCTGCCGCGGTGCCCCCCACCCCACCAGCATCTTCGGAGCTGTCATCGAGGACCACCAACTCCATCGCCCCGTCGGCATCGTCGGCGGGCGGCAGCGTCAGCACCAGCGGCGCCGACAGCGGCAGCTGCCCCACCAGCCGGTCCCGCAGCGCGGCGACCGCCGCGCCCACCACGGCCGACCAGGTGGGCGCCGACAGCGTCCGCGGCGGGTCGCCTCGTGGCGACCCACCGGTGCCGCCGCCGCCGCCGCCGCCGCTGCCGCTGCCGCTGCCGACACTGTCGCCAAGCCGCGGCGGCGGCACCGCGGCAGCAGCGGAGGCACGCGCGGCAGCCAGGGCGGCCAGCTGCGCGCGCACGCCCGCCGCCGCGGCGCGCGGCACCCGCCGCCGCACCGCCGCGGCTGACAGGCGCGGGGCCGCCAGCGGCGGGTCCCCCCAGCCCGCCCAAAACGCATCGCCCGCCCCCCCTCCGCGGTCGCCACCGTCGTCGCCGTCGGCGCCCGGCCACAGGCGGGGCTCACCGGCAGCGTCCCCCCCGCCATCCCCCCCCGCCACCCCACCACCCACCCTCTCAATCGCGGCGACGACCAGGCCGAGCTTGCGCGCCACCCCCCCCCCATCCCAACAGGCGCCCCGCCCCCCCCCCCCGCCCCCCCCCCCCGCCGCCGCCGCCGCCGCGGCCACGCCCGCCGCGTACGCTGCGCGGGCGGCCCCCAGGCGCCCCCCCGCGGCGGCGGCGTCCCCCGCCGCCGCCCACACCCCCGCGTCGCTGGCATCCAGGTGGAGGGCGGCGGTGTAGGCGGCGGCCGCGGCGGGGTGGCTCCCCGCCGCGGCGGCGGCGGCGCCCAGGTTGCGCTGCACCGCGTAGCAAAGGCGGGCCTCCCAGCCGGGACGGGAGGCGGGGAGCGCACTGCCGACGGCGGCGGCGGCGGGGGAGGCAGCGGCGATGGCAGTGGCGGTGGCGGCGGTGGCGGCGGCGGCGGCGGGCGGCGTGCGCTCGGAGGGAGGTGGTGCCAGCGCGGCGGCGAGGGCGGTGTAGGCCTTGACCGCCGCGGGCAGGTCGCCGTTGGTGTGGCACCGCAGCGCGGCGGTGTAGGCGGTGGCCAGGCGCGCCTCACGGGCTTCGGCCGACTCGGGGGGCGGGGGGGGCGCGCCGGGGGGCGGGGCAGCAGACGCCGCCGCCGCGCCCGTGGTGGGGGCGCTCTCGCTGGCCGACGGGGGCCCCGCGGGGTGGGCAGCGGCGCCCCCATCAACGCCGCCGCCGTCCCTGCCGCCGTCACCGTCGCGGGCGGGGGGGGGGCCGCCGCCGCGGGCGGGACCGGGGGGGGGGAGCACCCGGCCGCGGGTGTCCTCGGCATGGATGGTGTGGAAGGACTGCATGGGGGAAGAGCACGGCAGCGACGACCAGGGCAGAGGGGGAAGGGGGAGGGGCGACGAGGCGAGGCGCAGCCCGTACGCCACCTGCTGCGGCTGCCCACCGAGCAGTAGCAGGCGCGCGAGCGCCGGCGCGCGCGGCAAGGAGGCCCCTCTGGACGGTATGGGAAACTTTTTGACGGACCCAGTGAAAATAGATACGTAAAAAAAACAGTCGACCTTGCCACGTTACACGGCGCGCTCGTCGCTGGATCAGCGGGGCGCCGCACAGCTGTGTGTCGAAGACGTTTCGGGTTTGCGCAGTGGAGCAGCTGCAGGAGCACATACCCGTCGTCACGCCTGACGTGACCAGTGGGATTCTGGGAGAAGCGCGAGGGGGAGGCCGCTGGACGGGCTCTTGATGTGCCCTCATCGACTGGGGACCCCTCGACCCGCTGACAGACTTCCTAAGGTTTTTCATCAAAAAAAGCGCCCCCTAAACGCAACACACCCCCCAGCGAGACGAACCACCGCGGTACGTGGTGCGCGCTGCACCGACAACACAGGCCGTGGGCGGGCACGACCACCTGAGTAGCCGCGCCAGTCAACAAGCGTCGGTTCGTGCATCCATCCCTCCTCACCTCCCCCCCTGGCCCACCAGGGCAACCCCTCGCTGTTCCGGCCTAGACCACCTCGGGGTCGACGGCCTTGGACTCGGGCTCCGCCGCCGGCTCCGCTGCAGACTCGGCCGGGGCCGGCGCCGCCGGCTCCCCCACCGCAGACGACACCAGCGAGCTCACCCGCGACGCAAAGCCCGCCGTGTCAGACAGGTTGTACCCGCCCGTCAGGAGCGCCAGGTCGTACAGCAGAGTGCCCAGCTGGGCGGTGCTGTCGTCCCCATCCTTCGAGACGGTAAGCTTGGCCTTGAGAGAACGCACAATCGGGTGGTCGGGGTTGATCTCCAGCGTCCGCGCGGTGCTGAGGTACTGCTCCAGGTCCGACGAGCCCGTCGCCGAGTTCTCCCGCATGTAGCGCTCCATCGTCGGGGACACACCAAAGTCGCTCTGCACAATCGCCGACGGAGACTCGGTGAGGCGCTTGGAGAGGGTGACCTTGCTGACCGTCTTGGACAGGAGCGTCTGGAGATAGGTGGTGACCTCCGTGAGCTCCACAGCGTTGGCCTCCTCCTTGGCCTTATCCGACTCGCTCTTGCTGTCGTCGACGGGCATCTTGAACGACTCCTTCGCCACGTCTGCCAGCTTGAGAGTTCCCTCCTCCCCAGCCTTGCCTGCATCCGAGTCCACTGCCAGCTTCGTCTTGATCGTCGACAGCGACTGGACGGCAATCTCGTCAATGGCCTCGGTAAGGTAGAGCACCTCGTAGCCGGCCGAGCGAAGCTTCTCCATGGCCGGCGCGTTGGCAGCAGCGGCCTTGGATGAACCCGTCACGTAGTAGATTTCAGACTGCCCCTCCTTCATACGCGACACGTACTCAGCGAAAGAGGTGACCTCATCGCCCGAGGCAGACGAATACCACCGGGTAAGACCAGCCAGCTCCTCCGCATAGTCCGAATCGTCAATGATGCCGGCCTTGAGGTAACGCCCAAACTGGGACCAGAACTTCGTGTACTCGGTCTGGTCCTCGCGCCCAGCAATCTCCTTGAACATATCCACACACTTGCGGACGAGGCGCTTGGAGATGATGCGGAGAACACGAGACTGCTGGAGGATCTCCCGGCTCACGTTGAGGGGCAGGTCCTCGGAGTCGACCACCCCACGCACAAAGCACAGCCAGCGGGGCACAAACTCCTCAAACTTGTCCGAGATGAACACCCGCTTGACGTAGAGCTTGAGCATCCGACCAGCCTCATCAAACATGTTCTGCTGCAGCTCGTATGGCAGCATGGAAGGGGTGAAGAGGACCGCCCGGAATTCCACGTCGCCCTCCACTGCAAAGTGCGAGTGTGCCATGGGCGCCAGAGCGTCCTTGGCCAGCGTCTTGTAAAATTCATTGTAGTCCTCCTCCTCCACCTCTCTCGGCCGCCGCATCCACAGAGGCTTGAGCTTGTTCACCTGGGACCACTCGGAGACCGTGCTGGGCACCTTCTTCATCTTGGGAGTGCCGTCCTCATTCTTCTCATCCCCATCAGCCTCCTCCACCATCTCAGTGCTGGTCTCCCAGGCGTAGATGGGGAAGGCAATGAACTCAGAGTAACGCTTGAGCAGGTCCCCCAGCCGGTGGTTCTCCAGAAGCTCCATGGAGCCAGGCTTGACGTGCAGCGTGATGCGGGTCCCCGAATCCCCCTCCAGAGGCACCCCACCGTCACCCTCGGCAATGGTGTAGGACGACTCAGAGTCAGACGTCCACGTGTAGGTGGGCGCGTTCGGCGCCGTGGCCGACCGCGACACGACAGTCACATTGTCGGCGACGAGGAAGGCAGCGTAGAAGCCGACGCCAAACTGGCCAATCAGGGACACGTCGTCGTTCTTGGCGGTATCCCCCAGCGCCTCGGCAAACTTGGCCGTCCCCGACGTGGCGATAGAGCCGAGGTTAGCAATGAGCTCCTGCTTGGTCATCCCAATGCCGTTATCCTCAATCGCAATGGTTTTGGCGTCCTGGTCCGCCTTGACGCGGATGAAAAAGTCCGTCTCGGACGCCGCACCGCCGTCGGTCAGCGACAGGAACCGCTTCTTGTCGCACGCATCCGACGCGTTGGAGACCAGCTCCCGCGCAAAAATCTCCTTGTTAGAGTACAGCGAGTTGATGATGAGCTTCATGACCCGCGACACCTCGGCCTGGAACTGGTAAGTCTCGCCATCCGCAGACGCTGCGGGGGGAGGCGCCGTGGCGGTAGCACCCCCAGCATCCCCCCCAGCGCTGCCAGCATCCCCGCTCGCGTCATCGGCGGCCATGCGAAAGGCTGGCCGCGCCGCACGGCGGGCGGGGGCCACCACCCCGGCGCCCAGCGGACGCGACACCACAGCCGCCGGTGCACGGGCGGCAGACGCGCAGCGCAGCGGCTTGCCCGCCAGGGAGCCCACAAACGCGGCCATTGGGGGTGCCATGGATGGCGCGCGGGACCAAGTAAGGGCTGTGCGCCGGGTGAGGGGCCGAACGGAGGCACAGGAGGATGAAGAGGGGCACGTGGGGGAAAGTGAGGAAAAACTGAAGACGGCGAGGGTGAAGGGGACGGAGTGTGGAGGACGTTGAGGGTGGGCTTGACAACGAGAGAGTGGAGGGAAGGAGGTCGTGGTCAGAGCACGCGACGAGGCCAGCGATGGTGATTTCCGCCGCGTGTGCAGAGGTGGGTGGTTGGTGGAAGAGGGGGTGCGGTCATCGACCGTTGCTTTCGAGCTCTGCTTTGCGCTGCGTTTGCATATCTGGGTCGCCGGAGGCCCGCCGGCGGGCAACGGCCGATGCTTCTCGAAAATTCCGCATTACAGCTCCGTGATCCAGCCGACCTGGTCGCACAGAAAGTATTTAAATAACGTTCTTGAACGCGCATCGTAGCAATACATACTGAGTGTGTCCTCGGCGATCGCTTCGAGCAGCAGCGAGTTTTTCCCACTCGACGACCCCTTCCTCGCTCGCCCAGCTGCACCTCGTTGCGGCGATCTCGATTGGGAGGCGGAGTGCGGCCTCTCCGTGCCAACCCCAGGCGCCTCGGGAAGGACGGCTGGCGGCCGCCATTGGCTGTCCCCAGCTGGTGACAGTCCCTGCCGCCCTCACGAGCCTGCCCGCCGCCGTCGTCCTGCTCGCGTCGACCACCCGTGTGCCGCGCCTTGCTCCGGCCCGCCACCCCGCATCCTCGCCGCACCCAACCGTTTTGCTGCAAAGCCGCCGTCCGTGTGTAGCTCGGCGCTCTCCCGTATCCCTGCATTCGCTTTTTTTTTTTTCTCCCCCTTGGCAACGCTCCGCGGCCCCCGCCCCACCCCCCATCTATTACCATGGCGGCCTTTGTTGCGGGCGTGACGCCGACGGCGCTTCGCGCGGCGTCGTCGCCCGCCCTGTGCGGGTCTGTTGCCCGACCGGCGTCAGTGGCGCCGAGCGCTGCCGCCGGGCGGGTGCGCATGGCCTTTTCCTCCCTGGATAGGCCAGAGACGGCTGTCAAGGCGGTGGTGGAGGATCTTGAAGCCATGGACCTGACCGTCCGTGCCGTCTACAAGCAGGTGTTTGGCAATGCGTACCTGATGGAGGAGGAGCTGGCGGGCCTGGCTGTGGCCGAGTCCCAGTTCCGTGAGGTCCATGGGTCGGTGCGCGAGTTCATCCGCGACCTGGCCAAGAGCGAGCAGTACAAGAAGCGCTTCTTTGAGACTGCTGGGCCCTACCGGTATGTGACTTTATTTCTGCTATCGGAGGGGGGCAGGGGGTGATGGTGGGTCGGCGCCTCTCTCTGGAGAAGCGTGGTTGGTACTCGGACTGGGCGTGGGAGGTTGGGCGCTCATCGCTATTGTCGTATGGGCGGGGGTGGCAATGCCAATCATCGGCCGCGCACCGCCGGAGAGGTGTCGGGCTTCAACCGTTGCTTGTCGCAGATTTGGTCGTCGGTGAGGAAGGACTGGGTTGCCCTTTGCGGTCACTGCCAGGCGGATACGGTTTCAGTTGACTCTGGCTTGTGCAGGAGTTGGTACCCGACTGGTGTCTAACCGGCCATCGTGCCACTCTACGTCCTTCCTTCTCGATGCTCCCATTCCCCCTATCCTGCCACAGCTGCGTGGAGCTCAACACCAAGCATCTGCTGGGCCGTGGCCCGACTGGTCAGGCCGAGGTGTCGCAGCACGTGCAGACGCTGGCGTCGGCTGGCTGGGACGCAGACATTGACTCCTACCTTGACTCGGACGAGTACGAGGCGCGCTTTGGCGACGACACTGTCCCCCGCTTCATTTTCCAGGGTGCCTACCCGCGCAATGACGACTTCAACCGGATGTGCGTGATGCGCGCTCACTGGGATGGCTGCTCCACATCGACGCGCACGGGCTCGACGGCACCGCGCAAGGCACAGAAGGCCAAGTTGACGATGGGTGCCGGGGAGCACGTGTTTGGCTTCACGTCGGTGCTGGCCGGTCTGCCCGCGCGGGCCAAGGCCGACGACCCGTCGGCGGGGCCCAAGCCGACGGGCTTGCCGCTCAATGCCAACGCACCCATCCGCATGCGCATCAAGGTGGCGGACAACTGCTACCAGGTGTTTGAAGTCCCCGCTATGACCCCCAAGGACGTGCCCGAGTGGAAGAAGGATATGATGGCGGCTGACGCTGCCAATGCCACGCGCCGTCTGAACGGCGTCTTCTTCTAGGTCGTGCATCTTCCTAGGGTGGACTCTCGTCTTTGCATGTTGGGTTATGTATTACGCGCGGACGAGCCTGTCCCTGCCCGAGTACAGGCCTCCGTGTGTTGTGATCCTACCGAGATCATGACCCGCACTATGCGTTGTTTTTGTCGTCGTGCACGTTGACGATACCACAGTTTGTTCTTCTATACCGTTTCCCCCCCCGCCCGTCCTACGCACTGGTCTGCGCTGTGTCCGTTGAGACCAAGACTTCAGAGAGTAAGAAGAGAATAGGCGCTTGGTCACCGCGCCGGCGCCCAAGTCAGTGTCTAGAATACATACGTAGTTGTTACAAGCCTCGGGGATATCCGTGCCACGTGCCGGCGGGCAGGCTCAAACCTTGCCAGAATGTAGTTGCCGCGCGCGAGGCCGCCGCGCACCCTCCCTGATGCCACGTGGCATTCGAGTTGTGTCGGGCAGAGCCCGGGCGCGCGCGTTATATTTCCCCGCGCTCCCTCGCGACGACATAGCGGCGTCCCTTGTCGCCGTGGAGTCCCCTCTTCGGCGCACACGGCGGTGTGCCCCTCCCCGCTGCCGCGTCGGCGGCCGTCACGCCGGGCGGCGCGGCGTGAGACCTTCCTGGCCGACTGCGGTGTCACTTCGCCTGCCACTTCCACGGGCTGCGTCGCTGTTTTCTGTGCTTCGCTGTATTGGCCGCGACCACCGCGTTGCTCCTCCAACTCAACTCCCTTTTGACGGCCGCTTGTGCCCTCCCCCTGCCCACTTTCTCCATCTCGTCATTTATTCTTCTCCTTTGCCATCGTTGCGCTCCCCCCCTTCCCCCGTCCTTCCTCCTACCCCCCTCTTCCCTATTACCCTCCTCAACCCGACTACACCCCTCGTACCTCCTATCCCCCAGTACCCCGCTACTGACTACCCCCCTCGTACCTCCTATCCCCCAGTACCCCGCTATCCCACCTTCCCCGCGATGGCCACCAATGGCCCTTCGTATCCCCCACCTGGTCACGCATCCCATCCCCCTTCCCAACCCTCCCAAGCGAACCCCCCGGCATCCCATGGCCCCGCCGGGGTGCACCACCCTCCCGCTCACGCCGCCCCGCCCCATCCCCATCACGCGGCAGCAGCAGCGGCGGCGGCGGCGGCGGCGGCTGGCCATCCGGGAGGCCACCATGTGCCGCAGCCATCTTTGCGGGCGCGGGTGGAGAGCGTGTCGCGGGACGTCACGGCCGCCCGGCGGGCGATACGGGACGTGGAAGAGGATATTGTGTCGAGCTTGGCCACCCTCAGTGGGGGGGGGGAGGGGGGAGCGGCTGCCGGTGTGGGAGCCGCAGCGGGAGGTGGCGCCGGCGGCGGTGCTGGCGGAGCGGCCGGTGGTGGTGCTGGCGCGGGCGGTGGCGCTCCCCCCCCACCCCCCCGGCGGCGTCCTCCCCCGGAGGTCATTGCCGCCGCGTCTGCTGCTGCACGGGCACGGGTGGACGCGGCGCGGAGCTCGCTGGCCAAAGTGGAGGCCGCGCTGAGCGACAAGCTCGGCCGCCTCCAATCTAATGGCCTCCCCGACGCGCGGCCACCCACCGAGGTGAGCGTTCTCGCCGAGCGCCGCCGCGCCGCAGCGCGCCGCGCGCTGGTCGTGATGCGGGAGGACGGGTCAGACTGGGTTGGGCCGGGCACCCCGGTTGCGGTCAAGGGAGCGACTGTCGCCGCTGCTGGCCCCGTCGCCGCCGTTCCTGCTGCCGCTACTGCTTCGGCTGCTGGGCTTTCTGAGGCACAAGCCCGGGGGGGACGGTGGGGGGGAGGGACCACCCCGCCGCGGCCGACGCCCCCCCTGCGGGCGGATGAGGTGGAGGGGGTGGTGGGGGAGGCCCTGCGAGGTGTCCGGGGGGTGACCGACCTGATTACCAGCGGCACGCATATCTCTTTGGTGGTAGGCGGGGCCTTTCGGGCCACCATCTGGTTCCTGCCGGGTCCCAAGGCGACTGCCGCCACCGCCGCCCCCGCCGCGTCGGCTGCGGGGGCGGCCGCAGGGGCGGCGGCGGCGGCAGCAGCGGGGGCCTCGTCGGCGGCTACCCCATCTGCCACCCTTGCCCCCGAGTCCATCACCATCACGGCGCTGCGGGAACCGTATGGCCGCCTAGCCGTCACCCGTCACGCAGTCCTCCGCCTCCTCACCGAGCGGGCCAACGCGGCGTGCCGTGGCGCGTGGGCGGCCGAAGCAACGGGTGCCGTCGCGCTGAGACGGCTCCTCCTCTGGCTCGCCGCCCACGACGGTGTGCTTGGCGGGGGCGCCGCGGGTCTTGGTGGCCCCGGCATCCCCGGCCTCCACGCCCGTTTCGTGGCCTACGACGCTGCGTCAGGCACGTTTTTGCCGGCGGTGGTGGTGTCGGCCCCTGGGGCGGGGGGGGGACGCCTCACCCGCAGCTGCATCCCGTCGCACCGGGGATATCCCGCGAGTGGGGGGGGGGGGGGGGGGGGGCCCGGGGGGGGGGGGCGCCCGCCGGGGGCACGGGCGTTGCGGGCGGCGGGTCTGCCTCCCGTGGCGGCGGCGGTGGCGGTGGCGGCAGCGCCGGTGGCGGAGCCGGCCATGGGGGCGGGCGCCCCCCCCCACCCGCCCCCCCCCCGCCAGGCGGCCCTCCTGCTGCTGGGGCGGTGGGTGCCAAGGCCGCCCGCGGCCGCGGCAGCGATGGCCCCGTGGCGCCACCCGCCAAGCGCTCACGACCCGGCACGGGGGGTGGGACGGGGGGGCGCCCCGGGGGGGGGGGCAAGGTCGACGGGTGACCCAGACCCCGCCGCCACCAGAGTGGGGGGGGGGGGGCAGCGGGGGGGAGGAGGGGGGGAGTCTGTTGGGACGGCGGTCGGGGCCGGTGTTTGGGCGGGAAACTGGGGTGCGCGTGGCGCTGGAGTGGTGCAGGTGAGAGGGGGGCAGCGAGGACCCTGTGGGCGGTTGGCTGCCGTCGTGCGGCGGCCGCCGCGGCCGCCGACCCATCACCCCGCCTGTTTGGTGTGTGGCAGCATCAGCAGCGGCGACGGCGGCGGCGGCAGCGCCTGTGCGTCCCAGCCCCTGGCGGTGGTGGTTCTCCCCCGGCGTATTGTCGTCGTGGGGGGAGGGGCACCTCGTCATCTTTATTTTTTTTTCTTGCACGCTCGTGCTTCCGTGCCCCTTCCATTCCACCCCTCCACGGCGTTCCGTGGGGAGGGTGCCGGCCACCACCCCCGCCTCCCCGCCTACAGTGTGACGGCCGCCAACGACGCGAGGCAGGGCGGGCCTTCAGAGGGCGCAGCACAGTACAGACAAGAGCGGGCGCCCCTAGGTGAAATGTGGATGGGTGGGGGGGTTGGGAGACCCCACCGACCGCTGCGCGCGGCCCGTCACGGCAGCGTCCCGCTGGGTGTTGAGTATTCGCCCACTTGGACGACCACGCCCGTGTGCTCGGCGGGCGGCGACCGAGTCGGTGGCGACGACAATGAAGGAGAACCCGTTTTGGTAGGACGACCAGTGACGTGGCGCACCTGGCGTCAAGGAAAACTGGCGGCACCGCCGTTGCCCAAAGAGCTCCACATTTTAGTTGTCTGCCATGACATGGCCGCCGTGTTGCCGGACATGTGCTTCGAGGCTATGTATCAGCCGGCTGAGCGAGGCGGACCATCCCGCCGCCCTGCCAACGACGGTGATCCTCTGGGGAACCCGGCGTGGCCTGCAGGCCATGGTTGACGGTGGCGGTCCTGGTGCGGGGGAGGGTTTCGGGGCGCCACCACCACGGCGCCGACTTGATGGCCGTGCAGGACGTCCGGGCGATTAAATCCGGATGCCAATCAATATCACTCGCTGTACTGATCGTCGGTGGAGTGGGGTACATACTGTACACCGTCGGCATTTCATTGCTGGTCTGGGTCCCGCTCTGATGTGCTTCACGGTGTGAGATGGTTGGTCGAGACGATCCGACGGGCCGTCACCCTCTCCGGCTCGCGTGGCAGCCGACTGTGCTTGGGGCTGCACCACCTGTAGGGCCCCGGGCCAAGTGGCGCCCGAGCGGCAGCCGCCCGCTGAAGGCGCTCGTGCAGACACAGGCTGGATGAACAGCCACACCACCGTCGTAGAGCTGGCCTGGCGGCTCTGTCGGCAGGTTGCATGCAGGAGGGGAGAGGCTTGAAAGCACGGGGGTGGCGGTTGGCTCGCCGTCTCTCGGGCGCGCCCCCCACTCCCGACCTTCATCGCATCATCTTGTGTCGGGGCAGTCGTCGCTTCATATCCGTGTCCCGCGTTTCCTCGCCTGCGCGACCTCCCCCTCTCTGCCAGGCACAGCTCCCGCAACGGTGCCGGGCGGCTCCCCCTCCCGCACCCGCGTGCCGTTGAGCGACGTGGCGGTTGCCTCCACACTGCTGCGGCGCTCCCTTCCCGCCCCGCCCTCCACGTCTCCTTTCGTCTCGCTTCTTGCAACGAGGCTCGCCCCTGGCCGAGACGCTGCCACGGCGCCTTCCCCGCCCCTACCCTCTTCTAATCTTTTTCCAGCTCCTACACTCCTCCCCTCTTCTCATTTCTTGCCTACCCCACCCCCCCCCCCCCGCGTGCGACTTGTCCGCCGCCATGGGTGGCGGAGGCGGCGCTTCCGACGACGGTGCGCCCGGCGCCCCCGACGGCGGCTCGCGTGTGCGGGTGGCAAGTAGCCCCGCGCAGCCACGGGGTGTGGCGGACCGGCCCGTCGGCGGCGGCGTGCGCACTCCGGCCTGGCTCGCCGCATCCGCCTCGGCCCCCGACGGCGGCGGCCGCCGCCACAGCGGTGCGGGCGGTGATGGGCGAGTGCGTAGTGTCGGTGGCGGTTTCTTTGACCGTAGTCGCCGATACAGCAGTGCCAGCCCCAATGAGGACGGCGGCGGTGGCGGCGGTGGCGGCGGTGGCGGTGGCGGGGGCGCCGCGACCGTGGAGGCGTCGTGGGACGCGGCGGTCGAACGGCTGGGGTCTGCCAGCCCTGGCGGGCTTCTCCGGAGGCTTACCACCCCGCGGCCAGCGCTGCCGGGGGACTATGCGGTACTCGACGCGGCACGCGCTGAGTCAGCCCTCCGCGAGGTGGCGCTTACGGTGGGGACTCCCGATGGGGCAGGGGAGGCAGATGTGGAGGCGGCCAAGAAGGCCGCAGCTAAGGCGGAGAAAGAGCTGAAGAAGAAGATCAAGGTACGGCGTGGGGGGGGTGCTTTGGGTGGAGGGGGGGGGGGGGGATACCCGCTCCCCTTGGATTGGTTTCCGTCGCGTGCGGGCGCCCAGACGTTTATCAAGCGACCAGGAGCTGGCACCGGCAACGGAACCGAGACTGACTCGCGCTTTCTTGGCGTCCCTTTTTTACTGTACGCCTGCTCCTTCCTTTCGTGCGGCTTTGTGTGTGTGTGGAGTTTCCGATCCGCCTTCTCTGGTCTCTTCTCCGTCCACAGGATTACATGAAGACTTCACTGAGCAGTGAGCGAACGTTTTTCAAGGCACGTTTGTGGGTTGCAGGTCCTGCCTCTGGCGAGCGATACCCGAGGTGCATGAGGGTACACGGCCTTGACTACTAAGAACGTATCCACTGACAGCTTCTTCTCCCGCGCCACTCTTGTCGTCTCTCTATGTACCTCTTTCCCGTATCGCCATCGTGCCTTTTTGCCTGCTGCACCCTCGCCCTTCCCCCTCGCAGTGGATTTGGGTAGGCCTCAACCTGGGAGCGTTGGGAACCTTTGCTCTCATGTTTTTCCACGACGAAGGCTTCCCCTATCGCCTTATTGTGACGGCCATCGCGTGGACCATGGCGCTGGGGTCGGCATTGTATGGGCTGCTCCAGTTCCACCGCCGCCGCCGGGCGCTGCTGTCGGTCGTCGATGACCCCGAAACGTGGGAGAGCCCCGCTGCGCCCTCCATCGTCGTGGCCGCGTTTGTCGTCATGATGCTGACGCTGGTCGTCTACGCGATTGCGAGCGGTCAGCAGTTTGACCTGAGCACGGCGGGAATTCTCAGCGGCAGCGAGAGTGGAGGGTCGGTGGGGAACGAGTAGGGATGTGGGCGGGTTGGATCGCGGAGTGGGACTGACATGAATGATTATGCCGAGAGGCTGGGGTCACGCTCGGAGAAGAGAAGCTCTGTCGATGGCAGTGGACTACGCACACATGCAAGCGACTAGGAGCTCGACCGTCGTCCCATGCAGTGGCTGCTTCGTCAGGTGTCGGGATTTATGAAGCAGTGAGCTGAGAGTTGCGTTTGGGAGAAGCACAGGGTGCCGTAGGACGGGCACATAACCCCCTACCAGAACAGTACGGGATCATTCCGGCGTGCCTCTTGCCGCCTCACCCGCACGTCGGCAGAGAAAGAGGAAAAACGGTTGCCCACGAAATCCACTGCACCCACCGCCACCACCTGTTCCGCCACTGCCCACTGGTCCACGGCGGCACCCGAGAGTCGGTTTGGCATCATCCCCAGCAAGGCTGAGGTGGCCAGGGGGGAGCTGCTGTTCTTGCCGGTAGCGGCGGCGTCAGCTTGCCCGTCCGGTGTCCACCATGTCCAACGCAGATGCCCTTCGTGGCGCTCGGATAGCACCCGCCGAAGCGTCGCCGGCAGCACCACCGTCACGTTCACGGCCGAGAGTGCGGGCGCCAGGTGCTTTCCCACCCACTTTGGAGAGTCAGTGGCGATAAAGAGCGGCAAGTGCGGCCGCCGCAGCCGCCCCCTCGTCAGTGCCGCCACCACGTGGGCGACCGAAGGCACGAACGCGTTGCGGCCATACTTGGCGCACTCGACAGGCATCCCCTTGCACTTCGACGAGTAGTCCCCGCGGCGGATGTGCGCCGCGTTGTAGGGACCGAGGGCGGCCGCCAGAATGACAGCCACCGCGGCAATGGGGGGAGCGGGCGCCACCGCCGAAACAATCGCACCGTACCGGAGGGGGTGGCGCCGGACTCGGTCGCGCTCGGCCGCCTCGGCCGCTCGTCGTTGCTCCGCTGCGCTCTTGCCCGCCGCCGCAGACAATGTCGCGGCGGGTGACGCCGACGGGCGCCTCGGGGGGGCCGCGTCGACCGACCAGCCTTGGCCATGCTCATACCCAGCAGACGATTTGCCCCACATGGCGGTCACGGGCGGGCAGCCAATCGTGTTGGAGCACGTCACACGCCCCGCCGCCTGTGCCGCCTTTGCCGCCGCCGCCGACATGCACACGGCCTCCACGCCGTGTCGGGCGTAGACCTTTATCGACGGGGGCACCCGCTTCTTCCGGCGCGCCGAACACCACCCGCCAACGACGGCGAGTGTCGGGCAGGCCGTCGCAGCCTCCTCGGGCGACGCCACCCACAACCCCGGGAGGGCGGTGACGAGGGCGTCGACGGAAAAAAATTCTCCGAACGGGAAAGGCCCCCGCGCCCGCCGCCCGTACTGCACATCCGTGATGAAGGGCGGTAGCACGAGGACGCGGCGGGTGGCCACCGCACACGCAATGGCGGCGTAGAGGTCCTGCTTTTGGTTGTTGAGGCCGTCAGGGCGGAGGGTGGGAAAGAGCCACCGGTCTGGGGCGGGGGCGCGGGTGGCGGTAGACGCGTTGCCGCCGCCTGCAGCGTCGGTGTAGGGGTAGGACCGCTCGTCCGGCGGGCGGGGGAGGGACCACAAGGCGCCCCGTACGTTGGGGCGGAAGCCGTCTAGCGATGACGGCAGGGGGACGGTGAGGACGACACCAATGGTGACAATGGAAAGGAGGGTGATACAAGCAAAGGCCCGCGTGTAGGGATAGAAGCGGGGGAGGGTCAAGTGGAGGGATGGGAGGACCGCTGGGGTGCGGCTGTGGGATAGGGGGATTGCGACGCGGTCCATACGGACCAGGGGGAAGGAAATGGGCACGGGAATCAAGCGCGCCGCGGGAAAAGGCGAGCGGGGGAGGGTTGCGTCCCGCCCGCAACGAAACGATGACGGTGATGGGACATGGCACTGGTGGGTTACGGAGTGTGTCGCGGGCGCAGGGGCCACGGACCGCTGCGTCGTCATGGGTCCGCAGAGAAGAAACGCCGCAACCGCCTCGTCAATTCCACTTCCGTGGTTCCTCGCGTGCGCGAGGCTCGTACTGGGTAATACGAAACGTCTAAAACGTGGTGACTTTTGAGTGGCCGATAGAAAATAGTGCGCAACAAAACTCGATTAGCCTTCTGAAAATGAGGCGCAACCCCCTCGCGGCACTGCCACGCGATCGAGCTCGTTCGTTGTCCTCCGCCGACCTTCCACCCCTCCTCACGGTAGCCCTAATGTCCCCCTCCTTTTTTTTTTGCCGACCTTCTCCTCCCCACTCTCGTTCTTCTCCACCTGCTTGCCCTTCCCTCCATCCCGCCTCATCGACTTCTTCTCACGCTCTCCACATGATGGAGGCTTTTATTCCCCCTGGGGGCACCTCTTCCCTTCGTGTGACGCGAAGCCCTCTCCGAATTGCCCACGCCCCCACCCCGCCTTCCATTGTGGCCAAGCCCCCCCGCACCCCCCCACGGCGGCAACTGGCCATGCTGGCCAAGCGGGCCAAGCCCCCCCCCTCGTCTGCCCCCTCTGGCCCCGCTGACCGGGACGCCTCCAAGATCTCCTCCATCCTCCGCGAGTCGGGCTTCTCCCCCCGCACTGCTACGACGGACCTGGAGGAGCGCTTCAACCAGCCGCCGTCGGCTGCCGACGCACCTGGCCCCACCCTCTACGAGCGGGTGGCGGGGATTGTGGGGGCGGACAACCTGGCTGCGGCGGAGAAGCAGGTGGGGGTGGCGCTCGTGGCATTTGCGGTGCTCTTTGTGGCCTGCGGAGTCGCCATCAGCGTGGAGGCGTACGTCAAGGTGACGGGCGGGACGCTGGTGGTGGGGGAGGGGCTGGACGGGCTGGTGGTGGGGCTCGCGGAGAAGGTCTTTACCCCCGCCCTCGTTGCGTTTCTGGTCATCAGCAGCGCGTACGGAACGCTCAAGGCGAGCCAGCTGGGCAGCGGGGGGGGGGTGTACGCCGAGTCGACAGCTCCGCGCGAGCGGGGGGAGCGGGGGGCCGTGGGCGGTAAGCGCAAGGCGACCAAGGGCAAAGGAGGGGGAAAGAAGGGCAAGTGAGCGGGGGTGGGGGGTGGGGGATGGGCCGCGCCTGCCTCTTAGCAGATGGTGGGGCGTTGGGCCGCGTGGGCGCTGCTGCGGGGGGGCGAAAGAAAGTCGCTCAGCGCCCTCTGCGCAGTCGCTTACCCGTAATGGTCCCCGTTCTTTGTGTTTTCTCTGACGGAGGACTTTGCCAGCGCCTTGGCCAAGGCCGTCATCTCACCGCCCCGCGTCCCGGTGGCGAGTCAGCCCTACGCCAGCCGCTGCCGACACAGCTCTGTCAGGGACGAGTCGAGGGGCTGTAGACGCCACGCCACCGCCCCTCCCACGCCCCCTCCACGCTCTCCCCTCGTCCGCACTTGCCCTCCCTCGCCCCACCTTTTTTTGTTCGCTCCCCCCTCCCATACCCCCTCAACCTGCCCCACGGCCCTCACCCCCCCCTCCCTTCCCCGCATCGCCGCAGCGTTCCCCCTTCAAACGCCTCAAACGACGAATACCGGCGCGCAAAGGCATCCAGTGGGGGTAAGCCCGCGGCCGGTGGCTGCCGCCCGGTGGGCGCCATCCCCCCCCCGCCCTCCCCGTCGGGCTGCCACCACCCCCCCGCTGCCGCCGCCGCTGCGTCGCCACCCCGACCGGCTCGCCGCCGCCGCGCCTCCCGCGCCGCCGCCGCCTCGTCCCGCGCCGCACGGCGGGCGGCCGCGGCGTCCGCGGCGAGCTCCCGCCGCAGCCGCTCCAGCTCGCTCCGCATCCGCGCGTCCCGGGCGGCGGCGGTGGCGGCCGCCGCCTCTGCCGCCGCCGCCGCGTCGGCCGACGCGCCAGCACGCCCCGACATCCTCCCCTCCCCCGCCCCCCCCCCTCTCCCCGCACCCCCACCCGCCGCTGCCGCCGCCGCTGCCGCCGCCTCCCGCCGCTCCAGCGCCGACCGCGCCGCCCGGCGGGCACCGTCCATGGCCGCGTCGCGGGCGGCGGCGCCCGCCGCGGCGGCCGCGCCCGCGGCGAGGCGGGCGTCCACCGCCGCGCGGGCGTCAGCCGAGCCCAGCGCCTCGTACGCGGCAAAGACGGCGGCAAAGGCGGCGGCCGACTGGGCCGGCGGCAGCTGCGGGTTCTTGTCGGGGTGCACCCGCAGGGCGGCGCGCTTGTACGCCCGTGCAATGGCCGCCGGGGGGATGTCCGCAGCGGACCGCCAATCGAGGCCGAGGACGGCGTAGGGGTCGGCGGGCGGAGGTTCCATGGTGGTGGTGGTGGTGGTGGTGGTGGTGGGGAGGTGGTGGCGGTAGAGGAGGTGGAGGAAGTGGAGGAAGTCGGGGTGATGGGCTCAAGCGGGAGGGGGGGGGCGGGGAGGGGCGGGGGAGGGATGGCACTACGTGGATGGGCAAAAGGAAAGGGAAAGGGGAAAGGAGCAGGGGTTGCGTCCGAACAGAGGAGGGAGGGGGCCGGGTACACAAGTAGATGCGACAGACTGAAGAGGTGACGCCACTGAAGTGACATATGGATAGGCGGGCGAAAGGGCGTGGTCGTGACGGCATGACGCCATAGGGGCTGTCAAAGAATAGCTGCGCGACCCGCTGCCGTTTCTCTTCTGATCGTAGAGCGGTCATAGTATTTCGTCACGATTGCTGATCGAAGACAACAGCAAGATCGAGGGCTGGTCAACACCCGGTCAGCCATTCAATCAACCGGATACAGATCGTCAACCAATAGGAAGTCTATTACTTATTGACACGGTCCTCGGCTTTATTTGGGACCACACTTGTGTATGTATATAAATACCTTTATAAATAGGCATGTGTCGCGCATGACAATAGATATCTAGATATCTAGATGTATACATACATGTAGATACATACCTATGTAAACCCCCCCCCCCGTTTGACCTGGAGTATAGTCAAAACAGACCCGCGAGTGCCTCCCGTGCCGCCGCCCGCAGGGTCCCCACCCCCACCCCCTTCCCACCGTAGAGGTCCATCGAGTTGAGCACCTCTGCAGGGAACCAGCCGAGGACTTCGTCAGGGAGCTCCCCCCGCACCCCTCCCCCCCCGCCGCCGCCCGCTAGCTGATGCGTCTGGTGCGTGCGCGGAACCACCACGCCGACAAAGGGGAGAAGGCCAGAGAGGGTGGCCCGCCCACACGCCTCGTACGTGAGGTCTGCTGTCAGTCCGTGGGCAGTGCGGACCGCCATAATAGGGGACGGCGCGGTGGGCGGCGCGGCGGCAATGGTGGCGGCCAGGCGGGTGGCAATGGCCGTCTTGGCCGCGATGGGGAGGAGGGCGGCCACAAACACCACGTCCGCCGCCACGGTGGGGGGGGGGGAGTTGGTGGCCTCGTCGGCGGCGGGGGGGAAACCCGCCGCGGCAGCCCCCTGGGGGGGCGCCGAAAAGGTCACCCGCGTGGCATCCGCGTGCAGGACGGTCACGTCCCCGCTGCCAAGGGCGCCCGCGGCCGCCCACCCGTCGAGCAGCCGCTTGGATACCGCCACCGCCTGTGCGTCAATGTCAATGAGCGTCACGGACGCGGCGGCGCCGGCGGCGGCCAGCAAGCAGCCCGTCAGGGGCAGCGGGCCGCTGCCACAAAACGCCAGCCGCAGGCCCAGCCGGCCGCCGTCGCCGCCGCGGCAGCTGCCCCCACCCCCGCCGGCGAGCCCCCCCCGCGCTGGCACAACCGCCGACAGCGCCGCCGCCTCGGCAGCGACCAGCCGCACGTAGTGGTCCACATACGGGAAGGGGCGGGCGGCGGCGGCGAGGGCGGCCACCGCCATCGGTGGCCCCCCCCCCGGCCACCCGTCTGTCGGCACCCCTGAGGTGGCAGCGTCGGGTCCCTCCCCCTTGCCTCCTGCCCTCCCCCCGCCCCCTCCCCCAGCCGCGCGCGTCAGGCGTTTCAGGATGATGGCCGCGTAGGCCCGCTCCAGCTCCCCCTCTGCCCGCTGGGCCACCCCCCGCACGTCGGCCGCGCGGGCGGCGAGGACGCCCCCCCTGCCGGCGGCAGCAAGCGACGCGGACGCTGCCGCCAGCACCGCCGGCGGGGCCGCCACGTGGGCGCCCTGCAACACGGCCACCAGTTGGTGGAGGGCGCCGTCCAGGCGCGGGGAGGGCGCCAGGTCGGGGTCGGGGGCGGTGGTGTAGGGGGCCAGCGCAGACCACACGGAGCCATGGTCGCCAAGCAGGTGGGTCAACAGGGTCACAACCGCGGGGGAGGCGCAGGGGGGGGGAGAGGAGAGGACGGAGGGCGTCGGGGAGAGCATGGTGCCCGAAGACGGGGGGAAGGGCGAACAGTGACAAGGAGGCGGGGGGCGTGCGTTGTGGTGGGGAGCGCAACGGTCGTGGGTGGGCAATGTGTGTAGTTTGCCCAACAGTAGAGGCGCGGAGAACCAGCGCACTCTTGTAGTGGCCGACAAGGCTCCCAGTCACCCGGTCACGAGGTCGTAGCGGGGCCAACCCATGGGAGGACTCAGAGAGGGGACGCGCCAAGGGAGGTGCGGGAGGTTTTTCATCCCCCGCCAAGTGCCTAGCGGCCGGGCCACCGGTTGCAACACCTCGCCCATGGACTATGGCCCGCAGTGTGCGACGGCACCGTCAACTAGGACCCGCCCTACGCTGGGGCGTGCAGGGCCCATGGCGGGTGCGCCGCCAGCAGCTCCCCAAGCAGCAACAAAGCCGCCCTCGCCGGTACTCCTGCCATCGTGCCGCGGGGAGAGCCAATGAGCACACGTGTATGGCCGTGAAAAGAAGAAAGGATACAGCGTGCCGTGCAGAGGTCGGCACGCGCCATCGGCGGGTGAACCAGTGGGCGTCAAGCCAGAGAGGAGGGGAAGGTGGGAGGGAACGGCGCACTGGGGTGAGAGAGCCGGGGCGACGCTAACATGCGAGCGAGTCCACCAGCTGTCTAGGTACCTCAACTGACAGATCAGTGTGTCGGGAGAGAGAACAGCTGATCCGACGCACCCTACACAACTTACTTAAGTCGACATTGTCAAAACATGACACAGTTTCCTGGTTTTAACAAACTCGGTGAGCAACAGTGTCTTATTGGCTGAACATGGTTAATGCTGACCAGTTAATATCTATATAGGGTAAAACATTAGGAAAGACGGTGCAAGGTGTGGAAGCTCTTCGCCAGGCTCGAAGGGGGGGGGGCCCTCCCCAGGCGCGGGGCCAGCCCTGCCCGTTGGTGATGGCTGCTCAAGCAGCTCCTCGCCCGCTCCGTTCTCGTGTCCACCATTCCCCTTTCAGAACGACGGTACCCCTATGTTGCGCGCGAATCTTCACCCGGGTGAGGTGGCAGCGCTGCGGGCCACCCCCCAAACGACCTGGAAGGGGTGGAGGACGCTCCCACAGGGCCACACCCCCCCCCATCCAGGCGCGGCGGACGCCTTGGTGCCCAGCGGACGCTGGTGTGGCACAGACAAAGCCAGGCTGGGTGCACGACCCCACAGTGACGGAATGTACAGACTATCTCCCGCCGACCACACGTGGGCTTGCCCACACTACAAAGCGGTGTAGCATGCGGGCGGTCGCCCTATTTCCCGTGGTGTTGCACGGTCGGGGCACCCTTCCACCTTGCCGCTCTGCTGCGCGGCCACCGCCGCGCCGGGGGGGATCAGTAGCACGTGCTGGGTGCCCTCCGCCCCGCCACTGCCTGCGGTCTCCAGTGCTGTTGGGCGATGGGGAGACGTCTCGGGGACATGGGTCGCGGACAGCCCGTCGCCGATGGGAGGGGCCCTGCAGATTCCCCAGCACCTTCCAGCTCCCCTGCGCCTTTCGTTATCCCCTCGCAAAGACATTCCACGAGGCGGGGACGTGGTGTCCGCTGCCTCTCTCATTGGCCATTGGAACCAGGCTACTCCTCTCGTGGGCTTTTTATCGAAAAGGACGCGAACAGGACAAGCGACACCTCGCTTTCCCCAGACGGCAAGCGCAGGACCATGGGGTCATCCACTGGCTCTTTCCCTGCCGCCGACCACATCCACCGCGACCACCACGGTCTCGACGCAATAGTCGGGGCGGCGCTGACGCGAGGTGACTCTGGCTGCTGGTGACGGAAGGAGTCTTGGCTGCGCCGTCGAGACGGGCGAGGCCGTGTCAGGTGCTGGAGCGCCAGGAGCTGGTGCGGCGGTGAGTGGACGCCATTGCGTGGCACTCGGAGTGGTCGTGGGGAGTGTTGCTGGCGACGCGCGTGGTGTGTTTTCTCTTTCGTGCTCCCGCACCGTCATCGCGTCCAGCGCGCAGAAGGCGTGGAGTGTGTGGTGCAAACGCAGTTTTTTTGATTTCTGGCTGATGCATGCGACAGCGACATTGGTGTGCAGCAGCATCTGATTGGCTGCACCTATCAGTCTGCGCCGACCATTGGGTGCGTCACTGTTGTACGCCGTTGCTCGGCTCTGAACCCGTCTACGTACAGTACATGTATGTATCATCTAAAGCAGTCTTGAGAGCTGTCGGCGCCGGCACGCGGCAGAGCACCTCAGCTGCCTGACCGCGTCCAGACGCCGCGCGTTCCCCCCAGGCGGTGTCCCGGCTCTGCCGTCGGTCGCCCGCGTTGTCAGCCGCGGCACCCTGCCGTCTGCAGCTGCCGCCCTTTCCGGACGTCCGCCACGCCGCTGTTGACCGCGGCCATGGCAACCGTCCCTGCCGCGGCCCCGCCGTCGGGCAAACCAACGGCGGCGGCCGCGGCGGCGCCTGCCGAAGCCACACCGGGGGCAGCTGGGGCGGCGGCGGCCGCGCCCGCGGGCGAGGCCCAGCCGTGGATTACGCCACATAGGACGGTGCCCACCGGCCTGATGGCGAACACATCGACTACCTTTCACGTGACCGGCTTTGGCCCCTTCCACGGCGTCACGGACAACCCGTCGGCGCGGCTGGTGGAGGCCCTCCCCGCCGCGCTGGCGCAGTCGCGGGCGAACCTCGCCGCGACGGGCTATCGCCACCCTGGCGGCTGGCCCGTTGGCCGGCCTGTGCTCGCGTCCACCACCATCCTTACCGTCTCTACCGCCGCTGTCGATGCCAAGCTGGCGGAACTGTACGCTCAGATTGCACAGGACCGCGCGGCCGCGGCGGCCGCTGCCTCTGCCGCTGGTGACGACGCCGCTGCGGCCGCCGCGGGCCGTATAGTCGTTGTGCACTTTGGGGTCGACACCCGCGCGCCATGCTTCCACCTCGAGGCGGTGGCGGTCAACGAGGCCCGCTTTGGCGTGCCCGACGAGGCTAGCGCGCGGCCATGGGGCTGTTCCGTTGTGAGTGGGGACGCGGGGGACGACGAGGGGGTGGCGGTGGAAGGGGCGGGGACGGAGACACCGACGGCAGCGGCGGCGGCGGGGGTGGCGACGGGGACCAGGCCATCCCTCCCGGCGGAACGCCGGTCGCGCCTGCCGCTCGGCGCCATCTTGCGGACGCTCCAGATGCAGGGCTGGCCCGTCTCTATTAGCGATAACGCGGGCCGCTTTGTGTGCAACTGGACCTACTACCGGTCGCTGGTGCACGTGGCACGGCTGGATGCAGCGCCGGCCGCGGCCGTGCCAGCCGCGGCGCAAGTAGCGGGGGGCGTCGCCGCCGCCACGGTAGGTACGGGAGGCACCATCTCGAGGGGACCCGCCCACGCGGCGGAGGGCAGCGGTGGTGCTGGTGGATCGGGTGACGTTGGGAGCGGCATGGTTGGCTCCCCCCCGCGCCCTCCACCGCCAGACGCGGCTGCCGTGCAGCCACCTGTGGCCGCCCTCTTTGTGCACGTCCCCGCCGCGCGGAACGACGCGGTACACGAGCTGTTTGCTCAGTTTGGCGCTGCCCTCCTCGAGGTGATTGCCGCGACGGTGTGGGCATAGGGCCTCCCCGCCGCCGTGCACGCGGGGGTGAGGGGGGAATGGGCGATATACCTGTTCTCGCCCGGGCACGCGGCTCGCTGTCTGCGTGGTGTGGGGTAGAGCTCAGGGAACGGCTGGACAGGAGGCGTAACCCCGGGCGCCTGTGGAGTGTCGTGTGCATAGGTAGATATTCGTCGCATGATGGAGTGCACTTCTGAAAGAGGCCTGCCTGCGTGGTTGGGTGCCTGTGCTCGCTGAGGAGAGGGGACGGTCAAGCGTTGGTTGCCAGCTCCCTGATGATTGACAGATGGTACACGTCCGTGGCCGCTTCATGGTGCAGGCTAGGGAGCACCGCGAGTGGCGGCTAACGCCTGCTTGGACTTGATGTCTGAACTACAAGCTGGTTGACCCGCTGCGACCACACCATGCGTCACGTGGAGAGATTGGAGGGCCAAAAAGAATCGCTTGATATAAACACGGTATACCCCACCTCGTACATGGCAAGAGCCAGCCATAAAGAACAGCGATAGGACACCAGACCAAACCCCTCAGGGATGAGAAAAAACTGTTGAATCACATGTAGCTCTCCAGCAGCTGCTCGGCCGCTCCGCTGCACGCGCGCAAGGAATCCCCTACCACCCTCTGGGACGCCACGCCAGACGGCCCCGTCAGTTGAGGACGATGAAGGAGATGACCACCAGCGCAAACACTCCCCCAGAGACCCACAGCAGCCAGTTTTGGCGGTACGGAGCGGTAATCTCATTCCGCAACTTCTCCTTGAGTTCCTCCTCAATCTCACTGGTCGACGGCCCCGCGTCCTTGGAGTAATCGTACACGGTCTTGCTCTCCTGCTGCTTAGTCCACGACACGGGGTTGAGCACCTCGGGCGAGCCAAACTGCTCCCGCGTCTTGTCGCGGCGGTCGGCGGCATTGGCCATCGCCGTCACCTTCTTGGCCGCCAGCTGGTCTGGCGTCTCGAGGACGAGCGTCACACGTGGGCCGGAGCGAACCTTGATGCTCTTCATCACACGGTCCAGGCCGACCCCCCGGGTGGACCACACCTCGTCGCCAAAGGTGGCCGACACGGCCACAACCACGTCGCCCACATCAATGTCGTCCACCTCGGAGGCGTTGCCTTCTGGGTCAATTTCCGCAATGAATACCATGCCGTCTTGGGACTCCTCCAGGATCAGGCCGAGGGGTTTCTGAATGGTGACCGTCCGATCAGTGGCGCTGACATTGCGCTTGGAGCGGTCATCCTGGTCCTGGTAGATGTTGTAGTTGTACTGGGCAACGGGGCCCGTGGGAGCCGCGGGCGCAACAACCGGTTGCCGCCGCCGCCACCGCAGGGGGGTGCCCGCGACAGCCGCCCTGGAGGTCCGGCAGGTGACGGCGGCACCAGCAAAGTCCGCGGCGGAGGCACCCAGCGCCGCCCGAGGGCGGGTCACAGAGCCGGCGGCGGCGGCGCCCACAAAGGCAGCGGATGCGGACATGGTGGGGGGGCGGGCGGAGCGAGCGACTGGGATAAGGTAAGCGTCGGGGTCGGAGACGGCACAGAGGGTGACCTTGGAGAGGCTGTATCAAAGCACAGGGGTAGGGCGCGGTCGTCGATGGGACAACGGCGTCCGTTTGCCAGTGGAAGTGGAGAGGCGGCGATGATGGTGCTGTCGCGCGGGAGCAACACGAGACCGGCGGTCAAGGTGGAAGAGCGAGTGGAGCCCCATCAGCGGCAAACGCATTGCTCTGGGCAGCTGGGGGGCCACCGCAATCTCGGGCCGCAGGGTCATGCGCCAGGACGACCCCCAGAGGACCGCACGCATCTTGATAGTCCAGTGATTGGTGGATGTGACTGCGAGGCGCCGCTTCGAGCCACTCAAAGCAGTCGGTAAGGACAGGGTGCGCCACCTGTACCGACGACCGACAGCCCCAGACCAAACTACGACCGCCCAGCAATGAATACGTGGGTGCTACCTTGTCTGCACACTTACATACTGTGTATACCGAATTTACAACCCTGTAATTTCATGGATTTGGTAAATCTTGCCAGCGATCCAAGCCCTGGAGTGCCGGCTCAAGTCCCCGCAGGAAACCCGTGCACCCGTCCTGCGCCGCACCGTCATCGCGCCCACCCGCCTCGTGGTGCACCGCCCGCGTCACCACCACGTCCTGCCCCCGTCGCCTGGCTTGCCCTGCCCGTCTGTCTGGGGGGTCCCCCCATGTCGTCATTCAACCCTGCCGCCGATAACCGGGCGGGCATGTCCGACCCCGCCGCCGTCCACGGCGTCGTGGACGTGGACGTGGCGAGTGGCGGCGGCGCCACCGGGGCGGCGGGCGCCCCCCCGGCGGGCCCCACCGCAGACGACTTCTCCACGGGCCCCCTGTCACTGCTGCGGGCGGCCGTAATGGACGGCTCCCAGGTGCTCATCAATGTGCGCAACAACAAGAAGCTGCTCGGGCGGGTCAAGGCGTTTGACCGCCACTGCAACATGGTACGGTGGGGGTTGTCCGCGGTCCTATCTGCCCGCCCTAGGACCACTCTTTTTTTCGCTTGTCTCTCGTGCGGATGGTGGCGTCTAGACGGGGGCAGTATCGCGGCACGTTGAAGCAGTGAGTTTTGGATGGTCTGGCGGCGAGGCGCCGCCGCCGCCGGGATGTGTTGCAGCGGCGACTGACGTGGCTCCCGCTGGTGTTTGAGACCCCGCCCCGCTTTTGTTGTGTTTTGCCCCACCTGCTGATCGCTCTGTGTGGCGAGCCATTTGGGTTTCCCCCCTGCCACGGCGATCGTCACGCTGCCCGCTTCTTCCCCCCCCCCCCCCCCCCCCCCCCAGGTGCTGGAGGACGTCAAGGAGATGTGGGTGGAGTACCCCAAGGGCGCCTCCTCCCGGTCGGTCAGCCGGGACCGGGTTATCTCCAAGCTCTTTTTACGCGGCGACTCGGTGGTGCTCGTCGTTCGGAATCCAAAGTAAGGGTGGCAGCGGTGGGAGGCGCAGGCGGCAGACTGCACACGGCGGCGTCGGCGACGGCGGCCACGCGGCCGCCGCGTGGGGGCAAGCCCGCCGCGCGGCA
>CM020619.1:8207086-8236861 GCA_009829735.1 Pyropia yezoensis
CCCCCCCCCCCCCCCCCCCCCCCCCCCGCGGCACCGCCTGTGGCGCACGCACCCGCACACTCCCTCCCACCCCCCCCCTCCCCCCCCCACCTCCCGCCCCGCCCCGCCCCGCCCCGCCGCCGCCCCCCACACACGGACTCCCGCGCCCCCCCCCCCCCCCCCCCCCCGCCACCCCTCCCTCCGCCGGGCGCACGGTGCCGCGCTTCCGCACGGGCCCGCCGCCGACGCCGCGGGCGTCAGCCGTCCCCCCCCCCACCATCCACCCCCCGCCCTCCCCCCCTCCCCCCCCCTGCCCCGCCGCCACTGGGCACGGCCGGGCCGCCGCTGCCCCGCGCCGTTGCCGTTGCCGTCGCCGTCGCCGCCGTCGCCGTCGTCGCCGTCGTCGCCGTCGCCGTCGCCGTCACCGTCGCCGTCGCCGTCACCGTCGCCGCTGCTGCCGTTGCTGCTGCCGCTGCCTAGCACTGCCGCCGCCGCTCGTTGGTGGCCGCTGGGGCTTGCCGCCGGCCCACCGACGCCGTGCGGTGGCTGCGGCGGCTTGCCCTGACCGCCGGCTCGCCCGCCGACGGGGGCGGGCGGGCGGGGGTAGGTGGTGGTGGTGGGGGGGGGAGGGGGGGGGGGGGAGGGGGGGGGGGGGGGGGGAGGGGGGCCGACGGGGCGGTGGGCGGGCGGGTGGTCGGTCGGGTGGTCGGGTGGGTGGCCGGGCGGGTGGTCGGTCGGGTGGTCAGGTGGGTGGGCGGGTGGGTGGGTGGCCGGGTGGGCGGGTGGGGGCGGGTGGGTGGGCGGGTGGGTGGGGCGGGTGGGCGGGCGGGGCGGGCGGGTGTGGTTGGTGGGTGGGCGGGAAGGGTGACCAGGCGGGGCGTCAAGGGCCGCTGCGGCTCGGTGGGGTCACACGCGGGTGTTCCCCCCCCCCCCCCCCCCCCCCCTGCCCGCCTCCCTCTCCCCCCCGTTCCCGTCTGGTGCTCCCACATTTGTGCCCGCCTTCACCCCCCGCACCCCCTGATTGTCACCGTGACTTTGCCTCTGGTTGCGTGCTGCGACTGTTTTTTTTTTTTGTTGTCACTGCCGCGCTGTCCGCGACGGCGGCGGGCCGCAGCGCAACGTGCCGTCCCCTCTTGCCTCTCACTCCGTCCCGGGTTCCCTAGGCATCGCCCTCCCCCCCCCTCCCCCCCCCGCCCCCCTCCCTATCCCCTCCTTTCCCTCTTCCCCTGCATCCCACTTCCGTGTCGGCCATGGCTTCCGACGAGCCCCCGCTGTCGGCCGAGGGCGTCAACGCGCTCGTGTCGTTTATCATCCGCCCCCCCCGGGCAACCTACCCGCTGACCGACCTTGGCGCCCGCACCTTTACGGTCGGCGGCACCCGGGTCAACCGGACGGACGTGGAGCTCCGCAACGGCCGGGGGCTCCGCCTCCAGGCGTCCCACTACGTCCCCGAGGGGGGGGGGCCGGGCTGGGGCGCCTCGCCCGTCTCGTCCCCGCGGGCGTCCCCCGTGGCCGTCCGTGGTGGGGGCGGCGGCGGCGGCGGGGGGTCCCGGGACGCGTCGACCGCCTCCACCACCACCGCCGCCGACCGCGAGTCGCCACCGCTCCTCCCCGCGGTCGTCTACTGCCACGGCAATGGGAGCTGCCGGGTGGAGGCGCAGGTGCTGGCGCCGCTGCTGCTGCCGTACGGGGTCAGCCTCTTTGCGCTGGACTTTTCGGGCAGCGGCCGCAGCGACGGGGCGTACATTAGCCTGGGCGTCTTTGAGCAGGAGGACGTGGCCGCCGCCGTGCGGTACCTGCTGACGGGGCACACCACCCCGGCGCCCGCGGGGGGGGGGGGGGGGGGGGGGGGGGGGGGGGCGCGGCGGGCGGCTGTCGGCCGGGGGGGGGGGGGGGGGGGGGGGGGGAGCGGCGGCAACGCCGCCGCCGACGGCAAGGCCACCGCCGCCGGCTCTGAGGCCAGCAGCGGCGCGCTCCCACACACGGCGCGCTCGTCGGCGGCGGCGGCGCCGACGGCCAAGGCGT
Organism: Pyropia yezoensis; assembly: GCA_009829735.1. NCBI lineage: Eukaryota > Rhodophyta > Bangiophyceae > Bangiales > Bangiaceae > Pyropia > Pyropia yezoensis. The sequence continues at coordinate 8,209,091 of CM020619.1, forward strand.
CGCGGGTGGCGCTGTATGGCCACTCGATGGGCGCGGCGACGGCGCTCATGTACGCCGGGCGGCCCGACCCGGCCGTGGCGGGGCTGCTGCTGGACTCGCCGTACGCGTCGTTTGATAAGCTCGCCTCCTCCATGGTTGCCCACGTGCCCCTGCCACCCGGCGTGCCGCGGCGGCTGGTGCTGTCCTTTGGCGTCCGGGCGGTGCGGAAGGCGGTGCGGGAGGCGGCGGGCTTTGACGTCACGGCCATCAACCCGGCAGCGACGGCGCGCCGGACCACCCTGCCGGTGCTGCTCATCCACGGGTCTTCCGACTCGGTGGTGGAGGCGGCGCACTCGGTGCACCTCCACCGGGTGTGGGCGGGGTCGGACAAGGAGCTCATGCTGCTCCCGGGGGTGGAGCACGACAGCCCACGGCCGCCGGCAACGATGGACTCGGCGTTTGTGTTTCTCCAGCGGGTCCTCCGAGGGGAGGACCGGGGGGCCATGGCCACCGTCTTGCGGGGGCGTGGCAACGAGGCGCTGGTGAGTGGCCGCGCCGCCGACGCGGTCCTGCTGTACACACAGGGGCTGGCGGCGCTTGCCGAGCTGGGCAAGGCCAGCCAGACCGCCCAGCCGGGGGGGGGGGGGAAGAAGGGCAGCCGCGTGGGGGGGATGGTGGGGATGGCCGCCGCGCTGCTGCCATCGTCTGTGCAATCGGTGGGTGGAGGCGGGGGGGCGGGCGGGGGGGGGCGCCCGTCGGCCGGTGGCGGAGGAGCGTCGTCCCCAGACGGGTCCACCAGTGACGGCCCGCCTGGTCTGTCTGGCGGCCCGTCGGTGGACGGCCCCCGGTCAGTCGCGCCGGGCAGCCGCCGGCGCTTCAAGAAGCTGTCGCTGGAGCGGGACCCCGCGGGCTGGACCCGCCCCGGCTCTCTGGCGTCTGGCGTTGGCGCCGGCGCCGGCATGGCGGACAGCACGGACGCGCTCCCCCCCCTGGGGGCCGATCCCCCCTCCACCCTCGGCGGCAGCAACGCCCATCACCCGCTGGAGGCGGTGGGCCTGGCCGGCACGCCGCCGACGCCCCTCATCGGGACGGCCACCTCCAACGACCGGGCGAGCGCGTCGAGCGTGGACGGCGGCTTTGCGGGCGGCGCGGGGACTGGCTCCACGGCCACCGCTAGCAGTGGCGGCGCGCGGGGGAGGCGGATGGGCGCGAGCCTCCGCTCCCTCGTTGGGCGCGTCAACAGCGGCGTGACCGGTGGGCTGGACCGCATCCGCACGCTCGGCCGCAAGCGGTCGGCGGATGGGGGCTTTGGGGGGATGGCCGGTGGTGAGGGGGGGGCGGGCATGGGTGGCGCTGGGGGCACGGGCGGAGGCGGGGGGGCATGGCGACCGGGGGGACGCTCCAGCGCCGCGGCCGGCGACGGCCGCCCGTCGCCTGGAGCGGGTGGTGGCGGTGGCGACGGCGGTGGCGGCGGCGGCGGCGGCGGAGGCGGTGGCGGGCGGGCGGGCATCAACTGGCGGGCGTCGGCGCCCATGACGTCGGTGGCCGCCGCGGCGGTCAGCGGGGTGGGGGCGGCGCCCACCCGCGGCAGCAGCGGCACGCCCGCCGACGGGGGCGCTGGAGGGTCTTCCGGTGGCGGGGGCGCCGCGCCGTCGCCCACCGCCGCTGCCGCCACCGCCGCTGCCGACGCGCGGCGCCTCTTTCGCGGCGGCTCGCGGCACAGCTCGGCGGCGGGGGCGCGCGGGCCGGCGGGCCGGTCCGCGTCGTCTGACCGGCCGAGTGGCGCGGCCGGCGGGGCGGGGGCGGGGGGCGCGCCGTCCGACACGCGGCGGCCCGTGTCGCTCAGCGGGGAGCCGCCGCCCAGTGGCGCCACGGCAGCGTCGGCGCCGCCGTCGCCCAGTGGCGGCAGCGTCCGGGGCGGGAGCCTCCGCGGCGGCATTGGCGGCGGCGCCGTCGACAGCTCGTCCCCCTCCCTAGCGGCAACCGGCGTGGCGCCCGGGGGGCACCTCCCCCCCTCGATTGGGGGCCTCACCGGCCGCCCCCGGTCCCTGGCGGTGGCCATGTACGGGAACCGGAGCCTGGGCCACGCCCGCCTCGGCTCGTGGGCGGCGGCGATTGCCGACGCGGACGCGGCGCTGGGGCTGGACCCCGGGTGGGTGCGCGGCTACCTCCGCCGCGCCACCGCCCTGGCCGCGACGGGCGACACGGCCGCCGCGGCGGCAGCCGTCGAGGCGGGGCTGTCGCGCGACGGCGCGCACCCGGGGCTCCTCGCCATGCGGGGGACGCTGCGCCGGCAGGCTGCCGACGCGGCCGCGACGGCGGCGGCGGCGGCGGTCGTGGCGGCGGCGACCGCGGCCGCCCCCGCGTCGCCGGCGGACCGAGGCGGCGGGGGGGGGGGGGGGGGGACAGAGAGCGTGGGGGGGGGACGCCCCGGGGGGGGGGGGCGGGGGAGGGGAGGGGCCAGCGGCGACCGTCCCCCCGTGGGCGGCGGCAGCGGCGACCGCCCGCCTGTAGGGGGGGGGAACGGCGACCGCCCCCCTACGGGAGCGATACCGGGGGGGGGACGCCCCCAGTGGGAGGGGTACCAGTGGGCACCTCCCCGAGCGCGGCGGTAGTGGGCAGGTGACCCCCGCCGGGGGGCTGGTGGTGGGGGGGGGGGAAGCATGGTGCAGCGTTGGGGGGACGGGGGAGCAGGATGCGCGGGGGGAGACGGGGGGAGGGGCAATGGGTGCGGGGGGAGGGGGAGGGGGATTGCAGCGGCAAGCCACTGGCACGGGGAAGGGCGGTCGGCCCTGTCCGTACATAGAGGAAAAAGAGCAACGGCGCACGTGCACAAACACAGATGTAACGACGGGCGCCGTGACTGACCCGGCGGGGGGGGGGTGGGCAAAGCGCCCCGCGGCCTCTGCGGTTGCGTTTCTGGGATGCCCACCGCGGGGTTTGGCGGGTGAGGGGGTAAAAGCTGGGGGGGGGGGGGGGCGGCGGCGCCTCAGACGCAGAGTGACCTTCATCCCCCCACCCACCCAGAGCCCTTCCCCTCCTAGCCCCGTCGCCGGCTGACGCCCCACAGCACTGGCGCGGCGACGCGCGCCCACTCTGCCTCCCAGCTGCGGCCGGCCCAGCGGGCGGCCACGGCGGCGCGGAGGGCGGCCCAGTCGGGCCCCCCCCCCCCCGGCGCGGCGAGGCGGCCCAGCGCGGCGGCGAGCCCCGCCGCATCGTCAAAGAGGACGGCCGTCTGGCCGTCGGCCAGGAGCTCCCGCAGCGCCGGGTAGCGGCGCGCCACGACGGGAAGGCCGACGGCGACCATATCCACCGCCTTCATCGGCAGGTCCACCCCGGACGAGGAGGCGTGGAGGCACAGCCCCGCGTCGGCGGCGGCCAGCGCCAGCGGGTAGTCGGCGGCGGGGAGCCAGCCAGAGAGGAGCTGGACGTGCGCCAGGGGGGGGGTGGTGAGGGCGGCGAGCGTGGCCGCCCGCAGCGGGCCCCGGCCGGTGGCAAGGACCACCAGCGCGGGAGACGCTGCCGCCCCGGGGCGGCCGGCGAGGCGGGCGTCGAGCAGCCGCAGGCCCGTGACGAGGGAGCCGAAATCCTCGTCGGCCGTCCAGCTGGTGGCGGTCACCACCAGCGGCGGCACGCCGTCACTGCCGTCACCGCCGCCGCCGCCGCCGTCGCCGCCGCCGCCGCCGCCGCCGCCGTCCCCAGCCGCCCGCCGGCGGGGCACCACCCGGTGGACGCGCCGCACCCCCCCCGGCGCGGTGGCATCCACCTCGTCCGTAACCGCCACCGTCGCAAACGCCACCGCCCGCCCCGTCACCGCGTCCGTCGCGGTGAGCGGGCGGGTGGTCGGCGCCGCCGCGGCGGCGGCGGTGCCCGTCCCCCCTGACACCGCCGTGGGAGGCGGTGCTGGCGGCGGTGGCGCAAAGCCCGCCCGGGGGAGGTCGGGGAGGGGCACCCCCCCCGGCACCCCCCACGACGTCCGCAGCCAGTCGGCCATGGCGGTGCTGACGACCAGGTGCGCCACCCGCCCGCCGCCCGTCACCGCACGGCGGGCGGCAGCGAGAAGGCCGCCGCCGCCGCCACCAACACCACCACCGCCGCCACCGCCGCTGCCGCCACCACCGCCGCCGCCGCTGCCGCCGCCCACCCCTCCCCCGGGGCGGCCGCCCGCGGCAGACCCCACCGGCCCCGTCGCCCACCCCCACCCCGCCACCCCCCGCTCCACCCACTCGGCCAGCCGCACGGCGGCGCGCGGCGGCGCGGTGGCGGCGCCCCCCCCCCCCCCCGCCCCCGCCCCCCCCACCGCGGGGCTCCCCCCCAGGAGGGTGTACCCAAAGTTGTGCCAGTCCACCACCAGCCCCGCCCCCCGGTGGCGGCACGCCACCGCCGCCGCCACCACCGCCGCCGCGGGGATGGCCGGCGGCACCTGCAGCAGCACCACATCCCACGTTGCCGGCGCGGCGACGGTGGTTGCCACCGCCAACGCGGCAGACCGGCAGGCCACACTCCACGCGGCGGTGAGGAGGAAGGCCGCCGCCCCGCGGCCGCGCACCACGCCCGGCGGGTCGGGCAGCCGGGTGTAGACGAGCCGCGGGTGGCCGGCGAGGGGCGGCGGGGGGGGGCCCCCGGTGGCGACCAGGTGTACCCGCACGCCCGCGGCGAGGAGGCACGCCGCGTGGGCGGTGGTGCGGGGGGAGTGGGCGACGTCGCCAAGGACAATGACCGCCGCCCAGCGGGGGGGGTGGGGGGGAGGGGGGGAGCGGGGGGAGGGGGACGACGGGGGGGGGGGGGGGGGGGGGGGCATTGTTTGTGACAAGGCCGGGGGTGAAGAAGGTCTGCGGGGGTTTAGTGTAGGGGAGAAAGGGAAGGGGGACGAGGTGTAGGGGGGATGAGAGCTGGGCGCGTGAGCGGCGCTTGATGATGGCGGCACGCTCTGATGAAGGCGGCAGGCTCTGATGAGGGCGGCAAGTCCGGACGAAGACGTTGCGGGTGAGACGAGGATCTATGTATCCGGAGATGAGTATGCGTCCGGATATCAGGTTTGGCAATCGCTTTGTGGTGGCTTTGTGCAATCGCTCTAACCAGCCCCGATCAAGGGCCGATCAAGGGCCGTAATGAAGGGTCCCTGGCGAAGGGGAGTACTTATATCTTCCTCGATACAGCATTAATTACATTATTTTCGTTTTCTTGGCCGAGGATAGACGTATTTTCAAACGTTTTCTTTGAATGGACCTTGCTGAGCAGTTCTTCTAATGCAACACCTCTTCCCTGCCACTTGACACTCGCCGGCCCGTAATATTGTGCGTCCCGTAAAAAGTGGACGTGCACAGGTCGTGCAGTGTGGGTTTGTTTGGTCCAGTGGCCGATACTTGACATGATCACGACACGTGCACGCCCACTTTTTACGGGACGCACTATACCGTCTTGCCCAGCCCTTCCCTTTCACTGCCTTCCCCCCCCCCCCCCGCCTTGTGCAGTCTTTCCTCTGCCCACCAACCATCACTCCACCGCTGCTGCGCGCGCGTGCACACCGCCTGAGTGGGGGCCCCCGGCCGGTGGATGGCGGCGGCTGCCTTTGGCGCCCCCGCGTCGCGCCTTTGCCGCGCCACCGCGGCGGCCGCCACCTGCCGCCGCGCCGCCACGCTGCCGCCGCTGCCGCCGTCGCTGCGCCCGCCGCCACCGCTGCGGCCGTCGCCCCTGCGGCGCCGCCCGGTGACCGCGCTTGTGCCGCGGCTGCTGCCAACGACCATGGCCGTGGCGGGCCGGCCCCGCCGGGACGCCGCGTCGCGGGCCGCAGCGGCAACAGCGGCGGCGGCGGCGGCAGAGGTGGGGGGCGGCGGCGCGGGGGGGGCGGCGCGGGGCCGCTCCCCGCCCCCGCCGCCGCCGGCTGCGCCCCCCCCCCCGCAGGCGCTGCGACCGTCTGTGCCGCTGACACCGTGGCGGGTGCTGCGCATCCCCGACGGCCACCTGCGGCTGGACGTGACGCTCGCCAACGGGCAGGCCTTTCGGTGGGTGCGCACGGCGGGGGGGGGGGTGCCGTGGGCGCCCCCACCGGCGGCTGCAGCCGAGGCAGCGGCGGCCGCAGCGGCAGCGTCGGTGACAGCGACGGCCGTCACCGACGGTGCCCCCGCCGCGTCGGCGGCCGCCAAAGAGCCCACCCTGTACGACGAGTGGGCAGGCCCAGTGGGGCCACGCCTGTTTTTGTTGCGACAGGCGGCCTTGTCGGCAACCTCCCCGCGCCGTGCCGCGGGGCGTGACGAGCCCGTCTACTACACCGTGCTGGGGGTGACGGCGGCCGAAGCGGCGCGGGCCAACGCCAGTGGCTGTGGCTGTGGCGGCGGCGGCAACTGTGGCGGCCCCGACGGCGACGACGGCGGCGGGGCGGTTGATGAGGCGGCTGCTGCTACCGCCCTCGCCGACTACTTTCACGCGTCAGTCGACGTGGCGGCGCTCATGACGGGATTTGCCGCGGCAGACGACCACTTTCGGGACGTGTCCCCGGCCTTGCTGGGCGCCCGGATGCTGCGGCAAGACCCCACCGAGTGCCTCTTTGCCTTCTTGTGCTCCCAAAACAACCACCTCTCCCGCATCGCGGGGATGGTGGGCCACCTGGCGGCCGCCCATGGGGAGCGGCTGGGTGTCTGGGCGGGCGTCCCGCACGCGGCCTTCCCGACCGTCGAGGCGCTCGCGGCGAGGGCGACGGAGGAGGACCTCCGGGAGGCGGCGTTTGGCTACCGCGCCCGCTACGTGGTCGGCTGTGCAAACGACATTGCCGCCGCGGGCGGCGCCGCCTACCTCGCCGCCCTCCGCCCGGCGGGGCGCGAGGCGGTCGCCGCCGCCCTCACCGCCCTCCCCGGCGTCGGCCGAAAAGTGGCGGGGTGTGTGAGTTTATTCTCGCTCGACCAGGCAGACGAGGTGCCGGTGGACACCCACGTGTGGCGGCTCGCCGTGCGCGACTACCTGCCCCACCTGGGGGAGGGCAAGGGCACCCTCACACCCCGCGCGTACGCCGAGGTGGGCGACTTTTTCCGCGGCCGCTTTGGCGGCTGGGCCGGCTGGGCGCACAGCGTGCTGTTTGTGGCCGAGCTCCCGGCGTTTGCACCGTTTGTGCCGAAAGGCCGCTGGCGGGGGGGGGCGGCTGCCAAGGCGGTCGCGGCGGGGGGGGCGGCCAAGGGGGGCGGCCCCAAAAAGGGGTCCTCCCCAAAGACGGCTGCCGCGCGCAAGGCGCCGGCGGCCAAGGCGGCGGCCGCGCGCAAGGCACCGGCGGCCAAGGCGGCGGTTGCGCGCAAGGGGCGGGCGGCCTCGCCAGACGCCCGCCCACACCCCGTCGACGCTGCCGACGGGGCCACGTCCGCGGCGGCGACGCGGGCGGCAGTCTTTGGGAGTGACTCGGAAGGCGACGACGTGAGTGGGCGTGCAGCCGCCGTCGGCGCTGCCGCCGTCGCTGCAGCCGCCGCTGGGCCACCGCGTGGAGCGTTGGCGTCCGCCAGCCCCGTGGTGGCGGGCGGGCCTGCAAAGGCCATGCCCGCTGTCGTGGCAGCGGCGGCGACGGCGACCGCCCGGCGGGGGCGCAAGGCCAAGGCGCCCGCTGACGGCGATGTGGCTCCGTCGCCGACGTCGATTGCGCACATGCGGCGGCGCAAGCGGCGGGCGCCGCTCCCTGCGGCGCCCCAGATGGGGAAGGGAGACGAGACCCAACCGTAAGGAGAGGGAGCGGAAGGGGGGGACGTGGTGGCACCGGTTGAGAGGGGGAGGCGGGGGGGAGGGGGGCGCAGGGGGCTGCCAGGGCTGTCGGGGCCGCCGTGAATCCTCCTGGCCGTGACCGGTGGGTGACCGTCACCACGACGGCGGTAGCAGCCGGCTGGCCACCCTGGGGAGCACCGGGAGGAGCAGGGAGAAGCTGCGCTGTCTCTGCCGGAATCGCCGCGGGTGGGGCGAGTGCTTCGCGGGCGACCGCGATGCCTGCCGTCAACTCTGCCCCCACCCCCCCGCTTCCTTCCCGTGGAGCTGACCCCGGCCGCCGTGGCCGCCGCGACGTCGGCCGCCGCGGCGCGCACTGGCCGACGGCGACAACGGCGATGGCCGGCGCGGTGCGGTGCCGCAGCGGCGCGCACCGCGGCGTCAGCGGGCAACACGATTCACGCCCATTATCGCGTGGCGCCGGGGGTTGCTGCCCCGCCGGGCACCAGCGCACCGCTGGGAGGGGGCGCCTGCCGGGCCCGCGGCGGTGTAGGGCCAGTGGGCGGGCGGGGCGGTGGGGTACCGTCGCGCGTGGCCCCACGACCAACGTTGTGGGCTGCGGCTGGGGACTTCTCCTACCCCCCGCGCCCCGCAACCGTGGTAGCCACCCCCTGGCGCCCTTCTACGCTGGCCGAGCCTGCCACTGGGGCCGTTGGGGGGGTTGAGCGGAGGGGGAGGAGGAGCCGCGGGGGAGGAGCCGACCGCCGGCCCCGCTGCGGACGGGTGTGGAGTGCAGACGTGGCCAGGGCACATGCCGCCGTGGGGTCAATGCATTGCCGCCGTCGCGTCGGGGGGAGGGTGTGGAGGGGGTGGAGGGGGGGAAGGGGCCATTCCCGGTCGTGGGTGGCGGCGGCCATGCGGTGTGGAAGACCAACGGAAAGAAGGTGTCAAAGCAGTCAACGCAGCTCCATGGAACAACCATGACAGAGTCGAGGGAACAGAGATCGAAGAAACAACGTAAGTGTACATACAGTACACTGGACGAACGCCGACCCGGTGGCCGCTCGCCGCCGTCGACGGCAGTGCGCGTACTACTCGACGCCGCCGCGTTGGTCGGGGCACAACTCCTGCAGTGCGGCAGCTGAAAAAGAGGCTCTCTGTAAAGGACGTGACCATCGGCCCCCCGCAAGCCCGCGGTGGCGGCCACATCCACTCCCTTTGCGTGCGGCTCTTCTTCGAGCGGCGATGACCCACCGGGGGGGGGTGCCAGCGCCCGTGTTCCCGCCGGCGGCTGGGAAGAGAAGGGATAGCAGATGCGGAGGGAGCGACAGGCGCTTACGCATGTGACTCAAGGGACCCCGGGGGGCGGAGGCAGGGACATGTATTGCAGCTTCACACCCGCCTCTTCAGCTTCGTTCTTTAGCCGCCCAGTGACCATTCCCCCCTCCCCCCCTGACCCTGACCATCGTCTGGCTGTCATCCATTCCTCTGTGACGCTCTGAACCTCCACCTACAGGAAGCGCATCCACAGTACAGCTGAGGCAGGGACGTACACCCGCCGCCGACAGCTTCAATCCACACAGCCGCCCAGTGATCATCCCACTTCCCCCCACCATAAGTAGCTCCCATCCATAGTTCTTCTGTTTTCTTGTAATCAGGGCATAAGATTAGTGCCCTCTCACTCGTGTACCCCTCACAAAAGTACAATCCATGTCGCCCATTTCCCCGGGTGGCAACACCCCCCTCCCCCCCCCCCCCAAAGTAGTGCAGTTCCTTTCGAGCCAAAAGGTGTCAACGCAACCACGACCGCGTCACGCGTGCTCCCCCACCTCCGCGGCAGCCGGGACGTGGCACGCACCGGGCGGCCACCGGGCGGCCACCCCCGTGCACGGTCACGCACCGCGAGCGCCGACGGCGCGCCGCCCGCCCTCGAGGGCGACCGCCACGGGGGCGGGGGGGGGGGGGGCGGCGCCGGTGGTGGGCGCCTCCGCCAGGCCGGCCACACGCTGGGACCCCATGAGGGGGGGGGGGCATGCGCGCCACCACCCTCCCTCCTCCCCACCGCCCTTGCCAACCACCCCGCGGGAGGGGTGCGTGGGTGGGGGGGGGCCCCCGCTTCCTCCCCCCCCCCCCCCCCCCCCCCGCGCGGCTGCCACACCGCCCTGCCACCGCGGTGGTGTGTGTCAATGGTCGGGGAGGCCACCGCCAGTGACGCCGCCGCGGCAGCTGTGGCCGCCGCGGCGCCGGGCCGTAGCCGCCAACGCACGCGGGTTGAGGGGGGGGGGGGTGGATGGCCCCACCGCCGCACGGTGGTCGGCCAGACCGGCCGCCCCCCCCCCCCTCCCTGTCCCGCCTCCGTGCGGCCGGCACAGCGGCGGCCGCCGCTCCGCCCGCAGCGGCGGCGGCGCCCCCCCCCCTCTTGCCTCCCGTCCCTGTGCAAGGACAGCCGCTGCGGCCGGGTGCAGAGGGCTGGGGGGGGGGGGGGGGGGATGACACACCCCGCCCGCAGCGCGGCGCGGTATGGCACGGCGGCCGGGCAGCCGGGGAGGGGGGCGAGGGGGGCGGTGGCTGGGCGGGCAATCCCCCCCCCCCCCGCGCCGCACGCTCTGTCCTCCTCACCACCGGCCTTGCAGCGCCACACCCAGCTGCTACTGTCACCACCGACGCTCGCCGCTCCCGTCTCTTCCCTTCCCCCCCCCCCGCGTCTGTCCCTTCTGTCTTTGGAGCCCCGCCGGTAGGCCACCACGTACTGTACACGCCGCCGCCGCCGCCGAGGCCACCCGCCCGCGGGGGTGGGCGTGCGCCACGCTGGCAGCGGGTCTGCGCCCGCCCGCTCGCCCCCGGCCGTCTGCCCACTGGCCGGCCTGCCGGCCGGCGGTTGAGCCGCCGGCCCAGCTATGCGCCCCCGGCCGCTGACGTGGCCCCCTCGCGGGGGCGGCGCCAGCCGACGGTCCCCCCCCTCCGTCCCCCCCCCCCGCCGCACCCGCCGCCGTCGCCCCATCCGCCGCGCCCTGCACACGCGTGCGCGTCCCGACGAGGCGAGGGTGGGGGGGCGAACCGCCCTGCTGGTGCGGCTGCGTGGCACGTTTTGGGGGAGTCGAGCGGGTGGGCGGGGCCGGGGGAATGGTGCTGGCGGTGGGGGTGGTGGTGGTGGTGGTGGGGGGGTGGTCCGTCTGCAGACGCCCTCTCGTTGGGGGCGGCTTGTGTAGGAGGCACCCCGGGCAGGGGGGGGGGGGGGGGGGGGTTCCTCCCCCAGGAGGACCGTGGCGTGGAAGGGCAACGACCCGCCCTGCGGCCTGGCCTCCCGCCCTGCCGGCCAGCCGCGCCGCCGGTGCGCGCGCGCGCGCGCGCGCGCGCGTGGCGGCGGCCGCACCGCCCACGCGCCACTGTGTGCGGGCCGCCGCCGCCGCCGGCCCAGACGTGGCGGCCGAGGCGGGCGGGGCAGAGGGGGCGGGGGGGGGGGGAGGGCAAGGTGCAGCAGCAGCGTTTTGTGGGGTGGGGGTCCCCAGCAGCGGGCGCGCCGCCAGTGGGGGGCGGCGGAGCCATGGGCGCCTCGTGGATGGTTGGGGGTAGGGGGGGTGGGGGGGGTGGGCCGGCCGCCCATGACGGGGGGGGGGCGGGGGGTAAGGTGGGCGCTGCGGCCCCCTTCCTCTGCAGGGCGCTTGCAGAAGTCGTCGCCGGCTGCTGGTGCCGCCCGGCAGGGGGCGGTGGCACGGTGGTAGCTCCAGCGGCCAACGCTGCTGTGGAAGCCGCGGCGGTTGTGGTAGTGGCACCGGCGGTGCCGGCGGCCGCGGAAGCGGCGGCGGCGGCGGCGGCGGCGGCGGCGGCGGCGGTGACGGCGGTGGCGGTGGCGGTGGCGGTGCGCGGCGGCGGCAGGCATGGCGCTCAGCACCCCCCCCAGCTCCCCCACCCCCGACGCCCCCTCCCCCGTCGCCAAACCACATCTGTCGTCGCTCTGTCGTCGCCCCCCCCCGCCCCCCCTCCCGGGACGCCTGCCGCCGCCGCACCCCTCCCTCCCCCCCCCCCACGCAACGGCGCGCCGGGGCGGTACGGTGCGCCAGCGCATGGGGCGCCGTCGGCCGGTCCCACCGCGGCGCGGCGCGGCGGCGGCGGAAGCGGCGGTGGCGGTGCGGGAGGCGGGCGGCGCACAACCTCTCCCTCCCGCACACCATCCGGAGGACAGGAAGAAGGGGGTGGGGGGGTGGGGGGTGGGGGTGGTGTGAGCCCGGTTGCATCCCCCCCACGCGCGCCACCTGGCAGCTGCCACGCCGGGTGGTGGGGGCGGGTGGGCGGCCCCCTGGGGGGACGAGGGGGGGGGGCGGGGTTGGGGGAAGGGGGACAGAGGGGGGCGGTGTAAAAAAGCCGGCTCAGCCTTGTGGGAGGGGGGGGGGGGGAGGAGGTGGGAGTGTGGGGGAGGGTAGCGGTCGCCGCGGGACGGGGCGGGGCGGGGCGGGGGGAGGGGAGGGGAGGGGAGGCGGGGCGGCGCACGCCGGCGGCAGGTGGCACGGCGGTAGCGGCCGCTGCGGGAGCGCCGGGCGGTCGGGCACTGTCCCCCCCCCCCCCCCCCCCCCGCCCACCCACACACATCCCCACCGACCGCCGCTGGACGTCTGCTGCACCCCCGTCCGCCCCCCGCTCGCCCCCCCCCCCCTCCCCCCCCCTCTTCCTCTCCTGCTCCTCCTCCACCAACCACCCGCCGACGGCGACGGCGGCGCGAGGAGGGAGGAAAACGGCACAACCGGGTGTGTGTGTGTGTGTGTGTGTGTGTGTGTGTGTGAGGCAGCGTTGAGGGAGCAGCCGCCGGCGTGGGGGGTGGGCGGGCGGCGGCGGTGGTGGCGGCGGCGCGTGAGGGATTTGGGGTGCCTACCACCCGCCGCTGCCGCCGCCGCCGCCGCCTCCGCCGCTGCCGCCGCTTGCCGCCGTCGCGGCCTGGCGCATTGAAGGGCCTGCGTGTGTGCGTGTGGGGGGGGCGAAGAGGGGAGTGGGGGCGGTCTTGTCGCGTGCAGCGGCGGCGGCCGGCCTGCGCCCGTCCATGGCGGTACGGCCAACGACGGGGGGTGGTGGTGGTGGTGGTGGTGGTGGTGGTGGTGGTGGCGGTGGAGTTGGTGGGGGAGGTGACGGCGGCGGTGCAGCCGGTGACGCTCGTAACGGCAGCGGCGGCGGCGGCGGTGGCAGCGGCGGCGGCAGCGGCAGCGGCGGCGGCGGGATGGAACCCGCGGGTGACCGCGTCGGCGGTGCGGCAGGGGGGAGGGGGGTCACCGGGGGGGGTGGCCCCCGCGGCGGCGCCGTCGGCGGCAGCGGCCGCCGCCGGCTACCCCCTCGGCGGGCACCCGCCGCAGGCGCACGTCCCGCAGCAGCGGCAGCAGCGGGCGGTGGCGGCGGCGGCGGTGGCGCTGGCGCGTGGCACTGGCGCAGAGCCGCGGGGGTGGTGGCGGTGGTGGTCGCGGCGGTGGTGGGGGCGGCGACGGCCGCGCCGGCCAGCGTCGTTGGCGGCGGCGCGGCGGCTGGGGCGGGCGCCGCCGCGGCCACGGCCGGCCCGCCGTGGCTCCCCGCCGCCGGCCGGCAGATTGTGGTCAACTTCCCGCCGCCGTCGGTGGCGACCCCCCCCCCCCACCCGCCCCCCCCGTTACGGACGGGGGCGGCTCCCCAGAGGCAACGCCGACGGTGCCGCCCACCGAGGAGAGCCCGCCCCCCCTCGTGCCCCTCCCCACCCGCACCCTCCTCACGGACCTGTCGGTCACCACGTCGGGCGGCGGCGGCTACACCGACGCGGTGGACGAGTGCGTGCGGCGGCTGGCGGCGGCGGCGACGGGCACCGACGCGGCCGCGTGGGAGCTGCTGGGGGAGCCGTCCTTTGAGGAGGGCGGCGACGACGCGGTCGGCCCGTGGTCCGCCCGCTACACTACCCGCCTGCCCGACGCGCGCACCCCCGACGGCGACACGTCGGCGGCGCTGCGGGTGGAGGCGTGGCGGGAGTTTGTCGGCAGCGGCGCCTTTGACGACGCCGTCCCCGACCAGTGCCCCGACGTGGACGGCGGGGTGTCGGCAGAGCTGGACGGGGAGCCCATCGTGACGGGCGCCCGTGGCAGCGCAGACAGTGATGACGACGATGAGGACACGGACAGTGACGATGGCGACAGCGACGACGAGGAGGAGCCGACGCAGACAACGACGCCCGCCGACGGCGGCGACGACGACGACGGCCTCGGCGCGGGGGCGATTGCGGGCATTGTGGCGGCGGCGCTGCTGGCGCTGCTGCTGCTACTGCTGTGCTGCTGCTGCGCGTGCCTCCGGCGGCGGCGCACCCGGGACCGCCCCGCGGCGGGGGGGGCGGGGCGGCGGCCGCACGCGGCGCGGCCGTCGACCGACACGTCGTCGGCCGCGCTGCGGCGGCTGGGCACCGGCGACGTGCAGCCGGTGCCGCCGCTGTCGCCGTCGTGGGGCGGGGGCGTGCCGCCCGCCGACGACGGCGGCGCCGACCCGGCGTCGTCGTCCACCGACCTGGTCGTCCTGCCCGCCCCGCCGCCGCCCGTGTGGCGGCCCGACGGGGTGGCGGCCCGGCGGTCCTCCTCCTCCTCCCGCTCCTCGGACGGCGCCTACGCGCTGGACGGGGCCGACGATGAGGAGCGGTACGACACGCCGCCGTCGTCGCTGCTCGGCATGATCCGCAGCCCGTCCAGCCGCGACACGGGGAATGGCCTCCACGACTACCACATCTCGGTGGGGCCGGTGCGGCCGTCGGACCCGCCGCCGCCGCCGGGCTACCTCACCACCGACGGGGGGGCGGCGGTGGGGGCACCGCTGGGGGGGGAGGACGGCGGCGAAGGAGGGGTGCCATGGCGCCCCGGAGGGGGGGGGGGGGCGGGGGGGCCCCCCGGGGGGGGGGGGGGGGGGTCGACGTGGACGGCATGGAAGGCGTCGGGCCGTTTTCGCCCTAAAGCGCTTGTGGGGGGGCGACGTCGTTGGGGAGGGCCAGGGAGAGAGGAGGGGTAAAGGGCGGTGGTGCAGAAGGTGTGGGAGGGCAGAGGGGTCGTGCGAGGGGCGGTGGGGGGGGGGGGTGGGGGGGGTGGGGGGGGCAAAGGCGGGCGGCAGCAGCAGCAATCAGCGGGGGGGTGGGCGGCGGGGAGGGTCCACCAGCTACCTCATTTATTTTTTTTCGTTTTTCCTTGTCACCCTTGTCCCCCCTCCTCCCCGAGCTCCCTTCTCTTTCTCCATGTTTCTTCTGTTCTTCCTTCTTGTGTGCAGCCGTCGCGCGGGATGCGCACCCCGTCGCCACCACCCACCTGTCGGGGAGTCTTTGAGGGCGGTCCCCGTGGCGCCACGTCCGCCGGTGGGGGCACCCAACCGGCTCTCCCCGCCCGTCGCTTCCCAACCGCCTTCCGTACCCCACCCCCGCGGGGGCGCCCGTGATAGCCCCTCCCACGCCGCGCCGCGGCGGCCCGCTGCCCCGCGCACCGGCGGGACACGTTGGGACACACCACCAGGGAACCGTTGCGTTGCCGCGGGGACCCCCCCCGCGCGTCTGCGCCGGCCGCCGTGCCCGGCCGCGGGCAGGCCGCTAAGGGGGCGGGCCTCCCGGCCGACCTCCCCCGACCGCACGCTGCGTGCGCCATGGCTCGCGTTGGGACCGCGGCGCCACCGTGCGGAGGAGGCCCGCGCTTCTTTGACGACACGCTGCCAGGCATACGCCGTTGCACGTGCGCCATCTGCAATGTCAATCCCCAGCGGCAGGGGCTGCCGGCTCCAGTGGTGTGCTGCAGCACGCCGCTGGGGCCAGCGCTGGAACCCACCTGTGGGAATACAAAACCTGCCCCCAAACATTGAGCCAGGTCGGCAATGCTCATGCTTGAATACCTGTCGCCGTGTGGCACATGTACAGGGACATAACTCACACTACCAAGGAAAGGAAGAGATAAAACAGACAAGGACAAGGGCAAGGCATGATCTATGTACACGAAGGCCACGAAGCAGCATGCAGCGGCGCACAGAAAGAGCCGCGACCGGCGGGGAAGCCGGGCGGCGCGCGCGCGGCGACGACCAAAAAAAGAAAAAGGTATCCGCCCTCACGGTTCAGGCAAGCGGCCAAACTCGCGGGAGGGTGTGTAGGCCGACACGACCTTGCTCACCACCGACGGCACCTGCGTACACGCGCCGCCACCCGAGCCCGTCATCAGCCACTTGGTCGTCCGCTTCCGCTCGCACCACTGGTTGCCCAGAAAGTCGCACGCGTACGACGGGGACGCGTTGGACTCGGTGCGGCACTTGCCCGGCTGCCCGTCGATCGGCACGGTGGTGGTTGGCGTTGCGGCTTTCGCGCCACACTGGCAGCCACAAGCGAGGGTCACCTCGGAGAAGAAGGCCGCCGCATTGGGATCGTTGGCGCTCTTTTGGGTGACGGCGTAGATAATGAGCAGGCGGTCAATCGGCTCAGGGTACGAGACAAACGCCTTGCACTGGCCCGCCGGATCGTCCATAAAGGGGCAGTCTGGGAAGAGGGGGGGGGGGGTTGACGCACAGAAATACCAGACAAAGGAGGGGTGGGGTAGCAGCCAGTGGGTGCGACAGCAAGCCAGCAAAAGCCACCACAATCAACCGCGTCAGTCAGCCGCGCTTGTCGCTCACAGCCGCTCACCATCCAGTCTCCCGGACACCCGCAACTGCCACCTCCTGCCGCCCCCCCCCGCCCCAAGCGTCCCCGCCAGTACATGCAGACCACCTACTCTTTGTCTCAGTCCACGAGCTGTACGCGGCACCGTCAATAAGCAGGTCCTTTGCCGGGAAGCCCACCTCCTTGAGCGACCCTGCCGGCACCCGGAACTGCTGCACCGCCACCAGCGACCCCTGCTTAGTCGTCATGGTCGGCCGCACGACGGCACCGTCCGCCATGCCCAGGCTGCTCATTGTCTCGCGCCAGCCATCGGCCGGGTCCTTCACAGGCTGTGCATCAATGTCCTCCAGCACCAGGTCTGCCGAGAACTTGAAGCCATTGGCCTCAACGAGGATGCCCTGGAAACCCTTGTACGTCGGCAACTGACCGTCGCGGCCCGTGCCCGTCACGCAATGCTGGTCATTCTCGTGGCTGACCACCGTGTAGTTGCTGTCGGTGTTGGGATACGCCAGACCGGTGGCCAGCGCCGCCATCGTCGTGCAGCCGCCAACGTCCACCTTGGTCGCCTTCAGCTCCCGCCCGTCCGACATCTTGTACACCCCCCCCGCCGACGCCAGCACCCGGTGGACGGGCACAAACTCACACACCTTGGCCTCGACTGCAGCGGCGAGCGTGCCCAGCACCACCGCGGCCGCCACAGTGGTGAGCCTCGCAGGCAGCGTGCGGGCGGCCTTGCCCCCCACCCCAGCTGTTGTGGCCATCTCGTCCGAGGGAAAAAGGAAGGAGGGAGGGAGGTGGCTGTGACGGGGAGAAGGGGGTGAGGGGAGGCGGCCGAGGGTCGCAGCGGAGGGGACGACGGCGGGATGGGTTGTGCTCGAGTGGGTGTGACTGGGCGGGTGGGGAGCCGTCTGGACCGACGAGGTGTACCGCGGCCGCAAGTCTTATACCCCCGCCCAGTCGGGCTCACCCCACCTGGAGCGCCCATGACTCCTCGCCCATCAAGACCGCTGGCCCGACCGCACCAATCGCGACAGCTCGTCCGAACAACCACGCGCTTGCCTGCAATCCTGCCCCCCCGCCGCCTCTACCCTCGCCTGCACGCCCGAGCCGCGGCGGCGCCGTGACGGCATCGCGATGGCGGTGGGGCCCCACCCCCGCGGGTGGTGGCCCCCACGAACGGTACACCCCCGCCCATGCGGGGGGGTAAAGGGGCGGGAAAGGGGAGCAGGGCGGCCTTGAGATGGGACAGATGCCCGCCAGACGGCCGGCCGGCAGGAAGGCGCCCCCGATTCCAACGCCCCCTCCGTCATTCTTGAGAGAAGGCGCGGGAGGGGCTTTGTTGAAATTGGGGGCGCGCACCGCACCCGCCATCATCGCCATGGGGGATACTCCCGTCGTCATCCCCAAGGGCGTACCTTCGTCGTCATCGCCACCGGCGTATCCCCGTGGCGATGACGCTGAGCCGCGGTGGCGATGACGGTAGGGGCGGTCGAGGTAGGGGCGTGGCGGCTGCTGCATAGGCGGCTGCTGAGGGAGGGGTGGCTGCGGCTGCTGTCCGTGAGACAGGTGGCAGGCAAACCTGGCCGGGGGGGACAGTGGCCAAATTTGATGGCACGTGGGGACTGATCACGCGCAGTTGCCAGGTCTAGATGGAAGGCGGCTACTAAAGATCAAGCACAGCGCACAGAGGCGGCTTGGGCATCTAACATTTAGATCAGGGGTTCTCAAGGGTACTTCTTTCAAGCGTAGTTGCGCGTAGTTTTCAAGCGTACATACGCGGTTTCTTGAACTTTCATCGATCTGGGAGAACTACACTTGTTCGCAGCCGTACCGGAAGATCGTACGCTTGAAGTCGAGTCTGGCGAGTAGATAATTCAATTACACAAATACCTCGCAAAAACCAAACCGGGCTTCCGCCACCGGCGCCGCGGCCTCCCTGTTCCCGCCGCGAGCTGGGGGGGGTTGCGCGAGTTCGCCCACTGGACTCCTCTTCTTTCATGATATATCTATCTGCCCCCCCCCCGACCCATCCCCTTCACCCATCTGCTGTTTCCCTCACAACCCCAGCCCCGCCGCCCGTGCCGCCGCGATGGTTTCTCCCCCCCCTACCGTGTCTGCCTGTCCCATGGCCGGTGCCAGGGGCGGGGGCACCCTGTTCGAAGCGCGACCGGTCTGCCTCAATCGATGGGGACAACCACCCGCGTGGGCGTAGTTTCGGTGATGCTGCGGCAGCTGCTGTGGCTGTTCTCGCGGGAAAGGGGAGTAGCGATATGGATTGGGATGGGTGGGGGGGGTGTTGGCCAGGAAGGAGAGTGAGCGGCGGGGCCTTATCAAGTTAGAGCGCTTGGCTGCATCGTAGAGGTGGCGACGGGTGCGGGAGAAGTGTAGCAATATGGTTGTCCGTATTGTGACCCTAATACCAGGGGGGCTACTTCTAATCCTTAACTTTCAATTTGAGAGTCCGAGCTGGTCACGGTATCTATAAGTTACGTATGACCAGAGGGACTTGCATCTTGGGGTGGAGGGTAGTTAGTAGTGTCTCCGAGGGTTTATAACGAGGGGGCCGGTGGCGAATCCACCGCAGGCCAAGGTAGAACAACAAACCCCTCCCATTTGGGCTCCCATCTTGGTCCCGTGGCTTGCGCTCCAAGGACAGCAACCTTGGCCTCCCGGTGACGTTGGTGCCGATCTCCCTTGGTGAGTGTTCCCTGAGAGTGGACGTGCGACGGATTCCTATTGTGCTACATTGGTGGAGCAGCAGGGGACGGGTTTCCGTCACCCTTGTGGTGACGCCGTCTTCGGCCCTGGCACACGGATAGGGATCCGGTCCTTTTCTTGTACTCGTGGTGTTGCGACCTGATCGATTGTGTTGAGCTTTTACCTGTGACTGTGACATACTGTTACTCTCCCCAATCTACCCCCTCGCTCTCTTATTCGTGGTGATCGTTGCGTCGGTGGACTGATTGTGACTATGTCTACCCAAGAGACGGGGAACGTTCAAGATGACGGATCGGCGTCGACGCCGACTCCGGAGGTGACTACGGGAACCGGGATCGGGAACCCGATCGATAACATTGAGACGCCAATGCTTTCCGGTGCCGGATCGACGTTTGGCACGGCTCGGACGGCAGGAGGCGGGGGCCCGCCTCAACTGTCGTCGACCGACCTCACTCCGCCGCCTCCTTCACCAGGGGATTCCCTGATGGCATCATTGGCCCGCATCGAGGCCCGGTTTTCCGGGCTCGACGCCCGTCAAGATCGGACGGAGGACGCAATGGCAGTGTTGATGTCAACACGGCACACGACGGGACCCCGTCGTGTTCCTCCCACACCGGTACGGTTCGAACCGGCCGGACTACTTTCGGAGTCCACCAGGGTCAATCCCGGGGTTGCTACTCCTGGACAACCCCGGGACACAATGGGGTATGGGTCCGACTCGTCGGCAGAGTTGGAACGGAGTCACACGGAGCGATACGCTCGGAGCACCCGAAGCGGACTCCGCGGACACGACCCGGCGGATACGTACGCCGGGGGAGAGTCGGTTATTGGGGGAGGGGGTACCCTCTCGCAGTACCCCCACGACGAAGGAGGCCAGGCAACTCGGGTTCCCGAGGTGCCGACGCCTGAAGTACCATCTTCAGTGGTGGAAGCTATGACCGCCCAGGTAACTGCGAGCCTACTGACGCGGATGGAGTCCGATGAGTTCGCGCATCAACTGGCTAAGCGACTGGATATCCAGGACGCTGACACGGAGATCGTCAACGAGGTCTTCCGGTCGGTTCTTACTCCGGAACGTTATCGTTTGGAGGACCGCTCTACCACCGTATCGGAATCGATGCGTAATACGTCGCATCGGGCGATCCGCTCTATGCAGACCCTTATGAAGGGAGTCCCTATGTTCGGGGGGCCGAACGGACGCCCGTTGGCAGTCATCGGCTTCTTGACTAGCTTCAAGGCAGCCGCAGACAAGGCGCTCGTTAACGAGGGGCTGGCCCTGGAGATCCTCCCGTTCTTTGTTGATGAACGGGTGCGAGGCATTCTTCGCCAGGCATCCCCGATGCCGGGAATGAGGGTCGCGGCCACCCCCATGGATTACCGTGGGATATTGAAGGAGCTGCTGAGCAGCTACCTCAGTGAGGACAAGTGCGAGGACCACTATCGGGCCCTTCGCACTGCCACCGCCCAGTCCTGGGAGGATGAGGAGATGTTTGGACGCCGGATCCAAGAGCTCGACTACGAGCTGGGGAAGCTCCTCGGAGAAGGGGAGCTACGGGCCATCCTGTTCGCAGGAGTACCCAACTACGTGCGGATATCCGCACGGGGCGCCAACACGGCACGGACGAACTTCAGTCGACTGATGCATATGTGCAAGTCCCTAGGGGACGCCTACCGGGTTCTACACCCGGAGTGTGCCTTGGCCCCGAAGCCCAAGGGTGAGGGAGGCAAGCCCAGTCTTACCCCGGTACCGAGGCAAGAGAAGGTGGAACGTAAGGCCGCACCAGTACTGGTGGCGACCGAACATACCCCTATTGGTGAGGATGACCCTCTAGTCGACCAACAGGGCCACCTGTTGCTACCGGCGACGCCGGTGATTGATGAACATGGTACGGTAGCGTACATCGCCCCGGCTGGAACCCAGTTCCAGGTCAACGAAGGAACGGGACGGCGCGTCCCGTATGTGCGGACTACGGGGTACTCCCCGGTGACGGATAACCCTCACCAACCCTTGCCAACATGGGCGGTGCGCACGGAGGCACCTCCGCAGATTGCGGGCCGACCCAACCGGTTGGGGGAGTCCATGTTCCGGTTGACCCAAGGACCCAAGGCCTACCAGGGAGCAGGCACTCGGGCGCCCGAGGGAGGCAACCGTAGCTACGGGGCTACCCCGATGCGAACTCAAGGGGGGACCGGCACGTCCGGGTGTATGTTGTGTGGGGATCCCCAGCACTGGGTGTCTTCCTGCCCACTCATCCCCGAGGAGTCTCGGCGGGCAGCGGCGCAACGCAAGGCATCCACCGGGGGGTATCCCGCCCGAGCACCCGGACCCGCACCGGGTAGGCAGCCAGCTCCAGGTGGAGTACTGGCCGTCGAGGGGGCACCTCCTCAGCCGGATGTCCCGGCGGACAGCACCCTACCAAGGGCGGGAAACGAGTAAGAGGAAGGATGACCGGGGGGCGCTGGGGTTACCCAAGCAAGCCACCCCGGAGTACCGCGGGGAAAGCCCCACGGAGAGCGCGGTTGAGCCGACGCCGCATCAACCCCCGGGTACACCTTCCGGCCCCGACGACACGGCGTCAGGGGATTGATGACCAACCTCCAAGGTTGGGAGGAGAGGACGGGAAGCCCCGTCACGTCGAACCAGACAAGGGCCCTGTTCAGGATGCCCGAGCTACACCGGATATCGGTGTAGGACATGTGTTGTTTACCTTGGAGAACTTCAAGGTATCAGCCACACTGGGGGTTGACCCCCAGTCGACACGATCGTACTACCCTGTACTGGACACAGGGGCTGGACCCAACCTTATCCGGAAGGATACCCTCCCGGAAAAGTGGCTTCCACGAGTCAGAGTGACTCGGGGACCCACCATCAAGGACGCGAATGGTCGACTCATTCGTACGACCGCAGCGATGTCGCTGCAGGTTACCATCGGGGATCTCACCACGGAAGTTGACTTCCTGGTATGTGAAACGCTATCGGTGCCCTGCATACTGGGGTGCACCTTCATCAACGTTCACGTTGATGCAATCCGGCCAGGCCGGAGGACCGTCGAGCTTCAAGAAGCCGACGGGACGAAGCGAGGACACACGGCTATCGTCAGGGACCTGACGCTACAAGGAAGCCACGTTAACGTGGCTGAGGTGTACGCAAGCGTCGAGCCGAAGACACTTCGGTTGGCCAAGCGAACTCGCTTTGAGCCGTTGTCAGAGACAGTCCTCCCGGTTAACTGCGACCTCGCAGGCATCTGCAGAGTCCAGTCCAACCTACGGACGTACAAGCGCCATGGGTTGACCATGGCCAACGGTCTCATAGACCTCCCAGCAGGAGGGTCGTCCCTCCTAGTGATGGCGAACTATCGCCGTAAGGCAGTCACCCTCCCGAAGGGAACTATCCTCGGGATTGCCGAACTCTACGAAGGAGATATCCTTACCCCTGATAAGGAAGGTCAAGTGGAACCACTTGAAGTACTGGCGGTCGCCGAGACCACCGAGCGACAGCAACCCGATGACGGGAAGCCTAACCCATCGGCGGCTCCGGCGGACCTGCCGCCAAAGGACCAAGAGGCCTTGAAGGCACTGGCCGAGGCTGACCTCGACCACCTTCCCCCTTCGGTAGCCGAAGGGGTACGACGGATGCTAAGAAAGCATGACGTTATGTGGACAGGCGGGGCCTTGGGGACCATTGGGGCAACCCAACATCGTATAGACCTGGTACCAGGCGCACGACCCGCCCGCTCACAACCGCACCGAGCGGGACCTATGCAACGAGAGATCGTTGATGGAGAAGTGAAGAGGATGAGTGAAGCTAAGGTGATCCGACCTTCGATGTCGGAATGGGGTGCCCCAGTCGTTATTGTGCCGAAGAAGGATCAAACCCCTCGGTTTTGCATCGATTATCGACGCCTCAACTTGGTTACCAAGAAGGACTCATACCCTTTACCAAGGATGGATGAATGCATCGACTCCCTGGGGGAGGCTACGGTGTTTACCACCATCGACTGCAATGCCGGATACTGGCAGATCCCGGTGGCGGACGAGGATAT
Source organism: Pyropia yezoensis (assembly GCA_009829735.1). Classification (NCBI taxonomy): domain Eukaryota; phylum Rhodophyta; class Bangiophyceae; order Bangiales; family Bangiaceae; genus Pyropia; species Pyropia yezoensis. Next base: position 8,232,116 of record CM020619.1, read on the forward strand.
CCCCAAGACGGCATTCGTCTGTCACAGTGGAGTGTACGAGTTCCTAAGGATGCCCTTCGGATTGTCCAACGCCCCCGCTACATTCCAGCGGGCTATCGACATCATACTGTCGGGGGTGAAGTGGCGTAACTGCCTAGTGTACCTCGATGACGTCATCGTCTTCTCGCGTAACATGGATGACCATGTACAACATGTTGACGAGGTACTCACCCTCTTGAGGAACGCCGGGGTAACCCTGCGTCTGAAGAAGTGCGCCTTCTTCCAACAGACGGTCGAGTATCTGGGCCACCAGATAACCCCTGGTAAACTAGGGGTACTCGAAGCCAATACCCGGGCACTCCGGGATGCCCGGTTCCCTAACACCCAGACGCAGCTCAAGAGCTTCCTGGGAATGTGCAATGTATACCGACGGTTCGTCAAGGACTTCGCTCGGATAGCTAAACCGTTAACGGTTCTTACGAGCAGTACCTTACCCAAGGTACTCCAACCCCCTTCGCCTAGCGAAGAGGAGGCATTCGAGTCGCTGAAGCGAGCCCTACTAGCCCCACCCGTCCTTGCGTTACCGCATAGACGGGGTACCTTCGTCATCGATGTCGATGCGTGTGATACACAAGTGGGATGCACCCTGTTACAGGGAGAGACGTTGATAGGTACCGACAACGTTATCCCGGACCTACGTCCGGTAGGGTACTTCAGCCGGACACTCAACCCGGCTGAGCGGAACTATAGTGCCACCGAGCGTGAATGCCTCGGAGTTATATGGGCAGTGCAACTGCTCCGTCCATACCTGGAGGGCTCCAGGTTCATCGTGAGGTCCGACCACGAACCCCTACGATGGCTCCTCAACCTTGGTGACAAGGATTCCGATAGCCATGGGAGGCTAGCCCGATGGAGGCTGAAGATGGCCGAGCACGACTACCGCACGGTGTATAAGGCTGGGTCAACCCACCACCTCGGAGACGCGTTGTCTCGACTCGACACCCCGAGCGGGGATACCCGCCCGGTGGACGAGGACATCCCGGTAGTACCGGTGTGCATGGTGGGTAATGCTACCCAGGGTATGGCTGACCATACCATGGCACACCTTGCGTGCCCATTGACCCTCGCGGACTTCCGCGAGGCACAGGCCAACGACGATGACTGTAGACGTCATCGTGCTAACCTCCTGGCCGGTACGGCCGGCATCTTCTACGAAAACGAAGACGGACTCATATACCGGCGGGCACCCGCCGATGGACGACATCAAGTCGTGGTTCCCGTGTCCTTACGGCAAGCCGTCATGAAACGAGAACATGAGAACCCTACAGCCGGACACCCGGGGGGTTCACGTATGTTCGCAGCAATGCGAAGGTTCTTCTACTGGCCAGCAATGGCCGTCGACGTGGTCGACCACGTAAGGGGATGCCACCCCTGTGCACGTAACCGCATGAGTCTACATAGGCGGGCGTCTGCCATGAAGCTATTCCCACCTGATGGGCCCAACGAGCAAGTCGCTATCGACATACTCGGGCCACTTCCGATAACGGAAGAAGGGAACAGGTACATCCTGGTCATGTCTGACCGCTTCACTAAGCTGTCAAGAGCGGCAGCCATCCCGAATGATACGGCATACACGATCATGAACGCAGTGGTTGACCACTGGATCAGTGCATACGGAGTCATGAAGCAACTCCTCTCCGATAACGGAGCAAACCTTACGTCGGCATTCTGCACTAAGGTCCTGGGCATGTTCGGTATCGAACCACGTCGGGCATCCGACTACCACCCGCAGTCCAACGGGCAGGTGGAGCGGTTCAACCGCACCATCGTAAAGATGCTACAGTGCTACGTGGCCGAGCACACGAACACTTGGGACAGGCTTCTGTCCGTACTCACCCTGGCATACAATGCCAGGCCACATCGGAGCACAAACATTGCTCCGCTGGAGTGGGTCATGCCACTAGGCGTCGGTAACTTGACGCTGCCACCCGGCAGGTGCACTCGGTATGATACACCGAAGGGCCGACCCGCCGAACGCATCCACCTAGCTTGGTTGGCCAAGCTATCGTGGATGATTCCTAAGCTCAAGGGTGCCCTTGACAGAACACAACTTCGATATAAGAAGAACTTCGACGCCCGACTACGGGTGCGCAACGCAACCCTGGTAACAGGTGACTGGGTCTATATCAGACACCAGAAGTTCCGAGGGAACAAGCTTATGCAACCGGTCAAGGGACCGTACCAGATCCTCCACGGAGATGACCACTCTGTTATCTTACACTCCGATACGGAGATTCAACGCATCAGCATGAATGATGTCACACCTGCTCCGATGCCGGAACAGCCTCAGCCGGTACCGGCTGGGTTGCTACATAAAGCTCTTACAACCCACCGGTCAGATGACCCGGTGGGACCGGATGGGATTCCATACCAAGTAGAGAGCGTGGTCGGACACACCGACCCGGACCTACCAGGACCCTGGTACGTCAAGGTTATGTGGGTCGGATACGACTCACCCACCTGGGAACAGGCGGCAAATATACCCCGCCAACTCCTCATGCCGTACATGAGGCGACGACGCCTACTGTAACAACCCAACCGACACCGACTTCGGCTGTTGGGGGGTGAGGCTTATACCTACTAAGTAGGGTGTGACATGGTTACGGCAGACTTAGGTTTCTAAGTCAAATCAGACTTAGGTTTCTAAGTCGAACCAAGCTTAGGTAGCTAAGTAGAGCTAAGCTTAGGTAACTAAGTAAAACCTGAACCTCAATAAGTTAACTTAAAGGTAAAGGCTAACTCCGATAATATCGAAGTAACTAGGGAGCTTACACGGGAGGATGACCTCCCCAAGCCAAGACACCAAGTGAGGGAGGATGACCTCCCCAAGCATGAACCTACCGGAAGAAGTTGGACGGGAGGCAAGGCACCACTGAGCCAGAAGGGGTACTCCCCAGGGCAGCAAACAGAGGCAAGCAATGCCCCCCAAAGGGGATGAGTTTATACTCACTACTACCCGGCTACCATAAGAGTTGCCGGGGCCCTCTCCCGCACAAACAATAGCACTCCTCAGTGGGTAGACCCACTGCCCGAGGGAGGCCACTCACGCGTAAGCGCGTAGACCTCCGTGCTCCACCGGTCGGCAACGTCACGACGGTCGACCACCCGAGTTACCTCGGTGCATAGCTGGACGAGGGTGCTGCGGCCAACCTCCACGTCCTCCAGAGCTTTCTGGAGGCGGTCCAGCACGCCACCGAAGCAACGCGCTGACCCAAGCAGCGCAGCACCTGGGGGGATATCCCCCAGCTAACAGAGAGACCCCCACGCATTGCGCGGGTAACAAGGGCGTCAACGCCCTCATACCAGAGACGGGGACCCCCGTCATGTAGGACAGGGGCGGGAGGTGACACTGGCGCAGCCAGAGGAGCCACAGGAGCCGACACGGCTACCACCGGAGCCGGTGGCACCTGATACGAGGCCGGTAGGACCCTACCGAAGGGGCTCCACCGTAACCACGGCGGTACTCCGCCCGACGACGGGACACCTCACGCTCCCCACCCACAGAGCCCCACTCTCGGGGACGACGGCCAACCGCCGCCGGCATCGGGTTACCGAACCACGGAGCAAGGACCTGAAGAGGGTCATGGATAACCATGGGAATACCCAGGTCAGCAACAGCCTCGGTGGATGCCCACCCATGGCAACTGGGCTCACCCGGCTGAGTACGCCGGACACGCAACGAGTGACGACACAAGGGGGAAGCCCCAGCCTGCGGGTCCCGGTACGGGGGAAGGGCCAGCACCCCAGCCCAGTTCACGGCATCGTGAACAGCCAGCAGGGCTTCGAACTCCCGGGCCAACCCGGTCTTGGCGGCTATCAGATCCACGCCCAACTGCGCGATGTGCCGACGGACACCCGTCGGAAGATGAAACAGACGACCCTGCCGGCGGACGGACAGCAAGAAGGATGAAGCCTGCCCGAGGGTAACCTCAAGGGTGAAGGTACCCTGCAACGGGTGGACCGGTCGCGAGGCCAACACACTCCCGAAGTAGCGAAGGCAGGAGCCGGTGTCAAACCGGAAAGCAGGGGCGGGTTCCACCCCTCCTGCCATAGCGGCGGGCGCACGGGAGTGTATACCGGAGCACGACCGTTGCCGGTCTGCAACGCACACGTTATATCCGTGCGGAACGCATTCGCCATGACACCATGGTTACGTCGCCAACTCGACGCCGACTTCAACCCCGCCATGGGCGGGTAGGGAGCCGTCAACGACAGATACGGGGGTACCCCCGGGTAGTAGTCAAAGTCGGGATACCGACCGGTACGGCTCACCGTCTCCCCAAACGCAACCGGCTCCGCCGCCGCCGCAATCCCCGAGCACTAGCCGGGTAGTCAATCTCCCGCGGCAACGCGGGGGCAATCAGGTCGCAGACCCGAAGTTGGGGTCGAGGTAGACCTCACCCCGTCCCACCCGGGTGCGCCAGAGCTGCGCATGCCGGTCGTCCGGCTGACTCAGGATCCAATGGTGTTCCACCCGGACCGCGTTCGGCTGGTTGACCAGCCGCACCAACTCCCGCTCCCAGCTCGGGTCCACCTTAACGCGGCGGGAGGACTCTCCACGGGGATGCACCAGGTGGAAGTCCACCCGCATACGCCATCGGACTCCCATCGACTCTTGCACCGTGAGGCCTCGAACCCGAGCCACCAAGTCGGACACCGACATGGCGGGTTGACCCGCCGCCACGGCGACGCCGCCACCCAACGGGG
>CM020619.1:8237361-8301281 GCA_009829735.1 Pyropia yezoensis
ACCATTGGGGCAACCCAACATCGTATAGACCTGGTACCAGGCGCACGACCCGCCCGCTCACAACCGCACCGAGCGGGACCTATGCAACGAGAGATCGTTGATGGAGAAGTGAAGAGGATGAGTGAAGCTAAGGTGATCCGACCTTCGATGTCGGAATGGGGTGCCCCAGTCGTTATTGTGCCGAAGAAGGATCAAACCCCTCGGTTTTGCATCGATTATCGACGCCTCAACTTGGTTACCAAGAAGGACTCATACCCTTTACCAAGGATGGATGAATGCATCGACTCCCTGGGGGAGGCTACGGTGTTTACCACCATCGACTGCAATGCCGGATACTGGCAGATCCCGGTGGCGGACGAGGATATCCCCAAGACGGCATTCGTCTGTCACAGTGGAGTGTACGAGTTCCTAAGGATGCCCTTCGGATTGTCCAACGCCCCCGCTACATTCCAGCGGGCTATCGACATCATACTGTCGGGGGTGAAGTGGCGTAACTGCCTAGTGTACCTCGATGACGTCATCGTCTTCTCGCGTAACATGGATGACCATGTACAACATGTTGACGAGGTACTCACCCTCTTGAGGAACGCCGGGGTAACCCTGCGTCTGAAGAAGTGCGCCTTCTTCCAACAGACGGTCGAGTATCTGGGCCACCAGATAACCCCTGGTAAACTAGGGGTACTCGAAGCCAATACCCGGGCACTCCGGGATGCCCGGTTCCCTAACACCCAGACGCAGCTCAAGAGCTTCCTGGGAATGTGCAATGTATACCGACGGTTCGTCAAGGACTTCGCTCGGATAGCTAAACCGTTAACGGTTCTTACGAGCAGTACCTTACCCAAGGTACTCCAACCCCCTTCGCCTAGCGAAGAGGAGGCATTCGAGTCGCTGAAGCGAGCCCTACTAGCCCCACCCGTCCTTGCGTTACCGCATAGACGGGGTACCTTCGTCATCGATGTCGATGCGTGTGATACACAAGTGGGATGCACCCTGTTACAGGGAGAGACGTTGATAGGTACCGACAACGTTATCCCGGACCTACGTCCGGTAGGGTACTTCAGCCGGACACTCAACCCGGCTGAGCGGAACTATAGTGCCACCGAGCGTGAATGCCTCGGAGTTATATGGGCAGTGCAACTGCTCCGTCCATACCTGGAGGGCTCCAGGTTCATCGTGAGGTCCGACCACGAACCCCTACGATGGCTCCTCAACCTTGGTGACAAGGATTCCGATAGCCATGGGAGGCTAGCCCGATGGAGGCTGAAGATGGCCGAGCACGACTACCGCACGGTGTATAAGGCTGGGTCAACCCACCACCTCGGAGACGCGTTGTCTCGACTCGACACCCCGAGCGGGGATACCCGCCCGGTGGACGAGGACATCCCGGTAGTACCGGTGTGCATGGTGGGTAATGCTACCCAGGGTATGGCTGACCATACCATGGCACACCTTGCGTGCCCATTGACCCTCGCGGACTTCCGCGAGGCACAGGCCAACGACGATGACTGTAGACGTCATCGTGCTAACCTCCTGGCCGGTACGGCCGGCATCTTCTACGAAAACGAAGACGGACTCATATACCGGCGGGCACCCGCCGATGGACGACATCAAGTCGTGGTTCCCGTGTCCTTACGGCAAGCCGTCATGAAACGAGAACATGAGAACCCTACAGCCGGACACCCGGGGGGTTCACGTATGTTCGCAGCAATGCGAAGGTTCTTCTACTGGCCAGCAATGGCCGTCGACGTGGTCGACCACGTAAGGGGATGCCACCCCTGTGCACGTAACCGCATGAGTCTACATAGGCGGGCGTCTGCCATGAAGCTATTCCCACCTGATGGGCCCAACGAGCAAGTCGCTATCGACATACTCGGGCCACTTCCGATAACGGAAGAAGGGAACAGGTACATCCTGGTCATGTCTGACCGCTTCACTAAGCTGTCAAGAGCGGCAGCCATCCCGAATGATACGGCATACACGATCATGAACGCAGTGGTTGACCACTGGATCAGTGCATACGGAGTCATGAAGCAACTCCTCTCCGATAACGGAGCAAACCTTACGTCGGCATTCTGCACTAAGGTCCTGGGCATGTTCGGTATCGAACCACGTCGGGCATCCGACTACCACCCGCAGTCCAACGGGCAGGTGGAGCGGTTCAACCGCACCATCGTAAAGATGCTACAGTGCTACGTGGCCGAGCACACGAACACTTGGGACAGGCTTCTGTCCGTACTCACCCTGGCATACAATGCCAGGCCACATCGGAGCACAAACATTGCTCCGCTGGAGTGGGTCATGCCACTAGGCGTCGGTAACTTGACGCTGCCACCCGGCAGGTGCACTCGGTATGATACACCGAAGGGCCGACCCGCCGAACGCATCCACCTAGCTTGGTTGGCCAAGCTATCGTGGATGATTCCTAAGCTCAAGGGTGCCCTTGACAGAACACAACTTCGATATAAGAAGAACTTCGACGCCCGACTACGGGTGCGCAACGCAACCCTGGTAACAGGTGACTGGGTCTATATCAGACACCAGAAGTTCCGAGGGAACAAGCTTATGCAACCGGTCAAGGGACCGTACCAGATCCTCCACGGAGATGACCACTCTGTTATCTTACACTCCGATACGGAGATTCAACGCATCAGCATGAATGATGTCACACCTGCTCCGATGCCGGAACAGCCTCAGCCGGTACCGGCTGGGTTGCTACATAAAGCTCTTACAACCCACCGGTCAGATGACCCGGTGGGACCGGATGGGATTCCATACCAAGTAGAGAGCGTGGTCGGACACACCGACCCGGACCTACCAGGACCCTGGTACGTCAAGGTTATGTGGGTCGGATACGACTCACCCACCTGGGAACAGGCGGCAAATATACCCCGCCAACTCCTCATGCCGTACATGAGGCGACGACGCCTACTGTAACAACCCAACCGACACCGACTTCGGCTGTTGGGGGGTGAGGCTTATACCTACTAAGTAGGGTGTGACATGGTTACGGCAGACTTAGGTTTCTAAGTCAAATCAGACTTAGGTTTCTAAGTCGAACCAAGCTTAGGTAGCTAAGTAGAGCTAAGCTTAGGTAACTAAGTAAAACCTGAACCTCAATAAGTTAACTTAAAGGTAAAGGCTAACTCCGATAATATCGAAGTAACTAGGGAGCTTACACGGGAGGATGACCTCCCCAAGCCAAGACACCAAGTGAGGGAGGATGACCTCCCCAAGCATGAACCTACCGGAAGAAGTTGGACGGGAGGCAAGGCACCACTGAGCCAGAAGGGGTACTCCCCAGGGCAGCAAACAGAGGCAAGCAATGCCCCCCAAAGGGGATGAGTTTATACTCACTACTACCCGGCTACCATAAGAGTTGCCGGGGCCCTCTCCCGCACAAACAATAGCACTCCTCAGTGGGTAGACCCACTGCCCGAGGGAGGCCACTCACGCGTAAGCGCGTAGACCTCCGTGCTCCACCGGTCGGCAACGTCACGACGGTCGACCACCCGAGTTACCTCGGTGCATAGCTGGACGAGGGTGCTGCGGCCAACCTCCACGTCCTCCAGAGCTTTCTGGAGGCGGTCCAGCACGCCACCGAAGCAACGCGCTGACCCAACCAGCGCAGCACCTGGGGGGATATCCCCCCAGCTAACAGAGAGACCCCCACGCATTGCGCGGGTAACAAGGGCGTCAACGCCCTCATACCAGAGACGGGGACCCCCGTCATGTAGGACAGGGGCGGGAGGTGACACTGGCGCAGCCAGAGGAGCCACAGGAGCCGACACGGCTACCACCGGAGCCGGTGGCACCTGATACGAGGCCCGGTAGGACCCTACCGAAGGGGCTCCACCGTAACCACGGCGGTACTCCGCCCGACGACGGGACACCTCACGCTCCCCACCCACAGAGCCCCACTCTCGGGGACGACGGCCAACCGCCGCCGGCATCGGGTTACCGAACCACGGAGCAAGGACCTGAAGAGGGTCATGGATAACCATGGGAATACCCAGGTCAGCAACAGCCTCGGTGGATGCCCACCCATGGCAACTGGGCTCACCCGGCTGAGTACGCCGGACACGCAACGAGTGACGACACAAGGGGGAAGCCCCAGCCTGCGGGTCCCGGTACGGGGGAAGGGCCAGCACCCCAGCCCAGTTCACGGCATCGTGAACAGCCAGCAGGGCTTCGAACTCCCGGGCCAACCCGGTCTTGGCGGCTATCAGATCCACGCCCAACTGCGCGATGTGCCGACGGACACCCGTCGGAAGATGAAACAGACGACCCTGCCGGCGGACGGACAGCAAGAAGGATGAAGCCTGCCCGAGGGTAACCTCAAGGGTGAAGGTACCCTGCAACGGGTGGACCGGTCGCGAGGCCAACACACTCCCGAAGTAGCGAAGGCAGGAGCCGGTGTCAAACCGGAAAGCAGGGGCGGGTTCCCACCCCTCCTGCCATAGCGGCGGGCGCACGGGAGTGTATACCGGAGCACGACCGTTGCCGGTCTGCAACGCACACGTTATATCCGTGCGGAACGCATTCGCCATGACACCATGGTTACGTCGCCAACTCGACGCCGACTTCAACCCCGCCATGGGCGGGTAGGGAGCCGTCAACGACAGATACGGGGGTACCCCCGGGTAGTAGTCAAAGTCGGGATACCGACCGGTACGGCTCACCGTCTCCCCAAACGCAACCGGCTCCGCCGCCGCCGCAATCCCCCGAGCACTAGCCGGGTAGTCAATCTCCCGCGGCAACGCGGGGGCAATCAGGTCGCAGACCCCGAAGTTGGGGTCGAGGTAGACCTCACCCCGTCCCACCCGGGTGCGCCAGAGCTGCGCATGCCGGTCGTCCGGCTGACTCAGGATCCAATGGTGTTCCACCCGGACCGCGTTCGGCTGGTTGACCAGCCGCACCAACTCCCGCTCCCAGCTCGGGTCCACCTTAACGCGGCGGGAGGACTCTCCACGGGGATGCACCAGGTGGAAGTCCACCCGCATACGCCCATCGGACTCCATCGACTCTTGCACCGTGAGGCCTCGAACCCGAGCCACCAAGTCGGACACCGACATGGCGGGTTGACCCGCCGCCACGGCGACGCCGCCACCCAACGGGGCAACCCGGGCAGGACCAGGAAGAATCGGGGGCGCCGGGGGACGCACCACCGGCAGAGGGGCCGACGTCGGAGATGGACGAGGCCGAGGAGGAAGAAGAAGGGCGGGCGCCCGCCCGGAGTAACTCCCGGTGTCAACCGCCATGGGAGAAGGAGCGTCTTGACCGCTCGACACCCGCGGCACCGCAGGTATGGTACCGGCGCCGGCACCACCCGTCGGCGTAGCCCCCGCCTCGGAAGGGGAAGGCACTTGGACAGCCTCCGGAGCCGGAGCCCCGGCCGTGCGGACACCCGCACCGTCTTGACCCGCCGCACCGGGTGTCGCACCGCCACCACCACCCGCGTCAACGTCGGGACCGCCTCGAGGAGTCACCGCCCGGACACCCGGACCACCTTGACCAGCCGGAGTCGGCTGCGGGTCGCCACCGCCGCCGCAGGGCGGACCATCTTGAGGTAGCTGCGGTGAGCCGGCACCGGCACCAGGCTCCATCCGGGCAGCCGGCAGAGAGGGGGTAGAAGCCGCCACGCGCGGTTGACCGCCGGGTTGACCTCCGGCCGACGGCACCGTCGTGCCGCTGCACACGGACGACAGTCCTCCGGCCGACAGACGGACGGACACCGCAGGCCCGTCGTCGTCAGACGAGCTCACCCCGTAACGCGCGGCGTCGGGACCGACAGGCGCGTCGTCCTCCATCTCCTCCCCGATCAGGAGGTCTTCCTCCTCTCCAAGCACCTGGGGATAGGACATGATAACGGGTGCAGAGTCCCCCGCGCCCACAAGCCGTCGACGGCTACGACCCGGTACGGTGGGATAACCGGGACGAGCCAGGGAAGCGCAGGCACCCGCGCTTATGACCACAAACGGCCACGAGCAGCGCCACAAACACGCGGGTCGACCCACGCCGCACGGGGCTACGAACGCGCCCCACTCAGGCACCTGGGCGGGACGGGGCCACCCCCACACACGGGGTAAGCAAGGGGGGTGACCCCCAACCGCCCCCACGCAACGCGGGCAGCCCCCGCCCCCCACTCAATCGTCCACACGAGAGGGACCCCCCTACCACCAGGCACCTGGTGGCGGATCCGCTTGCACCACCCCTCGGAAAGGGGGGTCGTGAACAAAAACCCGCATCGGGAAATTAACGGTCCGGAAAACGGATCGTGTGTGTACCACACAAAGGGGGGCACCCCCCTCGGACAACCTCGAAAAGCGGTGTCTGTCGCGACGGGGCGCAAAGCCCCACCCGAAGGGTAAACAGTCACGCGACCCACTTACATTCGGTAACCCGAATGCAACTCGACCCGAGGACGGGCCGAATCTAAGGGGGGGATATGTAGCAATATGGTTGGCCGTATTGTGACCCTAATATTAGGGGGGCTACTTCTAATCCTTAACTTTCAATTTGAGAGTCCGAGCTGGTCACGGTATCTATAAGTTACGTATGACCAGAGGGACTTGCATCTTGGGGTGGAGGGTAGTTAGTAGTGTCTCCGAGGGTTTATAACGAGGGGGCCGGTGGCGAATCCACCGCCGGCCAAGGTAGAACAACAAACCCCTCCCATTTGGGCTCCCATCTTGGTCCCGTGGCTTGCGCTCCAAGGACAGCAACCTTGGCCTCCCGGTGACGTTGGTGCCGATCTCCCTTGGTGAGTGTTCCCTGAGAGTGGACGTGCGACGGATTCCTATTGTGCTACAAGAAGGTGAGGTAGGATGGGATGTGCGGCGGTGTCGGAACGGGGCGGTGTTGGCGGGGGGGGGGGGCGCTTTGGCGGGGCCACACCCAGTTAAAACGGCGTTTTCTGAGCATCCTGGGTTTAAGGGGCCACCGCCTCCCCTGGTTGGCTCAGCTGCTTCAATTCTGTTGGGGGCGAAGCAATTCTTGCGCCGCATTGGCTCGATAACTTTGTGTCAGTTTCTTTCCGGCGAAAGTCTCTAAAGTCCTCAACGAATGCACACGTGAACCCTCGAGCCTCTCGTCGCGGCTGTCTGAGGAGGGTGAGAACAGAAAACACCCCGGAAAGCAGTACATTGCGTGGAGTTCACTAGTGCTCACGCATGTCGAAGAGTCGGTCGTCGGACCACGCAATTCCTCTATGTTTTACGGTTCCAGCCCCCCCTGTCACGCCACGCCGCATGGCATTCGCCCTCGCTTGCCAAACCCCAGCATCCCTCAATGCGTGGTAGTGATGTAAATGAAACCAGGCTCACCCACCCACACGTTTTTTTTTTTACTGGTATTAAGGGGGTGAGGGGGTGCCGCAGGCGCCGGCGGGCGACTTGGGGGTGCGCGGTCTCCCCATGACGGCCTCTGGCCCAGCGAAGATGCAGGCGGGGAAGGATGGGGGGGCTCGGACTTGGAGCGAAACTCATCCAAGCCCAAGACCCGCGGATGCGCGAAGCGCCGCTGTGACGCAACCCCTCCGAAGGTCCCTGTGGCGTGGGGACATAATTGGTGACAAGCCTGTTGTCACCAGTTTTCTCTGAGCCACCGGGAGGGGTCCACGTAGGCATGAAAAAAGGATGAAATGAGAACCCAGGATGCACACCTTAACTAAAGGTCGGTTCCATGCATTAAGGCGCATGAGCACGATCCTCGTTTGAGCACGCAGAAATCGGCAACGGAAGAAGCTTTCCAGGATGGGACTGCTGCAAAACGTCGACCACCTCGCGAGCTATTTTCTGACCGAGTTTGAGGCGCGTACGATGGAGAATTAAGGAGGGGTGATTTTTTCTCTCTCTTCTTTGTGTTGCACGGATGTACAAGACTGCATCAAGAGTGCTTCCTGACGGCGATGCAATCACGGAAACGGCGCGCTCAGGCGATAATATGCGTGGCATATGTGCATGGGTGACACCTGAGCTGAAGCGCGGGCAGTCTGTGGGTGTGGACAGTGCTGGTGGCCGTCGTATGCTGCTCGTACGCGGGATAGAAAAATAGCATTTTCCTTGCCTTGCAGTGTCGCTCAAATCAGAAGTTTCATGAGGTGGGCTACTTGTCACCCAGACATTGCTGTGCTGCTGGAAGTGGCGCCTTTTTTGATACGCGTGCCCGCGCGGACCGCCTCTCGGCGCAGGAAGTGGCGCCTTTTTTGGTCCGACGTCGACGACTGGCCGACGGCGCTTCTCCCGTGACTCGTGCCACGCTTCCCCTGCCGCCCAATTGCTGTAAGCTATGGCTCCCCGAGCTCGGCGTCTTGCTCGTGCGACGGGGCTGGCTGGCCGCGGCGGGACGGGGTCCGCCGCGGCCCGCGCGGGGGCTGCTGCCTCTCGTGGGCGTCCTGTCGCTGCACGCGTGCGCGCTGTGAGGGAGCTTACAGAAGAGGCTGTCACCCTGATTCGGAACGTGCGGCAGTTCTTTGAGCGGGAGATGTCGGACGCGCTCGCGACTGGCGTGAGTCGGCGGACGGTGACTCGAGTAAGTCAGCCTGGGGCGGTTGAGCGCGCGCGATCTGCTAGGACCCCTGAGCGCCGCCAGTCACGGCGGCGCATTCCGCAGGAGGAGTACGGGCGCGTGCGGGCCGCCATTTACCAGCAGTATCGCGAGAAGCGGCTCCCAACCCTCGAGAGCACCTTGGAGGTCCTGCGGGCGGGCTCTGAGGACGGGAGTGTGCGGGGCTCTGGTCCGCGAGAGGAGAGCGGGGTTGGCGCGGTGATGGACGAGGGCGGGCCCAGCACGAGTGCTGGCGGTGGAGGAGGGGCGCACGGTGTCGGTGGGGCGGTGGGGCTCAGTGTCGGTGGAGGGACGGTGGGTGTAGGGCTTTTTGCTGGAGGTGGGGCCGCCGACTGCCCGGATCCCGACTCGTATGTCTGGACGCGAACGACTCTCTTCCGCGCCCTGCAGGATCTGGGTTTCACCTTTTCGAAGGGGCCCAACCACTACGACGTGGCACGCGTGAAGCCGTCCGTCATCCGCCAGCGGGAGAACTTCATCGACACCCTGCGGAAGTACCGGGCGATAGGGACGGTCATCTACTACACGGATGAAACCTGGGCCAACAAAAACATGTCGGTGTACCGGAGCTGGAACGATGGCGACCTCCGCGCGCGATTGGACCAACCGTCGGGAAAGGGCGGACGGATCATCATCGCACACGTCGGGTCTCGCGAGACCGGCTTGCTGGCGGGAGCCGGACTCTCATTCGTCGGGAAGAAGAGCACAGGGGACTACCACAAGGAAATGAACGGACCTACCTGGCTGAAATGGCTGGAGGAACAGGTCCTACCTAAGATATCAGGCGGTGCGCTGCTCATCGAACGAGCGCCCCACCATCTGACCTTGATGGACGATGCCTGACCGGCCACCACCAAGATGAAGAAGGCTGAATTGGTGGACTGGCTGGAGCGTCACGAGGCCGTGCCAGTGTCCTGGGGGTCGCAGGACTGGCGGCGGGTGAAAACGAAGGCCGATATGAAGCGGGAAGCCGATAAGCATCGGCCCTCTCCTCGCTACGAAGTGCAAGATCTGGCGCGGCGCTTCAATGTCAACATCCTTATTTCGCCGGTCGCTCATCCGGAGTTCAATCCGATCGAGATGGTGGGGGGGACCGTGAAGATGGCTCTGAAACGCGCCAACGTGAACTTCTCGATGGCGGAGCTGAAGGCGCTGGTGGACATCGAGTTTGCCAAGGTCGCTGCGGAGGTCTGGTGCAGATGTGAGGACCACGCCAGCAAGATGGAAGCGTGGTACCGGGATATCGGGGCGATGCGTCACGAGGTTGAGGCGGCATTTGAAGATGCTGCTGAGGTGGAGGGGGGCCTGGAGGACGATGATGTCATTACCGAGCCCTCCGTGGGGTCGGATGACGACGATATGGAGTGTTCGGATGACGAGTGAATGGTCTTGTGGGTTGTTTTCACATGTATTCATCTTCGAGAAGCGCCGTTCGAGCTACATTGAATTCGTACCCGACAGCCAGCAAGGCTGGGCTTAAATGGAGAGGACAGTAGCCATGGAAGGGGCGCCGTCGGCGTCGACGATGGCGGCAGGGGGCACGAGCTCTCGGCGACAGGGGGGGGGGACGCGGTTTCAGAAACGGGGGGGGTCGCACGTGCCCATGGCGACTGAAGGGAGGCACGCATTGTCGTCGGCCGTCGGCGGGGGGGTGCGCGGCGCGCGCGACGCGGGAGAGGCAAGCGGCATGAACGAGCGGCGGTGGGGCCGTGCGCGATCGGCGGCTTGGGGGGGGCGCGCAGCATCAGCGGTAGGGGGGGGAGGGGCGCCGGCTTGGCTTCCGGGTGGGGGCGCGTGTGGCGCCGAAAACGGGTGGGGGCGCGCGCGGCGCCAGTGACGGGTGGGGGCGCGCGCGTCATCGGTAACGGGGGGGGGCGCGCGCGGCGGGGGAACAGGTGGGCGAGCGCGCGGGGCTGGTTACGGGGGGGGGGCACGCGTCTTGGGGACGGGGGAGGGGGGCGCGCGGCGTCGGTGACGGGGGGGGATGCTTGCTCCGTTGGCCACACGTGGGGGACGCGGGGGTGACAGATCGGGCCGGATCTATGGCGGCTGCCTGGTGGAGATCTGTTGCTGCGAGACAAGGCGCTGCCCCGAATGCCAGCAGGGCTGCAAATATTGTGCGTCCCGTAAAAAGTGGACGTGCACAGGTCGTGCAGTGTGGGTTTGATTGGTCCAGTGCCCGATATTTGACATGATCACGACACGTGCACGTCCACTTTTTACGGGACGCACTATACGAATCATGAAACATTCAGGTGAAAGATCTCGGGCCCTGCGAGGCCATCGGGATGCGCGATACCCGGCAGATATCGAAGGACCGAGAGAGATGAAAGCGCAGCTCAGCGATGGATGAAGGTATGAGCATGCCCTTTTTTTCCCGTGGTGCCCATGCTGCTGAGACCAGGTCTGTAGCTGTTGAAGATAACATGTCTTCTCAAACAATGAAGAAAATTATTTTCTCATGCGCCTTAATGCATGGAACCGACTTTTAAGTACAGAGGGGCTACGCGGTCGCTTTGTGACTTGATCAATCATGCGACCTACGCTTACCGTAACCAGAGAGAAGGACCGAAGGGATGATGTGCCAATAAACGTGACGTTTTGTCCATAAACGCGGGCTACGCAAGCTCCCCCCGGGGCGTCGAGCTGAACGGCCACGAAGCCGGCCCTGCGGACCAAAACAAAAAAATAGTTGAGCAGGACGGAACCGCTGCGCGCAGCACGAGGTCCAATGTCTCCGTGGAGGGTGCCCCGCCCAAGGGGCGCCCAGCGCTCCCGACGGTCGTGCGCGGGCCGCTTCATTCAAAGAAGAACAGAGGGCGCTACTCGCCCTCGGTCCAAACCTGGAACAATAGCGGCCCAACTGAAACTGACCGTAGTGCGCAAGACCGCGACAGCAGGACCGCAACAGCAGGGTCGCTGTCCGTGGTCGGGTGGGCGCGCGCACGGTTCCGCGGGCGCGCGCAGAACAAGGACGCTGCCGGTCGTCGGCACCCGGCCAGGGCCGCTCCGCGTCGCGTAGAAGTAGTCGGCCGGGGTGCCCCTCCCCGCCGGGCGGATCGCCCCGCTCCGCATTCCTCGCAAGCCGCCGCGCGGAAGCTGCAAATTGGAATGGTGGCTCCCTATCGGGGCGCCGGTAGGTTTCGTGGGAGGACACGCCCAGTGCAGGTGTGCATTAGGCTTTTCTTACACCAAGATTTTCGAAGAAACTTCGAGCTCTCTCACTGGCTCACAGCCAATTGGGGAAAAAAGTCGTGTCCCCAATTAAGTCCTGACGCCACAGGGCCCATCAGGGGGGGTTAGCGCAGCACCACCCGGGTGTCCGTGAGACAGAAGTACGCAGCCTCTGCGCGCAGTGCTCCGAGATAATCGCGGGTACGCTTCCGTGCCACTGTAACAATATGGATGACCGTATTGCGACCCTAAGTTAGGGGGACTACTTCTTTTCCATAACTGGAGTTCATATTGGTCACGGTATCTACGAGTTACGTTTGACCCGAGCGGCTTGCCTCTTGGAGTTGAGGGTAGTCAGTGATGTCTCCGAGGGTTTATAACGAGAAGGCCGGCGGCGAATCCACCGCCGGCCATGGTCGAACAACAAATCCCTGCCATTTGGGCTCCAATCTTGGTCCCGTGGCCTGCGCTCAAACGACAGCAACCTTGGCCTCCCGGTGACGTTGGTGCCGATCCCCCCTGGTGAGTGTTCCCTGAGAGTGGACGTGCTACGATTTCCTATTGTGCTACACGGGTGGAGCAGCAGGGGACGGGTTTCCGTCACCCCAGTGGTGACGCCGTCTTCGGCCCTGGCACACGGACAGGGAGCCGTTCATTTTCTTGTACTCGTGGTATTGCGATCTGGTTGACTGTGTTGAGTGGTTACCTATAATTGTGATCGATTTTTACGCCCCCCAATCTACCCCCTCGCTCTCTTTTTTGAGGTGACCGTTACGTCGGTTGACTGATTGTGACTATGTCCACCTAAGGGACGGGGAACGATCGAGATGACGGATCGGGGTCGACACCGGCCCCGGAGGGGATCACGGGAACCGGGATCGGCAACCCGATCGACAACATTGAGACGCCGATGCTCTCCGGTGCCGGATCGATGTTTGGTAGGGCTCGGACGGCAGGGGGCCGGGGCCCGCCTCAACCGTCTTCAGCCGATCTCACTCCGCCGCCACCTCCACCAGGGGATTCCCTGATGGCATCATTGGCTCGTATCGAAGCTCGGTCTTCCAGACTCGACGCCCGTCAAGAACGTACGGAGGACGCAATGGCAGTGCTGATGTCAACACGCCACACGTATTCCTCGCACACCGGTACGGTTTGAACCGGCCGGACTACTATCGGAGTCTACCGGGGTGGACCCCAGCGCAGCGACTCTCGGATACGGCAGGTTATGGATCCGACTCGTCATCGGGGTTGGAACGGAGCCACACGGAACGCTACGGTCGGAGTACCCGAAGCAAACTCCGCGGATACGGGCCGGCGGATACATACGTCGGAGCAGAGTCGGCTACTGGAGGGGGAGGTACCCTGTCCCAGTACCCCAGCGACGGAGGAAGCCAAGCAACTCGGGAACCCGAGGCGCCTACGCCGGCAGTACCAGCTTCACTGGTCCAGGCCATGACTGCGCAGGTTACTACGAGCGTACTGAAGCGGATGGAGTCCGATGAGTTCACTCACCAGCTGGCCAAGCGACTGGATCCCCAGGACGCTGACACGGAGATTGTCAACGAAGTCTTCCGGTCGGTACTGACTCCGGAACGGTACCGTTTGGAAAACTGATCTACCATCGTATCGGAATTGATGCGTAACAACTCGCGTCGGGCGATCCGCTCCACGCAGACCCTGAGGAAGGAGGTTCTAATGTTTTGAGGCCCTAACAGACGTCTGTGAGCAGTCGTCGGCTTCTTGACGAGCTTCAAGGCAGCCGCAGACAAGGCGCTCGTTATCGAGGGGTTAGCCCTGGAGATCCTCCCGCTCTTTGTTGATGAACGGGTACGACGCATCCTTCACCAGGCATCCCCGATGCCGGGAATGAGGGTCGCAGCTACCCCCATGGATTACCGTGGTATTCTGAAGAAGCTGCTGAGCAGCTACCTCAGTGAGGATAAGTGCGAAGACCACTACCGTGCCCTCCGCACCGCCACCGCCCAGTCCTGGGAGGATTAAGAGATGTTCGGACGCCGGATCCAAGAGCTCGACTACGAGCTGGAGAAGCTCCTAGGAGAAGGGGAACTACGGGACATCCTGTTCGCAGGAGTACCCAACTACGTGCGAATATCCGCACGGGGAGCCAATACGGCTCGGACGAACTTCAGTCGACTGATGCACATGTGCAAGTCGCTGGGGGACGCCTACCGGGTGCTTCACCTAGAGTGCGCCTTGGCCCCGAAGCTCAAGGGGGAGGGGAGCAAGCTCAGTCTCACCCCGGTACTGAGGCAAGAGAAGGTGGAACGTGAGGGCGCACCAGTACTGGTGGCGACCGAGGACGCACCCACGGGCGAGTAGGAACCCCTGGTCGACCAACAGGGCCACCTGTTGCTACCAGCTGCGCCGGTGATTGATGAGCAAGTACGGTGGCGTACATCGCCCCTGTGGGGACCCAGTTCCAGGTCAGCGAGGGCGCGGGACTGCGCGTCCCGTATGTACGGACCACAGGGTACTCCTCGATTACAGGGAACCCCCATCAACCCATACCAACGTGGGCGATACGCAAGGAGGCAACTCCGCAGGTTGCGGGCCGGCCCAACCGGTTGGGGGAGTCCATGTTCTGGATGCCTCAAGTACCCAAGGTCTACCAAGGAGCCGGCACCCGGGCCCCCGATGCAGTCACGCGTCTATGGAGCTACCCCGACACGGACACTTGGCACGGCCGGTACATCTGGATGCTCTTCGTGCGGGGATTCCCAGCACTGGGTGTCTTCGTGCCCACTCATCCCGGAGGAGTCTCGACGGGCAGCGGCGCAGCGCAAGGGAGCCACTGGAGGTTATCCCGCCAGAGCACCAGGACCAGCACCAGGCAGGCAGCAGGCTACTGGGGGAGTACTGGCAGTTGAGGAGGCACCTCCTCTCCCGGACACCCCGGAAGACGCTACTCAGCCAGGTGCGGGAAACGAGTAAGAGGAAGGGTGACACGGGGTCGCAGGGGTAACCCGAGCAAACCACCCGGTACGGCCGCAGGGAAAGCCCCACGGAGGCGCGGTTGAGGCGGCGCCGCATCAATCCCCGGGTACACCTTCCTACCCCGACGACACGGAGTCAGGGGAATGATGACCAGCCTCCAAGAAGGGGAGGTAAGGACGGGAAGCCCCGTCACATGGAACCAGCCAAGGGCCCTGTCGGGGATGCCCGAGGTACACCGGGTATCGGTGTAAGCCACGTGCTGTTCACCTTGGAGAACTTCAAGGTATCAGCCACACTGGGGGTTGACCCCCAGTCGACACGATCGTACTATCCTGTACTGGATACGGGGGCTGGACCGAACCTCATCCGGAAGGATATCCTCCCGGAAAAGTGGCTTCCACGAGTCAGAGTGACTCGGGGACCCACCATCAAGGACGCGAATGGTCGACTCATTCGTACGACCGCAGCGATGTCGCTGCAGGTTACCATCGGGGATCTCACCACGGAAGTTGACTTCCTGGTATGTGAAACGCTATCGGTGCCCTGCATACTGGGGTGCACCTTCATCAACGTTCACGTTGATGCAATCCGGCCAGGCCGGAGGACCGTCGAGCTTCAAGAAGCCGACGGGACGAAGCGAGGACACACGGCTATCGTCAGGGACCTGACGCTACAAGGAAGCCACGTTAACGTGGCTGAGGTGTACGCAAGCGTCGAGCCGAAGACACTTCGGTTGGCCAAGCGAACTCGCTTTGAGCCGTTGTCAGAGACAGTCCTCCCGGTTAACTGCGACCTCGCAGGCATCTGCAGAGTCCAGTCCAACCTACGGACGTACAAGCGCCATGGGTTGACCATGGCCAACGGTCTCATAGACCTCCCAGCAGGAGGGTCGTCCCTCCTAGTGATGGCGAACTATCGCCGTAAGGCAGTCACCCTCCCGAAGGGAACTATCCTCGGGATTGCCGAACGCTACGAAGGAGATATCCTTACCCCTGATAAGGAAGGTCAAGTGGAACCACTTGAAGTACTGGCGGTCGCCGAGACCACCGAGCGACAGCAACCCGATGACGGGATGCCTTACCCATCGGCGGCTCCGGCGGACCTGCCGCCAAAGGACCAAGAGGCCTTGAAGGCACTGGCCGAGGCTGACCTCGACCACCTTCCCCCTTCGGTAGCCGAAGGGGCTCCCGCGAGTCCGAGGGACCCGGGGACCCAAGATCAAGGACGCCAACGGTCGTCTCATTCGCACTACAGCAGCGATGTCGTTGGAGGTTATGACCGGGGAACTCACCACTGAAGTTGACTTCCTAGTGTGTGAGACCGTATCGATGCCCTGCATACTGGGGTATACCTTTATCAACGTTCACGTGGATCTGATCCGGCCAAGCCGGAGGACCGTCGAGCTGCAAGAAGCCGACGGTACGAAGCGAGGACAGACGGCGATCTTCAGGGACCTGACGCTACAAGGGAGCCCTGTTAACGTGGCTGGAGTATACGCGAGCGTAGAACCGAAGACACTTCGGTTAGCGAAGCGAACTCGCTTTGAGCCGCTGTCCGAGACGGTTCTCCCGGTTGACTGTGGTCTCGCAAGCATCTGCCGAGTACAGTCCAACCTGCGGACATACAAGCGCCATGCGTTGACCATGGCGAACGGTATCATAGACCACCCGGCAGGGGAGTCTTCACTTCTCGTCACGGCGAACTATCGCCGCAAGGCCGTCACCCTTCCGAAGGGGGATATCCTCGGGATCGCTGAACTCTACGAGGGAGACATCCTTACCCTTAATGAGGATGGCCAAGTGGAACCACTTGAAGTACTGGCGGTCGCCGAGACCCCCGAGCTGGAGGGACCCGACATCGGGAAGCCTATTCGACCACCAGTACCGGCGGATATTCCGCCGAAGGACCGGGAAGCGTTGACGGCTTTAGCCGAGGCTGACCTCGACCATCTGCCCATTTCGGTAGCCGAAGGGGTACGACGAATGCTAACGAAGTACGACGTCATGTGGACAGGCGGAGCCTTGGGTACCATTTGGGCAACCCAACATCGTATTGACCTGGTACCAGGCGCCCGACCCGCCCGGTCGCGACCGCACCGAGCGGGACATATGCAACGACAGATCGTTGACTGAGAAGTGAAGAGGATGCGTGAAGCTAAGGTGATCCGACCTTCCATGTCGGAATGGGGCGTTCCAGTCGTCATCGTACCGAAGAAGGATCAAACTCCTCGGTTCTGCATCGATTATCGACGCCTCAACCTGGTCACCAAGAAGGACTCCTACGCTTTACCAAGGTGGATGAGTGCATCGACTCCCTGGGGTAGGACACAGTGTCCACCACTATCGACTGCAATGCCGGCTACTGGCAGATTCCGGTGGCCGAGGAGGATATCCCCAAGACAGCGCTCGCCTGTCACAGTGGAGTGTGCGAGTTCCTAAGGATGCCCTTCGGAATTTCCAACGCACCCGCCACAGTCCAGCGGGCCATCGACGTTATATTGTCGGGGTTGAAGTGGCGTAACTGCCTAGTGTACCTCGACGATGCCATCGTCTTCTCGCGTAACATGGATGACCGTGTCCACCATGTCGACAATGAACTCACCCTCTTGAGGAACGCCGGGGTAACCCTGCGACTCAAGAAGTGCGCCTTCTTTCACCAGACTGTCGAGTATCTGGGTCACCAGATAACCCCGGGTGAGCTGGGTGTACTCGAAGCCAATACCCGGGCTCTCCGGGACGCTCAATACCCGAGCACCCAGACACAGCTTAAGAGCTTTCTGGGCATGTGTAACGCATACCGACGGTTCGTCAAGGACTTCGCTCGTATAGCCAAACCGTTAACGGTTCTGACGAGCAGTGCCTTACCAAAGGTACTCCAACCTCCCTCGCCAAGCGAGGGAGAGGCATTCGAGCTGCTCAAGCAAGCCCTGCTGTCCCCAAGCCGTCATGGAACGAGAAGACGAGAACCCTACGGCCGGGCACCCGGGGGGCTCACGCATATTCGCAGCCATGTGAAGGTTCTTATACTGGCCAGCAATGGCCGCCGACGTAGTCGATCACGTGCGGGGGTGCCACCCGTGTGCGCGGAATCGTATGCGTCTTCATAGGCGGGCCTCCTCTATGAAACTGTTCCCACCCGATGGGCCCAACGAGCAAGTCGCGATGGACATACTCGGGCCGCTTCCGGTAACGGAAGAAGGCAGCAGGTATATCCTGGTCATTTCGGACCGCTTCACCTTACTGTCACGAGCGGCAGCCATTCCAGATCACACGGCGTACAGCATCATGAACGCAGTGGTTGACCATTGGATCACTGCTTCCGGCGTGATGAAGCAAATCCTCTCCGATAACGGAGCCACTCTGACATCAGCATTCTGCTCTAAGGTCATGGGCATGTTCGGGATCGAACCACGTCGGGCTTCCGACTACCACCCACAAGCCAACGGGCAAGTGGAGCTGTTCAACCGCACCATCGTCAAGATGCTCCAATGCTACGTGGCTGAGCACACGATCACGTGGGACAGGCTCCTGTCCGTACTCACCCTGGCATACAATGCCAGGCCCCACCGGAGCACGAACATTGCCCCACTGGAGTGGGTCATGCCTATGGGCGCTCGTAACCTAACGCTGCCACCGGGCAGGTGCACTCAGTATGACACATCGAAGGGCCGTCCGGCCGAGCGGATCCACCTAGCTTGGTTGGCCAAGCTATCGTGGATGATCCCTCAGCTCAAGAGTGCCCATTACCGAACTCAGCTTCGATACAAGAAGAACTTGGACGCCCGACTACGGGTGCGCAACGCGACCCTGGTGACAGGCGACTGGGTCAATATCAGACACCAGAAGCTCCGCGGGCACAAGGTCATGCAACCGGTCAAAGGACCGTACCAGATACAATACAGAGATGATCACTCTGTCATACTCCACTTCGAAAAGGAGATACAACGCATGAGTATGAATGATGTCACACCGGCACCGAAGCCGGAACAGCCTCAGCCGGTTCTCCGCGGGCTTGCTACATGAAGCTCTTACCACCCACAGGTCCGACGAGCCGGTGGGCCCGGATGGAATCCCATACTATGTGGAGAGCATCGTCGGACATACAGACCCTGAACTACCAGAACCCTGGTATGTCAAAGTAATGTGGGTCGGATACGACTCACCCACCTGTGAGCGAGCGGACAAAATACCCCGCCAACTGCTCATGCCATACATGAGGAGACGCTGCCTACTGTAACAACCCAACCGACACCGACTTCGGCTGTTGGGGGGTGGGGCTCAGACCCACTAAGTAGGGTGCGGCAAGACTTAGGTTTACTAAGTCGGAGCAGGCTTAGGCAAACTAAGTGGGCAGTTAACCTTAATAAAATTTGACTTTAAGGGAAAGGATAACTCCGATATTATCGAAGTAGCCTAGGGCTTACACCAGGGTATGCCTACACCCATGGAGTCGAGTGACAGGGTAAGAGAGGATGACCTCCACAAGTATTACCCAACCAGGATGGGTTTGGGCGCGAGAGAGCATGTGGCAAGCCACGGCTCAGCCAGAAGGGGTACTCCCCGAAGGCGACGAACAGAGTCAAGCAATGCCCCCACAGAGAATGACTTTACACTCACTACTACCAGGCCAACGTAAGGGTCACGGGTCCCTCTCTCTCATAAAAGCAGCCCTCAGTAGGGGGTACCCCCACCAGCAGAAGGAGGCTGCTCACGCGTCGCCGCGTACACTTCCATACTCCACCGGTCGGCAATCCTACGACGGTCAACCGGGTGAGTAACCTCACTGCATTGCTCCACTAGAGTGCTGCGACCAGCCTCCACTGCCTGCAAGGCTAGCTGGATGCGGTCCAACACCCCGCCGAAGCAACGCGCGGTACCAACTAGCGCAGCACCTGGGAGGATATCCCCCCAGCTAACTGAGAGACCCTCCCGCGACTCACGGTTGATAAGGGCGTCAACACCCTCATACCACAAACGGGGACCTCCATCCGGCATGAAGGAGGCTAACGAGGATACTGGCGGAGCCGCAGGAGCCAGCATCGGCGCGGCAGGAACCGACACAGCTACCACCGGAGCCGGTAGCGCCCGGTACGGGGCGCGGTAAGACCCGGAAAGAGGGGTAGACCCCATGGAAGCAACCCCACCGGGGGCCCGGCGGGACTCTCCACGTCGACGGGACGCCTCACGTTCCCCACCCGTCGACTCTCACTCATGGGAACGACGAACAGCCACCATATGAGTCGGATTACCGAACTACGGGGCCATCATCTGAAGAGGATCATGGATGACCATGGGAATACCCAGGTCAGGGAGAGCCTCGGTGGACGCCCACCCACGGTAACTAGCCTCACCCGGGAGGGCCCGGCGGATGCGTAGGGAACGACGGGGCAGGGGGAGAGCCCCAGCCTGCGGATCCCGGTAGGAAGGCAGGTTCAACATCTCCTCCCAGTTCACGCCATCGTGAACGGCCAGAAGGGCCTCCAACTCACGGGCCAGCCCCGTCTTGGCAGCAATGGGGTCAACACCCAGCTCCCTGATGTGCCGACGGACACCCGTCGGAAGATGAAACAGCCGACCCTGCCGACGAGCGGATAGCAGGAAAGAAGCAGCCTGCCCGAGGGTGACCTCCAGGGTGAAGGTACCCTGCAACGGGTGCACGGGCCTGGAGGCCAGCACGCTACCGAAATACCGGAGGCACGGATCGGTGTCAAACCGGATCGCCGGGGCGGGTTCCCACCCCTCCTGCCACCCAGACGGGCGCAGCAGAGCGTACAGCGGCGCGGGACCATTACCGGTCTGCAGCGCACACGTTATGTCGGTGCGAAACGCACCCGCCATGATACCTTGGTTGCGGCACCAGCTCGACGCCTACTTCAGCCCAGCCCCGGGCGGGAAGGGCGCCGTCAACGTCAGGCACGGGGGTACCTCCGGAAAGTACTCAAAGCCGGGATACCGGTGGTACCGGGCACGGTCTGCCCAAACGCAAGGGGGTTCACAGCAGCTGCAACCCCCGGAGCACGGGCAGGGTAGTCAGCATCCCGCGGCAACGCGGGAGCGACCAAGTCGCATACGCCTCTTGTAATGGCTATTTCCTGAAGAACGCTTTATCCCTCATCTTCAGCGCCCCCCCTTTCATCCCTCGCGCCTCCCCACGCGCCCCCCGAGCCTGCGCCGTGCGCTGAATGCACGCGCTCTGCGCGTAGCGTTGCAGCCTTGCAATCGCAGGTGGCATCGCTCCAGCGCCAGGCGGTGCGGGAGCGTGCCCAGGCACACGCGCTCCGGAAAGAACGAGGCCTGCCCTGCTTTCCAAAGCGCTCGATGTGACCAGGTTGGCGGGCGACCGAACGGAAGCTATTTCTCCCGGCAAGGTCGTGCAACTTCTATGCGATTTGAACGCAGGCAACCACTGGAGGGACATCAACGAGCCTCACCTTCAATCAATCAAAGCGACAGTATTGCTGCGGACAACTCCGAAAGAGATTCGGCTTATGCGTAGCAAAGTGCACGTCGCCCGCTCCGTGAAGGTGATTGCGCCCCGGAAAGCCAAGGTCAAGACGGGCCTGATGTACAATCGCATTGATAGCGCCAAGCAAGCGCTTCGCTCAGGCGGGGTCTCCGACGCTTCCGTTACGCAGAAGGAGAACGAAGCCCGAAAGCGCGTCCCCGTCAACCCATCTGTCGACCAACAGGTAGGGATGATCGCCGACATCGGCGTGAGCTCTTCTAAGTTCAACAAAACTCGATTGGGCCTTGGCGGCTCCGAAAGCGGACTTGCGAGCCTTTCTGCCCTTCGCGCGCAGCGGTACCGGCTCCAGACCTTGGAGTCCAAGACTGCCGAGGTGAACAGCTCCGGCGCACACTTGGCGGGTCTTCGTGATGCTGTTCAGGATAAGCTGGCGGCACTATGGGATGCATGCCTCTTCATTGAGCGGCTGATCCTCGACGAGAACCTCAAGCCCATCCTCCAGACGGACATGTTCGTTGCGCCAGAGCAAGAAACCGAGGGTGTATGGGCCAACACTCATCCTGCAACCGTGAACGACGTCCAGATGACCTGTGGAATTGACCAGGGTGGCGACCCGAGCTCTGTCGAGGTTGTTGTCGGTATCATGAAAAGCCGCAGCCCAATAGGCTGCCCCACACCATTCTTGCGTCGGTCTGCCCCGCGAGTAAGAACAAGCATGAGCAGGTATGTTTGAAGATGAGGTCTCATCTTTAGCAGGTGGAGTTGCTTCTGAGGCATGGGGTGGTGGTAGGAATGGGTCCGGCGCGCGATCCGCATCTTTCCTTCGGGCGACGGCGAGGCGCTTCGTACCCTACATGGCCACAGGGGCCCATGCGCGACAATGCCTTGCCTTCGTGCTGCAGCACGAAGGCACCCAGCGCTGCCAATGACCTGCTCGACACCGAGTACGGAGCACTCCAAGACGTTGCAGGCGATCGGCATCCGCGTACAAGCTCCCACCTCCTGGAAATGGAGGTAGCGCACAAAGGAGCTGGAGCTCTGCCGGCTAAGCAGCCAGTGTCTAAGCATCTGTCGATTAAGCGACTGCCGCTGCTCAAGGAGGACCCAAAGCAAGTTGTTCCTATTCCTCTTCATCTGACTCTTGGAATCAACACACGGCTTCTACGTCTGTGCGAGGAGGTGATCATCATGTGTCTCAGCGCAGAAGAAGGAAAGACGTACGCCCTCGGACTGGCAGACACATTGAGGCAGTCTGTACGTGCTCTTCTGGCACCTCATCATGGAGGTGTCTTCATTGGCAGGGATAGTCACAAGATCGCATCAAGGAGGGACGTCGTGACGCGCACATTGCTGGGGACCTTTACCTTACCCTTGCCTGAAGCATGTTGCCTTTGCCACCTCAGCACCGTGCGGGCGTTCATGTTGGGCACTCCTCGTTGCCTGTGGTCGCACGCTCTGCCTCCAAGTTCTGTGCCTGCCTATAGCAATATGGTCGGCCGTATTGTGACCCGAATATTATTGGGGCTACTTCTAATCCTTGACTTTCAATTTGAGAGTCCGTACTGGTCACGGTATCTATAAGTTACGTATGACCAGAGGGACTTGCGTCTTGGGGCGGAGGGTAGTTAGTAGTGTCTCCGAGGGTTTATAACGAGGGGGCCGGCGGCGAATCCACCGCCGGCCAAGGTAGAACAACAAACCCCTCCCATTTGGGCTCCCATCTTGGTCCCGTGGCTTGCGCTCCAAGGACAGCAACCTTGGCCTCCCGGTGACGTTGGTGCCGATCCCCCCTGGCGAGTGTTCCCTGAGAGTGGACGTGCAGCGGATACCTATTGTGCTACATTGGTGGAGCAGCAGGGGACGGGTTTCCGTCACCCTTGTGGTGACGCCGTCTTCGGCCCTGGCACACGGATAGGGATCCAGTCATTTTCTTGTACTCGTGGTGCTGCGATCTGTTCGATTGGGTTGAGTGGTTGCGCTTGACTGCGATCTACGGTTACTCTCCCCCAACTACCCCCTCGCTCTTTTATTCGTGGTGACTGTTACGTCGGTTGACTGATTGTGACTATGTCTACCCAAGAGACGGGGAACGTTCAAGGTGACGGATCGGCGTCGACCCCGGAGCTGAACCCGGGAACCGGGATCGATAACCCGATCGACAACATTGAGACGCCGATGCGCTCCGGTGCCGGATCGACGTTTGGTACGGCACGGACGGCCGGGGGCGGCGGACCGCCGCAACTGTCCTCTGCCGACCTCACGCCGCCGCCACCTTCACCAAAGGACTCCCTGATGGCATCATTGGCTCGCATCGAGGCCCGGTTCACCGGGCTCGACACCCGTCAAGAGCGTACGGAGGACGCAATGGCTGTGCTGATGTCAGCACGCCATACGACGGTGGCCCGTCGTGTCCCTCCCACACCGGTACGGTTCGAACCGGCCGGACTACTTTCGGCGTCCACCAGGGTCAACCCCGGTGTTGCTACTCCTCGACAACCCCCGGATACGGTGGGTTATGGATCCGACTCGTCGGCTGAGTTGGAACGTAGCCATACGGAGCGCTACGCTCGGAGCACCCAGAGCGGGCTCCGCGGACATGACCCGGCGGATATCTACGCCGGAACAGAGTCGGCAGTGGGGGGAGGCGGTACCGTCTCGCATTACCCCATCGACGAAGGGAGCCATGCAACTCGGGTACCCGACGCGCCGACGCCGGAAGTTCCAGCGTCACTGGTGCAAGCGATGACAGCGCAGGTTACTGCGAGCTTACTGAAGCGGATGGAGTCCGATGAGTTTACCCATCAACTGGCCAAGCGACTGGATGTCCAGGACGCGGACACGGAGATTGTCAACGAAGTCTTCAGGTCGGTACTGACTCCGGAACGTTATCGTTTGGAGGACCGATCCACTACCGTATCGAAATCGATGCGTACGACCTCGCACCGAGCGATCCGCTCTATGCAGACCCTTATGAAGGGAGTCCCTATATTCGGGGGCCCTAACGGACGCCCGTTGGCAGTCATTGGAGTCTTGACTAGCTTCAAGGCAGCCGCGGACAAGGCGCTCGTCAACGAGGGGCTGGCGCTGGAGATCCTCCCGTTCTTTGTTGACGAACGGGTCCGAGGTATCCTCCGCCAGGCATCCCCGATGCCGGGGATGAGGGTCGCAGCCACCCCCATGGATTACCGTGGGATATTGAAGGAGCTGCTTCGCAGCTACCTTAGTGAGGACATGTGCAAAGACCACTATCGGGTCCTTCGCACTGCCACCGCCCAGTCCTGGGAGGATGAAGAGATGTTTGGACGCCGGATCCAAGAGCTCGACTACGAGCTGGGGAAGCTCCTCGGTGAAGGGGAACTACGGGCCATCCTGTTCGCAGGCGTACCCAACTATATGCGGATATCAGCACGGGGAGCCAATACGGCTCGGACGAACTTCAGTCGACTGATGCATATGTGCAAGTCCCTAGGGGACGCCTACCGGGTGCTACACCCGGAATGCGCCTTGGCCCCGAAGCCCAAGGGTGAGGGGGGCAAGCCCAGTCTTACCCCGGTGTCGAGGCAAGAGAAGGGGGAACTTGAGGCCGCACCAGTACTGGTGGCGGCCGAGCATACCCCTACGGGTGAGGATGAACCTCTAGTCGATCAACAGGGCCACCTGCTGCTACTGGCGACGCCGTTGATTGATGAGCATGGTACGGTAGCGTACATCGCCCCGGCTGGGAGCCAGTTCCAGGTTAACGAGGGAGCGGGACGGCACGTCCCGTATGTGCGGACTACGGGTTATGCCCCGGTTACGGGTATCCCCCACCAACCCCTGCCGACCTGGGCAGTACGTACGGAGGCACCTCCGCACATCGCGGGTAGACCCAACCGGTTGGGGGAGTCCATGTTCCGGTTGGCACCGGGACCTAAGGCCTACCAAGGGGCGGGCACTCGGGCGCCCGAGGCAGGCAACCGGACCTATGGAGCCAACCCGACGCGGACGCCCGGGACGGACGGCACGTCCGGATGTGCGTTGTGCGGAGACCCCCAACACTGGGTTTCCGCATGCCCACTCATCCCGGAGGAGTCTCGACGGGCAGCGGCGCAACGCAAGGCATCCGTGGGTGGGTATCCCGCCCGAGGCCCGGCACTGGGTAGGCAGCAAGCTCCAGGAGGACTACTGGCAGTCGAGGAGGCACCCCCTCTCTCGGATGTCCCGGAGGACAGTACCCGGCCGAGCACGGGAAACGAGTAAGAGGAAGGACGACACGGGGTCGCTGGGGTAACCCAAGCAAGCCACCCCAAACGGCCGCGGGGAGAGCCCCACGGAGAGCGCGGTTGAGCCGACGCCGCATCAACCCCCGGGTACACCTTCCGGCCCCGACGACACGGCGTCAGGGGATTGATGCCCAACCTCCAAGGTTGGGAGGAGAGGACGGGAAGCCCTGTCACATGGAACCAGACAAGGGCCCTGTTCAGGATGCCCGAGCCACACCGGATATCGGTGTAGGCCACGTACTGTTCACCTTGGAGAACTTCAAGGTATCAGCCACATTGGGGGTTGACCCCCAGTCGACCCGGTCGTATTACCCCGTACTGGATACAGGGGCTGGACCTAACTTGATCCGGAAAGATACCCTCCCGGACAAGTGGCTCCCGCGAGTCAGAGTTGCTCGGGGACCCACGATCAAGGATGCGAATGGTCGTCTCATTCGTGCGACCGCAGCGATGTCGCTGCAGGTCACCATCGGGGAGCTCACTACGGAAGTTGACTTCCTGGTGTGTGAGACTCTATCTGTGCCCTGCATACTGGGGTGCACCTTCATCAACGTTCACGTGGATGCAATTCGGCCGGGCCGGAGGACCGTCGAGCTGCAAGAGGCCGACGGGACGAAGAGAGGACCGACAGCTATCGTCAGGGACCTGACGTTACAAGGGAGCCACGTTAGCGTGGCTGAGGTATACGCCAACGTAGAACCGAAGACACTCCGGCTGGCCAAGCGGACTCGCTTTGAGCCGCTATCGGAGACCGTCCTCCCGGTTAACTGTGACCTTGCAGGCATCTGCAGAGTCCAGTCCAACCTACGAACCTACAAGCGCCATGGGTTGACCATGGCCAATGGTGTCGTAGACCTCCCAGCGGGGGGGTCATCACTGCTGGTGATGGCGAACTATCGCCGTAAGGCAGTCACCCTCCCGAAGGGAACTATCCTTGGGATTGCCGAGCTCTACGAAGGAGATATCCTTACCCCTGACAAGGAAGGTCAAGTGGAACCACTTGAGGTGCTGGCGGTCGCCGAGACCACCGAGCGGCAGCAACCCGATGACGGGAAACCTAACCCATCGGCGGCTCCGGCGGACATGCCGCCAAAGGACCAAGAAGCCTTGAAGGCACTGGCCGAGGCTGACCTCGACCACCTTCCCCCTTCGGTAGCCGAAGAGGTACGACGGATGCTAAGAAGGCATGACGTCATGTGGACCGGTGGGGCGCTGGGTACCATTGGGGCAACCCAGCATCGTATAGACCTGCTACCAGGTGCTCGACCAGCGCGGTCGCAACCGCATCGTGCGGGACCTATGCAACGAGAGATCGTTGATGGAGAAGTGAAGAGGATGAGCGAAGCTAAGGTGATCCGACCTTCCATGTCGGAATGGGGCGCCCCAGTCGTTGTCGTACCGAAGAAGGATCAGACCCCTCGGTTCTGCATCGATTATCGACGCCTCAACCTGGTCACCAAGAAGGACTCCTACGCTTTACCAAGGTGGATGAGTGCATCGACTCCCTGGGGTAGGACACAGTGTTTACCACTATCGACTGCAATGCCGGGTACTGGCAGATCCCAGTTGCGGAGGAGGGTATCCCCAAGACGGCGTTCGTCTGTCACAGTGGCGTGTGGGAGATTGGGCCGGAATTCGGTACCAATACTTTGGAGATTCGGGTCAAGTGGACCTGACCGGAAGTCGAAATTCACCCGACACACGATGGTGAAACTTCTGACTTCTGGACGGAAATTCGACTAGGACTTCCGACATACTAGAGCAGGGTAATGCTGCTGGTATTTGTTTCTTGGGATTTTTGCACGGGTGCCAGACGGACTTCTACGCTTTGAGTGCTTTGCATGTGGAGTGCTATGATTGGTTTGTTTGAGGGCTCATTTTCTGAGTGTTTTGAGGGGTTGCGTGAGCGTGTGAGGAGGGTTGATAAGGAGGGACAGCAAGGCGGGGAGGGCCCACCTTGGCTGGCCAAGCAAGTAAACACCGTCTGGCTCCGACACATCTTGTTCGTGCCTTGGTGGGCTGACCCGTTCACCACACGCAAGTTCCGTGTTCGGCTGTGTGGAGGTGCTTGCTTCCGGTGTCCCAAGTTGGGATATCGGCAATACTCCTCTTCCTTCCCTGACTCGGGGTTGGTGGTTGGGAGTACTGCTACAGTTGGTGGATCAGCGGGGGGGAGGATATCGACTTTGGTACCTCCCTTGACCGGAGACGGGACCAAGTTGGCCCCTCTCCCCCTTCGGCACCGAGACTTCCGGTGACACGATCGACTCGCCTACGTTCCGAGCGTTCGCTGGGTGACGAGGTTGGCCACCGTGAGTCTTGGTGGGAGACCCGGAGTTTCGGGAAACCTGACCGCCTTCCTTGAGGTAGGTGGAGGGGTGGAACGTGCTCTAGGAACTCCCTAGCTGACGATCCCCGACTCTGGACACCGTTTGGTCGTTTTGGTTGATTCCACGTGACTCTTGTGGAGATGGCTGGTGAGGGAGACCCCCCCATTGCGCCGAGTGTACCTGGGGAGGGGAAGCGTAGTCCTCCCCCGACGGGCGGAGTACCACCCAGGCCGGGCAGTGCGGATGTGGTGGGTCCAGAGGTTGGACCCCGACGGCGGTCGGCCAGGTTCCTTCCCAGGCCGTCCCCGGAAGAGATGGGCGGAGTTCGCCCTTCTCCGGTGGGAGCGCCGAGCCAGCGTCAGGTTCCGGCAACCTCTTCGGGGAGTGATGACACTCACTTCGGCATGGGACCGCCGACCGGCAGAGGTGACGGGACGGGGAGTTCCGTACCCCGGGTTGGTGGGTCCGCGCCACGACTGGTGCCGGAAGGACCGGGTGGGAGCTCGAGTCAAGCTCCACCTGGCTCATCCGGTATCGTGGATGACTCGGTGATGACTGCCATCGCACAAGTCGTGCGAGAGGAGGTGGAGAAGGCGTTCAAGGGGAACACCCCTCCGCCTGAGCAGGCCTCGAGGCGTCAGAAGCGACGGGAGATTCGACGTACTCCCCGTCGTGAGGTGGACTCAGAGTCTGAGTCCTCTGCAAGTGGCAAGTCGGGTGAAGAGGATCTTACCCGACGTGGTCGTGTGACTCACACGGACCGTCTTGGGACTAGAGTTGTCCCAGGAAAGATAGTGGTGAATAATCCATTGTTCAAGGATGTCTTCGACTGTGAGACATATGGGTTGGTCAACAAGTCGTTGACCTACTCGAATAGTCAGGCCCGTACCCTGGGCCGGCGCAAGAAACACGTTGCGCAATCCTTCGGGGTCCGTTCAGAATGGGACGGGACACCACCCCTGAAGGTCTTCCAGTTTTTGCGGAAGTTCGCAAGAGCCTGCGATGACAATGATGTCTCTGAAGCTGAAGCGTTTTTCATGCTTCAGGACTTCACCAAGGAGCCACTCCGCTCCGAGGTGATGAACGTCATGCCAAGTCGGCATGGTGGGAACCCGGGTGAGGTGACCTCCTACCTGGAGTTGGTTAATTGGATCCTTCGTCTTCACGCAGACGAGGCTTCCTTGACTGCGCAGGTTGAAGAGTTCAACCGCGCCACCCAGAGTAAGGGTGAAGAGGAACGGGAGTTCGCTGAACGACTCCGTCAGCTGAACGTCCTCTGTGGATTCCTATATCCCCAAGGAGTCATTAAGGGACGCTTTGTGGAGGGTGTCCACCGAGCAGCTCGAGCGACTGTGCGAGAGCGTAATACTCCGACCATGACTCTGGCGGAGTTGGCACGCATTGCCCAGACTAAGGGTGATGAGTACCGCTGGCTCGTGGCTGAGCAGCGGAAGGAACGAGAGAAAGAAGTTAAGGGAGTGGAAGCAAGTCGCTTCCGCAGAACTGCAAGGGTGCCCCCCTACACGCGGACGTACCCTACAGTCCCTTCGTCCTCAACTCGAGAGACGGAAGGTATGGTGGCCGCTATCCCTGATAAGTCACAGGGAAAAGCGGGGCCATCGGCGTCAATGAGTGATCGGCCGTGTTGGCAGTGTTCCAAGTCGGGACACTGGGCAGCCCAATGCCCCACTCTGGACGTTCGACTGAGAGGCCTGTTGGCTCGTATTGGGAAGCTCGGTATTCCGAGGACTGATTCGGATACCCGGCCGCACACCACACGTGTGACGGCCATGACTCAACCTCAGTCAGAGAATGAGTCCACGCTTGAGAAGGGGGAAACCTCTTCCCCCAGCTCAAGTGGCAAGGATACTCCATCATCCGAGTCGGATGAGGGAAACGCCTAGCCGCTGGGACTAAGACTGACCCAAAGGCTCCAGCGGTAATGAAGCGGGTTGCTTCACACTCACCGACCCATGGGAGAGTGAAGGTCCTGACTCGACCTCGAGGGGTGAGGCCTAGAGACAAGGTCCCTCCTCAGAAGCACGACCCGAGTCGGATTGTGTCAGTGCTGGTAGGGAGTAACTACCAGGTCGCAGGTCGACTCTGGCTGCAGGATGGATATGAGCTTACCTCTCGTGTCATTGTCGACACAGGCTCTGCTGCCTCTCTCATTAGGCAAGACTTATTGCCAGAGGGGACGGATGTGAGTCCCGCCGGCTCACCCGAGTGGCGTATGTTTGATGTCAATGGGGGACTCCTCCCCATTGTTGGGTCTATTGCATTGACTGTTTGCATTGGGTTCTACCAGACGCAGGTGAACTTTGGAGTAGTCTCCAATATGTCAGTTCCCGTACTCCTGGGAACTGACTATCTGGACCTCCATGTCCCGGCCGTCTGTGGACCGGAAGGGGTAATCCGAATGCGTAATGGAGAGACTGTCCCCATATTGCGAAAAGGGAGGACTGTTTCCCCTACGACTCATCAACCTAGGGAAAACTCTCCCAAGGGTGGAGGCTCTACGACCCACGTACGAGTATGTAAGGGTACGGTAGTCCCGCCCCGATCAAGGACCTTTGTGCGACTACGCACACGGTTTCGAGGGAATGGACTCGTGTCCCCCGTGGATCGAGTCTATCATACTCACCAAGTGCAAGTTGCATGGGGCCCCATGACTTGTGGGGATGACCAAACTTGGTGGGTGGTGGTCCTCAACACGTCGGAGGAACCTCGTCGACTCCCCGGAGGCATGAAGATTGCGTCGGTCTCTACCTTTGAGGGGAATGTCGTTGCTGTGACTCAACAGCAATGGAAGGATATTGGAACGGCAGGCTCTGCCGACCAATCGAGTTCACCGACGGCTAAGTCGCCGACGGTACATCGGGAGAACATCCCGGAGTGTTTACATGGACGACTGGATGAGTTAATCCAGAAGCATCACAAGTTGTGGAATGGTGACCTTGGGCTCATCAAGGCCACCGAACACAGAATCGTGTTGAAGCCAGGGGCTAGGCCAGTTCGCCTGAGTCCCTACCGTATGGGACCAGACTCACGGGAACTCACCCGAGAGCAGGTCCCACGGATGCAAGACATGGGTGTCATTGAGCCTTGCTCAAGTGAGTGGGCCAGTCCCATAGTCTTGGTGCCCAAGTCAGACGGCACGATGCGGTTTTGCATTGATTATCGTAAGCTAAACGAGCGGACGGTAAGGGATAGTTACCCCTTACCCCGTTTGGACGATTGCCTCGACTCACTCGGTGAGGCACAGTACTTTTCCACGTTGGACTGCAACGCGGGGTACTGGCAGATACCCATCCGCAAGGAGGACAGACACTTGACCACCTTCACGTGTCACTGTGGAGTTTATCAGTGTACACGGCTCCCTTTCGGGCTTTGCAATGCACCTGCGACTTTCCAGCGTGCAATTGACTTGATACTTGCCGGAGTCAAGTGGCAGATCGCCCTGGTGTATCTGGACGATATTATTGTGTTCTCCGGGACTGCCGAAGAACACCTGTCCCACTTGGACAGAGTGTTTACCCTGTTGGGTGAAGCAGGAGTAACACTCAAACCTACAAAGTGTCACCTCTTTAGTAATGAGGTGGAGTACCTCGGCCATATAGTCCGGCCAGGTCGCATTCTGGTCAATGAGAAGAACTTCATGGCCATCCGTCGGGCGAAGTTCCCCCAGACGCAGACACAACTCAGGAGCTTCCTGGGTATGTGTAACGTATACAGACGCTTTGTGGCGAACTATGCCAAAGTGTCTGCACCGTTGAACCACTTGGTAAGTTCCAAGATGCCCAAGCGCTTGGATGCTCCCAAACCCCCGGAGCAAGAAGCGTTTGATAGGTTGCGAGAACTCGTCTGCAACCCACCGGTGTTAGCGATCCCCAGACCGGGGGCTCACTACATTGTTGATGTGGACGCAAGTCACGACCAACTCGGTTGTTGCTTACTCCAACAACAGCCTTCGGGGGAGTATTTACCCGTTGGCTATTTTAGCAAAGGACTCTCACCGGCCCAGAAGAACTATTCTGTGACGGAGGTAGAGGGCCTTGGCGTAGTATGGGCAGTCTTTATGCCACGGCGATACATCGAAGGAAGGAAGTTCCTCATTCGATGTGACCACAAGGCTCTGAAGTGGATACTCACCACTACAGCCTGTACGAATAACCGACTCAATCGATGGCGACTCTGCCTCGCTGAGTTCGATTATGACGTTGAGTATCGGCCAGGCCCGAAGCATGCGGTTGCGGACGCGTTGTCTCGCATACCGACGGATGGGAAAGACTCTTCCCCCATCCCTGAGAAACTCCCTCATGGGGCAGTGACCACTCGCTCCGGAACTGTCCTCGACCCGAGGATGCCTGGCATGGCCAAGCTATTACCCGTGTCTCTGCATGAGTTTGTCCAGGCACAGGAGAGCGACAAACTTTGTCGACGACTCAGGAAGGAGCTCGACCAGGCTCAACCGACTCGGTTCTTCCTGAATGCCAACGGCATACTCTGCCGTAAGGGATATACCCAGGGGGACAAGCAAGTCGTCGTCCCCAAGGAGTTACGCAAGAGTATCCTCCTACGGGAGCACTCCTCACCGTTGGGTGGACACCCAGGGTGTACGAGGATGTATCAGACCCTACGCAAGAAGTACTATTGGCCATCACTCGTGGCTGATGTGTACGGGTATGTAGCCGCATGCGCGACTTGCGCAAAGAATAGACTCATGGAGTCCCGGCAGACTTCTTCCATGAGACTCTTTCCTGCAACAGAGCCGTTTACAGCGATAGCAGTGGACTTACTCGGTCCACTACCACGAACACCTGAAGGATATGAGTACCTTCTGGTGATGTGTGATCGCTTTACTAAGCTCACACGGGTATCCCCACTCAAGGATATCACAGCCGTGGTCGTTCTCAGTGAGTTACTCGACGTCTGGGTTGCCAGTTATGGCATCCCCGACTCTATACTTTCGGATAACGGACCACAGTTTGCGTCCGTCCTGTATCAGGGAGTCATGAAGATGTTGGGGGTGCAGACGAATTT
Source organism: Pyropia yezoensis (assembly GCA_009829735.1). NCBI lineage: Eukaryota > Rhodophyta > Bangiophyceae > Bangiales > Bangiaceae > Pyropia > Pyropia yezoensis. The sequence goes on from CM020619.1 coordinate 8,270,156, forward strand.
CGCAACCCCTTACCACCCCCAGACTAATGGGCAGGTGGAACGATTCAACAGGACTCTAGTGCGCCAGTTGCGTCACTATGTCCATGACCATGTAGTCACATGGGCTCGTTATGCGTCACTACTCGTGACAGCATACAACTCCCAGGTACACAGTAGTACGGGATAGGCACCGTTTGCCTTCGTCTGCCCCCGACGACTTCCGTCAGTAGCTGTGGAGCGTCTCACCCAGACAGAGGGTGAGACTTCGACTCAAACACCGAGTCAGGCGAAAGCCTCCCTACTCCAGAGACTGGAGGAGATGATACCCTTTGTCCGGGCTACTATGGAGAAGGCCCAAGCTCGTTACAAGAGGTACTTCGATGTCCGAGTCAGACATCGTCGCGATCCGCTCCGAGTTGGAGATTGGATTTATGTCAACTCCCACGACAATAAGGGAGGGAAATTGGTCTTCAAAACTCTGGGACCATATCACATCCTTAAGACGGATGGACGGCGGTTAACCATCGAGAGTGATGATGGTATCCGGACGATAAATGGGAATCACGCTACTCGCGCACCCGAACCCCCAGAGGGAGATCCCGCTTGGGAAAGGGCCTTGCAAGCATGGAAAGTCCCATCCTTGCCGACCTCCTCCAATAAACCGTTGGAGGCGGTGTTCGACAAGTTTGTCGGACCCGGATACGATGAGTCGGGGCGACTCATGCTCCGAGTCAGGTGGTTCGGGTATGGACCAACTTCCGACACATGTGAGTTTGTAGAGGACCTACAAGTAGAGAAGGTCCGTAGATACTGCCAGGCTGCGGGCATATCTATACGCCGACGTAGCACTCGTACGTCGGGGGATGAATTCCCTGCTCCAAGTCAGAGCAGAGCGGCAAGCCAACCATGAGTACAAACGCATACCGTGGTTCTTCAAAGATTCTCTACTAACAAAGCCGACTATGGCACAATACAAAACGAGAAGAACACACAGCACTCTTCTCGCCAAAAAAAGAACAAGTCGTTCGACCGCTGACTCTAGCGTTCCATATGCCCACCCCCACCACTATAGGGACCGGCCGACCACGAACCCCCAGGGTCGTAGGCCGGTAGCGGAGGGGCGTAATCCACTCGGGAAGGCCCCGGAGTGGAAGCACTGGGAGGGGCCCGCCGACTCGCGGACCCATCCCCGTCGTAAGAAAGATGTCCGGAGGTACTCCCTCCGTGACGCGGAAGCTGCTGCTGAGTCGACAGCAGCCGTTGGACAAACTCGTGTCCAACCGCGAGGCGAGTGACCTCAGCTGCCAATGACTGTCGCGCCGTGGCTGAGTCGCCCGACGCGAGGAAGTGACTGACACGCCGGGTGACCCAAGCCAACCTGTCAAGGGAGGCCACGAGTGAGGCCTCCACCGTGGCGTCATACATGATGGCTCCCAAGTTGGGAAGCATCTCGCCGACGCCACGCGCAATCGGCATCGGAACCGGAGTTCGGACCCGTAGCGAGCCCAACGCCACGTCGGGGAAGGGTTCGAGGAACTGGAAGGGTGGAGCCTGAGTCGGCTCCACACCCCCCGAGGTCGGAGTCGCGACCCGCGGGGAAGACGTCGGCACAGCTTGTCCGCGGCTTCGAGGGGCTCCTCGATGAGCACCACGACGAGTCGTCCCCGATGACGTCGCCCACCCAGAGGGCAGGGCGGGGAAGACACAACCCCGCCGACGGAGGCGACAAGGGGGGGGGACACTACCCACGCCCCCCAACGACAACAAAGAAGCCCGACACAAGGGGCAGCGCGGGGAAAACACAACCCCGCCGAGAAAGAGCAACAAGGGGGGGATACAACCCACGCCCCCACCGACAACGAAGACGCCCGACACGAGGGCAGGGCGGGGAAGACACAACCCCGCCGACGGAGGCGACAAGGGGGGGGGACACGACCCACGCCCCCCAACAAACGGGGACGACACAACCCCGCCAACGAGGACACAGGGGGGGGACACGACCCACACCCCCCAACGACAACAAAGAAGCCCGACACAAGGGGCAGCGCGGGGAAAACACAACCCCGCCGACGAAGAGCAACAAGGGGGGGACACAACCCACGCCCCCACCGACAACGGAGACGCCCGACACAGGGGCAGGGAGGGGGAAGACACCAACCCAAGCGGCGACACAAACCGCACGGCGGGAAGAGACAGACCCGCCGACGCGAGGGAGCGGCGGCGGGAAGACACACACCCGCCCGCACACACGAAGGGGAGAGAAGACCCCGCACCGGCGGCCGAGTACCACCGCCGGCGACCGAGTGCAACACCCCCAACTCGGGGTGCGCACACCCCTCAACCCTTACTAGAAGGGGGGGGGAAAGGAGTGAGGAACACCCCGCAGAGAGCCAGCTGGGGGTGGATCGAGCTCTAAGGGGGGGACACAACCCGACCCCCCGAGAGCAACCGTACCCCAACTGAAGGGGCAGGTGCAGGTCGACGTTCCGAGTGAGAACGTCGACGCCCTACTCCTCCAGTTGAGGGGCAGGGGGTGTGGCGGAGGAACGCCGACACCCAGGTTAGGGGGCCCACCCACACGGGAGTCCACCCGTGGAGCACCCTGACCAGGTGGGGGACGACTTTCCCCCACACCTGTTTCGCGTGGAGGGGGCTCCTCTACCCAGGTTAGGGCAGAGAGCGCACCCCACGGAGAGGGACTGCCTCTCCCGGAGGGCCCCGCCGGACGCGAGTGCAACCCCGGCGTAACCCTGGTGCACGCTAGACGCCAGCGATGCACCGTACTTTGCATCCCGACTCGGGAATTGCACCCTCCTCTCCCGGTCACCGCGACTCGCAGCTGATTGGACGTCCACCGGGACGGCTGGACTTTTGAGAAGGGGGAAATGTGGGAGATTGGGCCGGAATTCGGTACCAATACTTTGGAGATTCGGGTCAATTGGACCTGACCGGAAGTCGAAATTCACCCGACCCACGATGGTGAAACTTCTGACTTCTGGACGGAAATTCGACTAGGACTTCCGACATACTAGAGCAGGGTAATGCTGCTGGTATTTGTTTCTTGGGATTTTTGCACGGGAGCCAGACGGATTTCTACGCTTTGAGTGCTTTGCATGTGGAGTGCTATGATTGGTTTGTTTGAGGGTTCATTTTCTGAGTGTTTTGAGGGGTTGCGTGAGCGTGTGAGGAGGGTTGATAAGGAGGGACAGCAAGGCGGGGAGGGCCCACCTTGGCTGGCCAAGCAAGTAAACACCGTCTGGCTCCGACACATCTTGTTCGTGCCTTGGTGAGCTGACCCGTTCACCACACGCAAGTTCCGTGTTTGGCTGTGTGGAGGTGCTTGCTTCCGGTGTCCCAAGTTGGGATATCGGCAATACTCCTCTTCCTTCCCTGACTCGGGGTTGGTGGTTGGGAGTACTGCTACAATACGGAGATACAACGCATCAACCTCAATGATGTGACACCTGCTCCGAAGCCGGAACAGCCGCAGCCGGTACCGGCTGGGTTGCTACACGAAGCTCTTACAACCCACCGGTCAGATGACCCGGTGGGACCGGATGGGATTCCATACCAAGTACAGAGCGTGGTCGGACACACCGACCCGGACCTACCAGGACCCTGGTACGTCAAGGTTATGTGGGTCGGATACAACTCGCCCACATGGGAACAGGCGGCGAATATACCCCGCCAACTCCTCATGCCTTACATGAGGCGACGACGCCTATTGTAACAACCCAACCGACACCGACTTCGGCTGTTGGGGGGTGAGGCTTAAACCTACTAAAAAGGGTGTCACATGGACTCGGCAAGACTTAGGTTCACTAAGTTGGAGCGGACTTAGGCAAACTAAGTAAGCTACTAACTTTTACAAGTTTACTTGAAGGAGATGACTAACTCCGATAATTTCAAAGTAACCTAAGGCTTACACCAAGGTAAACCTTCATCCATGGGGCAAGTGACGGACCAAGAAGGTTGACCTTCATGAGTATTAACCAACCAGGATGGGTTGGGGGATGCGGGAAAGAACCGAGGCAAGCCACGACTAAGTCAGACGGGGTACTCCCCAATGGCAGGCATTGGTATAATGCAAACGCCCCAGCGGGGGATGAGTTTATACTCACTACTACCCAGCCACCATAAGGGTCACCGGGGCCCTGTCCCTCACAAACAATAGCACTCCTTAGTGGGTAGACCCACTGCCCGAGGGAGGCCACTCACGCGTAAGCGCGTACACCTCCATGCTCCACCGGTCGGCAATCTCACGACGGTCAATCACCCGAGTTACCTCGGTGCATAGCTGAACGAGGGTGCTGCGGCCGGCCTCCACGTCCGCCAGAGCGGACTGGAGACGGTCCAGCACGCCGCCGAAGCAACGCGCGGACCCAACCAGCGCAGCACCTGGCGGGATGACCCCCCAGCTAACAGAGAGACCCTCCCGCATCGCGCGGGCAACAAGGGCGTCAACGCCCTCATACCAGAGACGGGGACCCCCGTCAGGCATGACAGGGGCGGGAGGTGACACGGGCGCAGCCAGAGGAGCCACAGGAGCCGACACGGCTACCACCGGAGCCGGTGGCACCTGATACGAGGCCCGTTAGGACCCTACTGAAGGAGCTCCACCGTAAACCCGGCGGGGCTCGGCCCGACGACGGGACACCTCACGCTCCCCACCCGCAGAGCCCCACTCTCGGGGACGACGGCCAACCGCCACCGGTATCGGGTTACCGAACCACGGGGCGAGGACCTGAAGAGGGTCATGGATAACCATGGGAATACCCAGGTCAGCAACAGCCTCGGTGGACGCCCACCCATGGCAATTGGGCTCACCCGGCTGAGTACTCCGGATACGCAACGAGTGACGAGGCAAGGGGGAAGCCCCAGCCTGCGGGTCCCGGTACGGGGGAAGGGCCAACACCCCAGCCCAGTTCACGGCATCGTGAACAGCCAGCAGGGCCTCGAACTCCCGGGCCAACCCGGTCTTGGCGGCTATCATGTCCACGCCCAACTGCGCGATGTGCCGACGGACACCCGTCGGAAGATGAAACAGGCGCCCCTGCCGGCGGACGGACAGCAAGAAGGAGGAAGCCTGCCCGAGGGTAACCTCAAGGGTGAAGGTACCCTGCAACGGGTGGACCGGCCGGGAGGCCAACACACTCCCGAAGTATCGGAGACAGGAGCCGGTGTCAAACCGGAAAGCAGGGGCGGGTTCCCACCACTCCTGCCACAGAGGCGGGCGCACGGCAGTGTATATCGGCGCGCGACCGTTACCGGTCTGCAACGCACACGTTATATCGGTGCGGAACGCATCCGCCATGACACCATGGTTGCGTCGCCAGCTCGACGCTGACTTCAACCCCGCCATAGGCGGGTACGGAGCCGTCAACGTCAGGTACGGGGATACCCCCGGGAAGTACTCGAACCCGGGATACCGGCCGGTATCACCCACCGTCTCCCCAAACGCAACTGGCTCCGCCGCCGCCGCAATCCCCCGAGCACTAGCCGGGTAGTCAACCTCCCGCGGCAACGCGGGGGCAATCAAGTCGCATATCCCGAAGGCAGAGTCGAGGTAGACCTCACCCCGCCCAATCCGGGTGCGCCAGAGCTGCGCATGCCGGTCATCCGGTTGGCTCATGATCCAATGATGCTCCACCCGGACCGCGTTCGGCTGGTTGACCAGCCGCACCAACTCCCGCTCCCAACTCGGGTCCACCTTGACGCGCCGGGAGGTCTCTCCAGGAAGACGCGGCTGGTGGAAGTCCACCCGCATACGCCCAGCGGACTCCATCGACTCCTGCACAGTCAGGCCTCGAACCCGAGCCGCCAAGTCGGACATCGACATAGCGGGTTGACCCGCCGCCAAGGCGACACCGCCACCCAAAGGGGCAACCCGGGCAGGACCAGGAAGAATAGGGGGCGCCGGGGGAAGCCCCACCGGCAGATGGGCCGGCCCCGGCCGAGCACGGAGCCGAGGAGGAAGAAGAAGGGCGGGCGCCCGCCCGGAGTAACTCCCGGAGTCCACGGCCATCGGGGTAGATACTTCTTGACCACCAGGGGTCCGCGGCACCGCGGGTAGAGCACCGCCGCCACCCGGGCCCGACGCGGGCCCCACGGGGGCAGCAGCAGTAGACCCGATACCCGCTGCCGGGGACACACCAACCGGGCGGGCAACCGCGCCGTCTTGACCCGCCGGCTCGGCCGGGGTGCGGCCACGACCATCCGACACGCCGGCGACGCCGTCTTGAGGTAGAGCCGCGCCGGCACCGGCGACAGAAGCCATCCGAACCGCCGGAGGAGTAGCGGTAGAGGCCATCGCTGCGCGCGGTTGCCCGCCACCCGACGGAGCCGTCGTGCCGCTGCACACGGACGACAATCCGCCCGGCGCACCTTCCGGGGCCTCACGAATGGTCCCCCGGTCGTCCTCGGCCTCCGACGAGCTCGCTAAGAAGCACTCGGCGGCTGTGGCAGAGACGGGGGCGTCGTCCACCATCACCTCTTCCTCCTCCCCAAGCAGCAGGTCGTCCTCGCCCCCGGGTACCTGGGGGTCCGACATGGTGAAACCGGGGTAGCAGGGGCAACCCGTGCCGAAAAGCCGCAGCCGGCTCGACCCGGTACAAGGAACGCTCGCGCGGACGAGCCTGGGAAGCGCGGGTACCCGCGCTTATAACCACACAGCTCGGCACGAGCGATACGGCAGCGCGGGACGACCCGCGCCAGCTGAGCTACGAGGGCGCTCCACCCAGGCACCTGGAACGGGGCCACGCCCCCCCACACGGGGTAACCAGGGGGGTCACCCCCAACCGCCCCCACGCAACGCGGGCAACCCCCGCCACCCACTCAATCGTCTCACGAGAGGGGCCCCCCTACCACCAGACGCCTGGTGGCGGATCCGCTTGCACCACCCCTCGGAAAGGGGGGTCGTGAACAGAAACCCGCATCGGGAATTCAACGATCCGGAAAACGGATCGCGTGTGTATCACACAAAGGGGGGCACCCCCCTCGGACAACCTCGAAAAGCGGTGTCTGTCGCGACGGGGCGCAAAGCCCCACCCGACGGGTAAACAGTCACGCGACCCACTTACATTCGGTAACCCGAATGCAACTCGACCCGAGGACGGGCCGAATCTAAGGGGGGGATATGTAGCAATATGGTCGGCCGTATTGTGATCCTAATATTAGGGGGGCTACTTCTAATCCTTGACTTTCAATTTGAGAGTCCGTACTGGTCACGGTATCTATAAGTTACGTATGACCAGAGGGACTTGCGTCTTGGGGCGGAGGGTAGTTAGTAGTGTCTCCGAGGGTTTATAACGAGGGGGCCGGCGGCGAATCCACCGCCGGCCAAGGTAGAACAACAAACCCCTCCCATTTGGGCTCTCATCTTGGTCCCGTGGCTTGCGCTCCAAGGACAGCAACCTTGGCCTCCCGGTGACGTTGGTGCCGATCCCCCCTGGCGAGTGTTCCCTGAGAGTGGACGTGCAGCGGATACCTATTGTGCTACACTGCCCTATTTCCTTTTCCGCGATGGGGAAGGCCACGAAGTTTACGCCCCTGGCGATTCAGAAGCCGAGGTGAGTAATGGTAGCAAGGCCCTTTGTTGCGCCCCTTTTTCTTGCTGGATGGGATAATATGCAGCGTCGGCACATGAGCTCACATGAAGGCCTTGATCGTTTTTTCGTTTTTTCTTTTCTGTCCGATTTTTTTCCGCAGCCATCGGCTACTGCTCCCCCGACGAATCCCTGGGCCTGCAAAGAGCCCCAAGCCCCCCCCCCCCCCGCCCTTGGACGAACCCCTTCCCCAAGAAGTAGACCCACTCCCCAATGCGTTTGCGCCTGGCATCCCCCGCGAGCTGTGGAAGCCACCTTGCACTCGCCGCCGGGCTCGGGCTGGAAGGTGCTGTCCGCCCAAGCCCAAGGCCCCCCCTCCTTGTTCGCCAGCATCAGCTGTGGGCCAAGGGTCTCTATGTGGTGACCGCACACCCCGAGGTCGCTCATCAATACCCCCGGCCCCCTATCGACTGCTATTTGAACTTGCTCGACAAGGTGGTAGTGATGAGTGAGCTTGTGTTTTCTCTCTTTATGTCTGGCACTCTCGAGGAGGCGTGGGTGGCGAGCGTGGGCGGCGACCATGGGTTGCGGTGAGGAGGGCGGGGTTTGGCACCGCAAAAGGATGAAGACACTTCGTGGTGCGAGGAGCGACTTCTGGACAGGTCGGGCTGACTGATGGATTCTTTCCTTGAACACATTCCGAATCCTTTCGTTCTCCCCTGCGTCAGACAGGCGTGACGAGGGGGGCCGATCTCCACGTGTGCATTCTTCACCGGCTCATGCGTGTGTTGGGCTTGAATGGCGGAAAGAAACTGACACCATGTCATTGAGCCAATGTGGATCAAGAACTGCGGCGACCCTCCTCAGAATTGATTGAGCTCACCCAACCAGGAGAGCAGGTGACCCGTGAACACCCTACTGCACGGAAAATGCCGTTTTACCTAAGCGTGAGGAGAGGTGCTGCGTGCCGTGACACTGCTGCCGCCGCGCCGTGGCCGCGTCGCCTGCTCCTGCGGCGGCCCGTCGTGGCCGTCGGCTGGTGGCGGGTCGTTCGCCGCCTCTTCCCGAGAAGCCCTTGGCCGGCGTTAGCCAGCGTTGGCCGTGGGTGCCATCCTTGCTAGCGCCCGCGTTCCCCCTCACGCCCTTCGGGCCAAGCAGCCCGTCGCCAGACCGCGTCCTTTCCGCCAACGTACTGGAATTACCAGTGGTAGCCGGTTACAGAAGGTGTGCCATCAAACTATAATTATAGTCGCTTGACAACCCCTGATTTGAATATCACGCGAGGCACGTGATGTAATATCACGCATACTGCGTGACCCCTTGCTTGATTTAGTGCGTGATCACACGTCACGCGCGCCTAGACAGATAGATACCTAGTGTCCATTCTACTTGCCGATCCCCTCATTAAAGTCGTTCGAGAGGATCAAAGGAGGGGATCCGGAATCGTCTATTCCGACCCATCTGGCTATGAAAACTCATGAACTTGCGAAATTGCAACGCTTCGACTGCGCTTTGCGGCTACAGACGCAAAGAGAACAGCACGCGGCGTGCAGAGTACTGAATATACCTTGCATGGATGGATATCCGTTCAAGACCGCTTTTCAAACGGACGATCCTGTCACCTACAGAACCCACAAAGACGATACATTTCTCGGACAGCGATGGCTGCTGGGATACGCCTACCATGTGACTCCTCCTCAATGAAAGCATCCCACGCCAACGGACCTCGGTCACGCGACAGCTATCTCTGTGGAGTCGACAATGCGAAGCTCCTGACGTGTTCAGCGTGCGCGGGCACGCATGCCCCTGGGACCAGGCGGGGGTCCGGCGCCATCGCAGCCAGCGATAGATGTGGGACCCGTGGGAAGCGCCAGAGAAAGGCGAGACAAGAAGGAAGGCACCGCGAAGGGGGCAAGGGTGGCAAATGGGGGGGAACAGGAATATAAAAGTTGGGGGGGGGGAGCGCCCATGCGCAGGTAGCCGTCGAGGAGACGGAGGGGCCGGACAGCGGCACACGCGTGGTAAGGTGCAGGAGTGCGGTCGAGCCGTGGGATCGGCAGGCCACAAAGCAAGGGGAGGCTATGGCGCCTAGCAGGCCTCATCGCGCGCCCCTCCGCGGTTGTGACAGGGCTATCGGGGGCGGCCTGGTGTCCCCCAGCGCGACATGCGCATGAGAAATAGGCGGGCACTCAGGGGGCACGTCGCGGGACAAGAAAAGTGCGGCACCGCCTGGAAGCATCCCTTGGAAGGGCTGCGCTCTCGGGCGCCGGGACTTGCTGAGGCACCTTCGTAGGGCACTGTGGCGCGTCGGCCAGGCAGGTCGCACAGGGTCCAGTGAGACGGCCCCGAGTGTTGTGAGGTGAGGGGTCGCTGAGAGGACAGTTTTTACAGTTAAGCATCCCAAGTAGTCCCAAGGGAGACCAGACTGTGCTGAGCCCGGTTCTGGCGCCAGAAAGAGCAAAAAAAGTGTTGACGACGCATTTATGAAATATGGTCCTCTCAAAAAGCGGATCAATTAAGGGGAATCCCCTCAATTGAGGGGGAAGGTTGAATAGACACTATCTAGAGAACGCGTGATTGGGGACGTGATTAGAAATTAAGTGTACGATACGAGTACTACATCTCACAAGGAGACTGGCCCGAGGTGCACAATGCCTCTGCCCTCCGCTCCGTTGTCAGGCGCCGATCTCATCGGCAGCGGCAGCGGCGCCGGCAGCGTGCGCCGTCGCGCCCGCCGGCAGGGATTGTAGCGGCGGTGGAGACGGTGGCGGCGGTGGAAGTGGCGTCAGCAGCGTCAGTTACGGCGGTGGCAGCGGCAGCGGCGGTGACAGTAGCGGTAGCGGCAGCGGCGGCAGCAGCGGTGGTGGTGGCTGTGACCGCGACTGTGGGGGCGGTGACGGTGGCGGGCCGCTAGCGTGGGGCGCCATGTCGCCCACAGCGAGAAGCGGCGACGTCGAGGGCGCTGCCCCCGCTGCTGGCGCCCTCTCCCCCGCCACCAGACCGACTTCACGCCCTTGGAATTGAAACGGCGGTGGTCGCGGCAGCGGCGGCGGCAGCAGCGCGGGTGGTGGCGGCGGCGGCGGCAGCGGTGGTGGCGGCAGTGGCGGCGGTGGTGGAGGTGGCAGCGGCGACACCCTTGGGCAGTCTCGTTCGGCGTCCCCCCCCCCCCTCCCCCGCCTCCCCACCACCCTTCAGGTATGGGCGCACAACGAGCGGCTCGCTCTCCCCCTCCTTCCGCCGCTCCCTCACCGCCCTTCTCGCCCCAGACGGGTGGGTGCTGTCCTTCTCGGCGGGCCGCCCGCGCCTCCTGCGCGGGCAGGCGTGGTCGAACTTTGAGGGCCGGCGGACGACGGCGCCAGTTGTGCTGCTGAGCACGAAAGACTTCGACTCCTGTGGTACCTGCAAGACCCGATCCGCAAGTAGGAAATAGACCGGGAGGTGTGATCCAAGATCTATCTAACAGTCATGGTCGGGTCGTTTCTCTTTGTGATTTAAAGTTTACCTCGATCTTTTTGAAATACAATTATCGCAGCAGCGGCACCCACATTCTCTGGTCCAGCCAGTTGTCATTGTTTGTATTTGTCAGGAGTAAGAGACAGCTGCAAAAAGTTCTGTGCTTACAGTTGAACACAATTGTCAAGGCGACGGGCGACGTGCTCATTGTCCCCTCCGCATGGCCGACGTCGCGCTCGCCGTCGTGCCCGCCTCTGTCAGACAACACTCTATCGTCTCCTGTGCTGGTCACCGCTGTGGCAGTTTTGTCCACAAGTCGCCAGCGCCCCGCCTCTACCACCATCCCCCCCCCTCCCCGCCTTTTCTTTCCTTTCTTTTTTGTGCATCCTCCACCCCCTCGTCATCATCATGGCTGACGTGGCGCCAATGAAGAAGGCGGCGTACGGCACGCCCGCTCCGGCCGACTCGCAGCACCGCATCCGCATCACGCTGTCGTCGCGGCAGGTGCCTGCGCTTGAGAAGGTGTGCTCGGATCTCATCCGTGGGGCCAAGGATAAGGAGCTCAAGGTCAAGGGCCCCGTCCGGATGCCGACCAAGACGCTCCGCGTGACGACGCGCAAGTCCCCGTGCGGGGAGGGTACCAACACGTGGGACCGTTTCGAGATGCGCATCCACAAGCGCCTCATCGACCTCTACTCGTCAACGGACATTGTCAAGCAGATTACGTCCATCTCCATCGAGCCGGGGGTGATTGTGGAGGTGTCGATTATTGCGGCCTAGTCTGGGCGGCTCCGACAGCGTCGCTCACGCTGGGGCGGGATGGAGGTGTGGTGTGTGTGGGGTGGGGCATGGTCGGGATGATGCACGTGGGGTCACGCGGCAGCTTGTCAGACGCTCGCTTGTGGGCCGCTGGTCAGGCTCTTTAGGAGCGTAGGCAGCCGAGGGGGTCGCGGGAGGCTAGAGCAGCAGCCATGACATGTGTTTTCCACCGGCGCGCCTCTTTCACTCAAGGATTGTGGCCCTGCCGGCTTCTTTCACGTCCATTCGTCGTGCATGTCCACCCTCCGGTGCTCCGTCGCTCGCCCGTGCGTTCGCGCTACTTGCTACGTCTCCACTCAGACCGCCCGCGTTTTGGTACACACGCACGCTGGCGGTAGCACCAGCGGTGGCAGCAGCGAAGCTGCCGCGTTCCGTCCCGCCGGTCATAGCTGCAGCCACGTATCTCCGTCTGTGGATGCTTCTTATGCTCCCCCTTCACAGTCGGATGCTACCCAGGATGCCATTGCTTTCTTCGTTGGCAGTGCCTGCAACCATCAGTGCTGTGATGGTCTCCAATCAATGCAGATAGCCTCAATGGAGAATCCTCCGTGCACCGCCCGGCACTTACCTCCGCCCTCGCCGATTGCCCGCGTACTCGGCTGCCCGCTGCTCCTGGGCCTCCACGTCAGCCGCGGGCAGCCCTGGGACGCCTGGTGCAACGGGCGTGCCCGTCCGTCCCGCCTCGGTGTGCGCCTCGACGCCATCGCCCATCGAAAAGGTGAAGTCGATAAATGAAGCGAGCGTCAGCTGGCCGACCAATTCCCCCCCCGACGTGACGTAGATGGACGTCATGCCAATCATCCGAAAGTAGTGCTGTATCTTCCAGTACGGTGTCACCGCGGGGATGCTGAACGGCGCGCCGTCCACGACCGCGCACCCCACCGCGGGGTCGTAGGACGCCAGTAGCGGGACACTGCCTTCCGCCTCCTCGGCCCCTGCGGCTCGCGCGGCAGCCCGGCCACGGCTGCTGCGGCGCCGACTAGGCCCGCCAACGGCACCGTACGACTGGAGCGAGTTGCTAGGTGGCGGCGGCAGAGCCGCCTGCAGGTCCCATCGGCTGATGGAACCGAGCAACTGGCGGTTGTCCAACGAGTTCACAACCGCACAAACTGGCCAGTTGCCCACCGCCAGAAGCCGTCGCACGTCACCCACGGAGCTGCCTCGCCAGACGATGGGAAAGGAGCGGTCCATCACATCCGCTGCGGTCACACCAGCGACAGCGTCGTGGAAGGCCCTGTTCTCGGACGGGTACCTGTCGCGGCCGCCGAGCAAGAATGGCAGTCGCCGCTTCTTGATAATCTCAGAAAACAGGTCGCACGTGAGGCACTTACTGACGGTGTAGGCCACCACAGACACCGTCGCCAGTGGTAGGATATTGAGAGAGCCGTTGGTCAGCTCCAGGAAAACCACCGCCACACTGGCCAAGTGAAGTGTACCCGTCGTCACCCCAGCAGCTCCAAGGATGGCAGTCGCGCGGGGGTCCACAAAGCTCCACCCAAACGTCTGTCGCAGGAGTTCCCCGTACGCGCGACCAAAGAGGGCCCCCAGTTCAAAGATGGGCATAAAAGTGCCTACCGGCACGGGCAGGATGAGACACACGCCGGTGAGAAAAAACTTGAGCATCGTTGCGACCACCAACGATACGGGCGACAATGCCCAAGTAGGAAGGGGAAGCCAGCCGGGCATTGACACAAACGAGATGGGCTTGGCCTCGTCGTTGAACATGCTCATTACACCCGCCTTTTGGTCCTGCCACATGACGCCACCGACGACGTAACACAACACCGTGTGGAGCACAGTCCAGCACACCATCAGGGCGGTGCCTTTAGACGGCGAAGAAGAGGGGAAGTTGCCGACGCGCCACGAGTAGGAAGCAGAAGTGTAGGCAACCAGGCGCGCGCCAATGACGCCGCACAGAACCCCGAGCACCAGGTAGGAAGACATTTTTGCGAGCTGCGACTCGTGCAGGTCCGTCGCGTCATTGAAGTTAGCCTGAAAAAACGTCACCGAGTCGGCCTGAAAGAAGAGGACGACCAAGAAGTAGCCACATAGGGAGCAGTATAGTGCCATGGGCAACCAGTGAGAGTAATAAAAGGTTGCCATAAGCTCAATGGACATGAGAACGCCACCAAGGGGCGCCCCGAACGTAGCACCCACCCCGGCCGCCATGGCCGCACTGATGGCACTGAGCTGCGCAGTCGCCGACCGGGAGAGGGAAGAGAAACGACGGCAGCGGCATACAAGCGCGGCAATCATGCCGCTCATATGCACAAATGGTCCCAGCTTGCCAATGCTCATCCCCGACGCAAGCGACAGGGACAGGCCTGCGCCCTTGGCGCCAAGGGTGCGCGCCGACAGGGCGGCGGGCATAAAAGCGCCTGACAGCACGCACTTCATCTCAGGAATGCCAGAGCCGGTCGCGCAATGGGGTGCGAGCAGGCGGACCAGCCAGAAGGAGCCCACCGCAAACGCCGTACGGATGGTGCAGGTCAGCAGGAAGGACAAGGACAGTAACGGCACAGCCCCGTCGGTGGGTGGCAGCACCGCTCGGGCCACCGCTGCTGGCACTGCCGCGGCCAGCGCGTCGGCCGCAGACGCCACAACGAGGCAGACGCCAAACGTGAGAGCCCCGATGAGTGCCAGGTACGTCACCGCGCCGGCCGGCAGCAGCGTGTTCTCGTCCGCCGGTCGGTGCCACGACCAGTCCCCCGGGCTTTCCTCGGCGGTAAGCGGCAGCTTCGAGGTCAAGTCGTCGGGGTCGTCGGGGGTGGCCGTGTCGGCCTTCTTGCGCGCGCCGAGCAACGGGGAGGCCGCGGCCACCGCAGCTGCCGCCTCGGCGGGGCCCGGCCCGGCGACATCCGCGGGGCCGTGTAAGCAATAACGCACCGCCCGCTGCATCCACCGCATCGGCGCGGGGCCGCCCTCGGACTGCGGGTCGGGGGCGAAACCCCACGCCGACGCCACCCGCTCGGCCGACAAGCCCGTCGCAAACGAGGTGCTCCCGCCCATTGCAGCACAGCTGCCAGAACCCCCCTGCCACGAGTGCTGGGAGGCCCCCCCGCCCCCCCCCACGCCACCCGCAGAGAAGGAGGCACCCCCAGATTCCACAGCGTCCGCCATGCTGCTCCCTCCATTGCTGCGACTGCCGCCGCTGCCGCTACTGCCGCTGGCGCCGCCGCCGCCGCCGCTGGAAGCCTGCCTCCCCGACTGCGCGCTGCTGCGGGAGAGCGCAGAGAGGGCATGCGTCAGGTGCGCCCCGTCAAGGGTGTCTAGGAAGACCACCGCCGGCTCGCGGTGGTTTGCCGTTGGCGACGGCGGCGAAGGCGCCTGCGCGGCCGCCTCCACCGCAGACGCGGCGCGTGCCGACGGAGAGCGGATGCCTAGCGGCGGCTGCGCGTCGGCCATGATGGCGCCTGCGGGAGCGCGCAAGCGCGAAGCAACGGGGCAGGTCGCTGGGCGAAAAAAAAAAGAGAGGCACCGCGGGAGCGCTGGGCAGGCGGCGGTGGGCAGTCGCTGGGGACCACCGCACTAGTGCGCGCAGTACCGCATGCGGTGGTCAGTGTACTGCGTGACCACTCACTGACCGCAGGTCAATAAACTTAGCTCGCACGGTTGACTCCCGTGACGGGGCGAGGGGATGGGGTCCCGTCCCTGCGCTTGCGGGAGAGGCCACCACCCTCAACAACACGGAAGCGGCGCTCTTCTTCTGCGATGCAAAGCTGCTCTCCATCCGGCTGATAGTTTGAGTGGGAAGTCAGATCCAGAACATTTGTCTCCATTCCTCCTCAGGAGAAGGGAGGAACAGAGCCGTCGTGTGAGAGGGAAAAAAACAACTTACTTAAACTGCCTGCAGTTCAGGCTGCCACGCGCCCCACCTCACGTTCGAGCGCGTCAACTGGGGAGCCCAATGTCCTGTATAGCACTGTAAAGGTCGGTCAGGAAATGTCGACCAGCTCAATGAGCCAATGAAAGCACAAACCACCCCACTGCAACCGCATGTGGCACAGAAGAGTCTGTGGCGCCACGAACTCAGCCGCGCCCCCCCCGCGCCCTCCCCCGCGGCCTCCCCCCGCGGCCCCCCCCAACTGTTTCCGCTCTTTTCTTTCTTCCTGTTATTTGTTCCTTCCCGCTCGGGGGGCCACGCGTCAGCGACAGTGCCGCGGCTGTGGTTGGTGGGCTCTCCGTAACGCCTTTCGCGTGCGCGCGCGCGTTGCTGGTGGTGCGCGGAGGCCCGCCGTGCGCGGCGCACGCCGTCGCCGTTTCTTCTCCTCGTACCCTCCGCCCCCCGCCCCCCACATCACCGTCTTCCCTCGTCCGGAAGAGCCACTGGCTTGTGCCGGCCGCTGTACCCACTCCCCGGTCTCCATCCCCGCCCCACTCCGCCGCCGCGCGTTGACGCTCGCGTGCACGTACGTTACTCCCTCCCCCCCCTCCCCCGCTCCTTCTCCCTCCCCCCACCCCCCGACGCCTTCTCATCCGGGTGCGCGCGCGGCGGCACGCGCGCCCTCGCTCCCCCCCCTCCGTCCCTGCTCGCCCTTCCCCCCCCCCCTTCCCTTTCGTGGGTGGCATGGCTCTGATGACGGCTTCCCCCGTGGCGTGGACGCCAGACCCCGGTGGCCTCCGGCAGGTGGTGGTGATGCTCCGCGACTCGGCGTGTGGCTCCACGGCGGTGCAGGCACAGGTGTACGAGCGGCTGCGGTCACTTGCGCAACACGCCGAGTTTAACAACTATCTCGCCTACATCCTCGCGCGCGGGCCCGCCGATGGCAGGTCAGCCAGTGCGCCCACGGCCGCATCGGCGTCGGCTGAGCCACGCGACGCGGAGGCGGTGGGCGTGCGTCAGGCGGCTGGGCTGCTGCTCAAGAACAACCTCAAGCGACTGTACAATTCGTTGCAGCCGCCCGTGCAGACCTACATTAACGGGGAGCTGCTGTCGGCCATTGGGGACGACTCAAAGCTCATCCGCTCGGCGGTGGCGGTTTGTATCACGGCTATTGTCAGCGAGGCTGGGCTGCAAGGTGTGTTCAGCTTTACTTTCGCCGTTCTTCCCCAACCTTTGTTCTCTTGTCTTTTTCTGTGGTTTCCTGGGTGTGTTTTTGTGCTCAGACGGCTAACACGCTCCCTTGCCACTTGCTGAATGTGCTTTCCTCCATTCTCACGTCGTTCGACGGCGAGGCTACCGGTATTTCCTTTAATATTATATCTGTTTGTTCCCTTGTCGCGTGTCCACTTCACCTGCTGCATATGTCCTCTTCCTCCCATGCTCTTTCGTGACTCTCAGTCTGGCCTGAGCTCCTCCCGTCCCTCATGCGCTGCCTTGACTCGTCGGCGACTTTTCAGGACGGCGCGCTGCATGCGCTCTCCACCATTTGTGAGCAGTCGCCATCACGGCTTGGGGAGGACCCGTCCCGGCCGCTCGATGCCATCGTCCCCAAGCTCCTTTACTTTCTCCAACACCCGGCGCCCTCTGTGCGGAGCGTAGTTGTGCACATACTCTCACAATTTCTTCTACAGCTTCCTGCGGCCCTCACGCCCCACCTGCCGGCGTACCGGGATGCGCTGCTCAACTCGGCGGCAGATCCGTCACCTGATGTGCGACGGCGCGTGACGGCGGCGCTGCGGGTGCTACTGGATAGCCAGCCGGCAGTACTGTCGGGCGAAGCGCACTTGTCAGCGCTGGTATCAACGATGATGATGTCGTCGGCGGATAGAGACGCCTCGGTCGCGCTCGAAGCGTGCGAGTTTTGGTCGTCCATTGCGCCTGGCGTGACGCCCGCCGTCCGACCATTTCTTCGCCGTCTGTTGCCCATTCTTCTTGACAACATGGTGTATGCATCGGATGACATTGCCGCCGTTGACGCAAGTGTTTCTGCCGATGACGCAGCGTTGCCCGACCGGCCTGAAGATGTTCGACCGTTCTTTCACCACAGCCATTCGCATCGTGGTGGTAGTAGCGGCGGCGGTGGCGTCGGGACGGATCACAGCCCGCGGAAACCTGGGACGAGCTCGACCCCGCCAGAACGGGGGGCCGGTGCCGGCTACGATGCTGCCGACAGCGGCGAGAGCGACGTTGACAACGACGATATAGCCGATGACGACGACGCGTTTGGTGAGTGGAACGTGCGCAAGTGTTCCGCCGCCGGCCTTGACGCGCTGGCGCATAAATTTGGCGACGAGCTACTGCCGCACCTGCAACCTCTGCTGGAGGAGCGACTCACCGATAATTCCCGGTGGTTGGTGCGGGAGTCGGCGGTGCTGGCGCTTGGCGCGATCGCCCAGG
Organism: Pyropia yezoensis; assembly: GCA_009829735.1. Classification (NCBI taxonomy): domain Eukaryota; phylum Rhodophyta; class Bangiophyceae; order Bangiales; family Bangiaceae; genus Pyropia; species Pyropia yezoensis. The sequence continues at coordinate 8,288,231 of CM020619.1, forward strand.
GTTGCTACAAGGGAATGGTTCCCAACCTCCCGCATCTGGTGCCTTTCCTCACTCGTCTGGTTGCGGACAGCTATCCACTGGTGCGCACGATTGCGTGCTGGTCGCTCTCTCGCTACGCGCGGTGGCTGGCCTCGCGTAAGGAGGACGCGCTGCCCGCGGCGGCGAGTGTCCTCATTGCGCGTTTGACCGATTCGTCGAAGCGAGTACAGCAGGCGGCCTGCTCGTCTCTGGCGGTGTTACTTGAAGCAGCGGGCCCTGCGATGCAGCCTTACCTGCCGGCACTGCTGCCCGCCCTTACCGCTGCGTTTGATCAGTATCAAGCACGGAACCGGTTGGGCCTGTACGATGCCACGAGTACACTGGCGGAATACATTGGGTACCCAGCGCTGGCAGATCCGTCGTTCTCCAGGGCCCTGTTGGCGCCTCTTGTGGTACGCTGGAATATGCTGGTGGACTTTGACATGGACCTGTTGCCGCTGTTTGATTGCATCGCCCGAGTCGTGCGTGCGCTGATGGACAGAGCGCAGCCCTTCTCGGCGCCGCTCTTCTCTCGGGGCGTTCGGGTGCTGAATAATGTGGTAGTCCGCGCGTCGGCAGGTGACTCGGCCGATGGCGACGAGGAACGGGTGCTGTGCGCGCTAGATCTGCTTAGCGCAGTCGTTACCGCGTTGGGTCCGCAAGCAGAGCCTCTGGTGGTTGTTGAGCCTGCACTCATTCCGCTGCTTGTGGCCATTGGCGATATTGCCCCGGCCGCTGGGGCGGCGCGGTCCAACAACGCCGCCCGGCATGCCAGCTCGGCTGCGTGTGGAGTGCTGGGTGAGCTTGCGCGCTCCCGCTCGCCCAGCTTGCTGAGGCATGCCAAGCTTGCCGACGTACTCGCTGTTCTTGCCTCTGCCACCGCCGGCGGTGACGCCACTGCCGCGTGGTCACTTGGTGAGGTGTGCCTCATGGTGGTGCAGGCTGACGGGGCAAGCGCGGCAGACAAGGCGGCCCTTCTCACCCCTCCGCTTTCTGGGATACTCCCGCCGTTGATGGCGGCTATCGTGGCGCGGCCGGCTGCAACGTTTGCGTCGGGTGACGAGGCGGTGACCGCGGCGGTGACATTATGTCGGTTGTCTTGGGCGCTGCCCGACCCTGTGGCACCTGCGCTTTGTGAAGTATTGCCGCTGGTGACGGCGGCTGTGGCGGCGGCGGAGCCTGGCCGCGAGCGCGCCGAAGCCGTCCACGGCCTGTGTGTGGCCGTCGGCTATAGCGTTGCCGATGCCCCTGGGGTGGCTGCGGGAATGGCAGGCTTTTGCGAGCTGGCCGCTGACTTTGGCATGACCCCAGAGGAGGTGGACGTGGTTCCTGTTGTGGCCACCGTGTTGTCGTCGTGGAAGGCCGCGACGGGTGCGGGGTGGGGCTCTTTTGTGACGGCCCTGTCCACCAACGTACGTGCGCAGCTTGGGGACCTGTACGGGTTGTGATGGTCGCGGGCCCGTGTGGCGTATGATGTTCTCAGGTGCGCTCTCGTCACGGGAGCGAAGTGGATGGTGGCGGGGGTGGTCTCGGCCGCCCCTGACCAGGCACTGGTGTTGGTCGTTGCTCATGTTGCGCTTATGTCCATATTTTTATCGGCTCCCATTGATCGGCTGTTAGGTTGTTGCTTTCTGTTGTGCTTTGTGTTCCATGAACCAAATAGGTTGTTTTGGTTTGGATATTGTGCACGACCGCCGCGTACCTACTGAAGACAGTGAGGAAGAAGAACGTAAACAGGACGCCACCGTCATGGTGCAGTGATTGGGGGTCGCTGACGACAGTACTGAAAGTGGGCGTGTAGCGGGTGCCTCGTCAGGCATGGCCTGACCTGCGCGACGTCATCGCCGTTTCCGACGGCGCGGGGGGGGCGGCTGGGCTGGCCCGGCAAAATGACCCCACTGTTGTTTGGATGGCGAACGCGCTGTCGCCAGCAGCATCTTTACAGTATGTATCTAGAATGTACAGTGTACATACCTGTGTACCGGAGCGTTGCGGGCGGCAGCCGGGGGGGCAGGCGATCCTGGGGGGGCGGTGCGGACCGGCGGCGGCCGATGACCGTGGCTGCAGCCTACGCGGTCCTCCTTGGTTTGCTGGCCAGCCTCTGGTCGCTGGACAAGGTGTATGGGTAGCGGGACGTGTCGCTCGCGGTGGTCTTAATGGGGGTCCAGGGGGGGCTGCTTGCGCTCCTCGTTGGCCGGGTCGTCATACCTACCACCGTGTTGGCCGACTGGGGGCTGGCCCCGTCGGCAGCACAGGCCGCGGCTGCGGAGGGTGGCTTGCGCGGCTGCGCCACGCCAGATCCGATCTCTGGCGGCGCCCTGGGCTGGGCGGCCACCAGTCGTCGGGTGGTGGCAGTGTGGCCGCAAGTCGTGGGCCTGATGTTCGGCTTCTACGCCACGGGAGGGACGGTTCTGCTGGGGGTGTTAGGCGTCCTGGTCTGTCTTCCTGTCGCCACCCCGCTGCTGGTCGCAGGCGCGGTCGTGGGGGTTTCGAGCGCGGGGGGGGTGGCTTTCCTCAGTTCCGCCAGAAGTGGCTCTGTCGCTGCCGCCCCGGCGCGAGGGGGGGGGGGGGGCGCTAGCGGCCGGGGGCACGACTCCATACCGCCGGGCACCCCGCAGCTGTCGCGCCAACAGATCAGTGGAAGGGCGGCGTAGTACGAAGGGGCGGCGGGGGTGAGGGATGGAGAGACTCAAAAGCGCCGCTGCCTCTGGGGAGGCTCAGCACGCGTTCGCTTGCCTCTTCAGCCGGCCCAGCCGCTTGTTGCTGCAGTGCATGGAAAAATGGACGCAGTCAACGTAAGGTCAAGTGAACATACACACCTCTGACGCTGGTTGCTCGTCTGGGATGGGTGAGTATGTGTGCCTTACATTTCCACCAGCCTCCCCGAAGCCCCCCTCCCCCCCCCCCTGCACCTAAGTGGAAACACCCCGCTGATGCTCAACGCGGAGGACCTTGTCCGTTTCACGACGACACAGCCCGTGCACCCACCTCGCAAGCACGAGGACCAGGGAGCCCCGGTTGTTAATTGACCAGCCTGCAGCTGCGGGCGCCTCCATTCCTACTTCCATGACCACCACGACCTCGATCATCATCATCGATCCTTGCTGTAGAGCGCTGCGCGCCTGCGCGCGTTGTCCCTTCGCTTTGCCGCCTCTCCCTTTCTTTGTCAAAGTGGCCCAGCAAGGCCTCGGGGTGTGCTGCTTGTAGGGACTGCACGTATCGGAGGTGCTGCCCGCGAACCCCCTCATCCAGCGTCAGACGATCATCTTCTCGTGGTGTGCCCACGACAACGCTCAATTTGAACCGCCCCCGTGCCTTCGTGTGCTTGGTGGGGTCGGATTTTTCAGTCGCATCAAATATAAGATAGTTAAATCATCTCTTTCAAACCAGCCATAATACAAACTCTTCTGTTCAAAACAACAGATGAATACATAGCATTTTCTTGCTGAAATATAGAAAAGTCTAACAATTTGTGGACCGGGAGCTTCATCGGTCGGAACCCAAACACCGCAGCCGCTGCCCGGCTGCTGCAGTGCCGCCCCACAGACGCCCATTCAAACCAACCAACCACTTGCGCGGCTCGCGGCTGTGCAATACACACTTTTGGGTCACACATACGTCAACCTGTCCCACGTCCCCCACACGCCCCCTCTACTCCCTCCTCCTGGCGCTGCCATGCCAGTGTCGACGGCACGTGGTGGTCGCGCCAACCGCTGCCTGTGCAGAGCTGGACCGGATTTTGCCCCCCCTCTCAAGTCGCCGTCCGGCGCCGTGGCGCCCGTCGCCTCGCTCGTGGCTGCGCCAGGCCCCACCTGCCGGCCCCCCGCTCCGCGGCGTGGCCGCCCACGCCGTGCCTTGCCCTTTGCTCTGCTGCTCCCCTCTGCTTCCCCGCGAACCCCCGTTGCTCGCCAAGGCAGCCACCGCGCGCCTGGGTGACGTGCGCTCCATTGTCCCTTCCCGCCTGCTCTCCCTCTCCTCACCCGCCGCCCAGCCTCCCGCCGCCCCTTCTTCTTCTCCAAGCGATGGCGGCCCCGATGGACGACACGATGCCCCCCCTGGGTCCCCCTCTGCTGCCCGCCGCGGCGGTGCACCCGCCCACCCGCGACGCGCTTCTCCGGCTGGCCCACTATGTCGTCGCTGCGAGTCGGCTGGCCTCCGCCGCCCGTGCGCCCAGGGGTGGCCGCAACGGCGACGGCCGCCGCGTCGGTGCCCCCCCCACCCCCCCCCCACCTTCGGCGCTGGAAGCTGCACTCGGCACCACCCGGCGGCTGGTCCGGCTGGCCTCCCTGCCAACCCTCTTTGCTCTCCCCGCCACCACCCGCCCGCTGCTGGATACGGCCGCCCTGGACGCGGCGGCGGCGGTGAGTGAGCTGGCACGTGCGGCCTACCTCCTCGCCGACACCTTTGACCTTCTCACCAGCCTGACCACCACGTCGCCGGCAGCCGGCGGTGGCGGTGCGGGCGGGGGGTGGCGCGACGATGGCGGCAAGCCACCCCCCCCGCCCCCACGGTCGGCACGCCTGGCCGCCGTCCTGCGGGTGGTCGCGGCCGTCGCGGCGGGGGCGGTGGCGGCGCGCGAGGCCACCGCGACAGAGCGGCTGTGGCGGTCGCGGTGGGGGGCGGCGGCGGGCGCGTCCTCAACGGGCGGCGGAGAGGATGAGGCGGTGCGCGAGTGGGTGGCCCGCAAGCGGCGGTACCAGTGGGGAGTGTTTGCAAAGTACGTCGCCGACGTGGTCATGGCGGTGGGCATGGTGCGGGCAGCACGCCCGGGGACGGTTGGGGGGGGCGGGGAGGCGGCCGCGGGGGTGGTCGGTAGCGTCATCCGATGCTGGCAGCGGTGGCCACGCAAGTAAGGGGCTGGGGGAGGAGGCTGCGCTGTGGGGCCGCTCTTCCTGGCCAGCACCCCGGCGACAGTCAAGTGCAGGACGTGTGGGGAAATGGCAGGCGTCTCTCATTTCATTGCCTGCATACAAACCAAATCAAGACATTACCGGAAGACGGATGGCGACACCTTGTTACTTTATTTCTCCATTACGAGCGGCTTGTCACCTCCCGCCATCTGCCGCCGTGAGCATGTGTGCAGTCAGCTCCCTGTTTCGACGCTGACAACTCTTGCCCGTAGAGTGTCGGCTAGAGGCGAGAGCTTTTGTCGTTGGGTATTGCTTGGGTTCATCAGGGCGTCTGGCCATACCAGTTAATGAGCGTTTGTCAACACACCTGCCCGTGACCTGGTCAACCCAGGTCGCCCTCCGCCCTGGCCTTCGTCTTTGAGCGCGTCTTCGCCCCCCCTCAATCCACACTTTCCTTCCCGACAGGCCCCCTGCTGCATCCTCCTCCCATTGGTCCCACTCTGTGACCCCACCACACACACCCACATTGCCATCTATCCCCTCTTCTCCCACCTGCTGGTGCCTCCCTCCTTCAGCCGCCATTGTCCTCCCCGCCCCAATATTGCATCAGGTTGACAGACAGGTAAGGTGAGGGCGTGCCGTGCTTGTTTCGACACGTGCGAGGCCTCGACTGTCCGCACGCGCGCGCCCATGCTCTGGACCACTCCGTGTCTCCATGGTTACGGCCGAACAGGAAGGAAAGTAAGCCTGATTGTCGATTGCATTACTCTGCAGCAAACCGAGCCACAAAAAGCCACACTCATGGGCTCAGGCACCGCGCACAACGCGGGAGAGACTGCCAAAGCATGCACACAAGCAATAGAGCATGACATGATGTAGAATGCAATCACATTCGGACAGGACATTCCTAAGCGTCAAAAAACACCTTTGTTCACAACTCACACGCGACGCAGTCCGCGAGCGGCACGCGGGGCTCGCCGTGGGCAGACGCCGCTCTAGAGCTCAAGCTTCTTGACAGTCTCCCACGTGAAGCCATCCCGCCCAAAGTGCCCGTACGCGCTCGTCTTCTTGAAGATAGGCTTGAGAAGGTCCAACTCCTTGATAAGCACCCCCGGCCGGAGGTCAAAGTTCTTCTTGACAATCGCCAGCAGCTCATCGTCCGGCTTCGTCCCCGTGCCGTACGAGTCGACGAACACTGAAATCGGCTCGGCAATGCCAATGCCGTAGCTGACCTGCACAAGCAACCGCTCAGCAAGGCCGGCGGCGACCATGCTCTTGGCCACCCACCGCGCCGCGTAGGCTGCCGAACGGTCCACCTTTGTCGGGTCCTTGCCCGAAAAGGCGCCCCCACCGTGAGCGCCCCACCCGCCGTACGTGTCAATAATAATCTTGCGGCCAGTGAGGCCCGCATCGCCCTCGGGGCCGCCAATGACAAACCGGCCTGATGGGTTGAGGTGGTAGATGGTGTCGTCGTCCAGGTACTGCGAGGGGATGACCTCCTTGATAACGTGCGTCATCAGGTCCGAACGGATCTTCTCGTTGCTCACCTCGTCATCGTGCTGCGTGCTGATGACAATCGTGTGCACGCGCTTCGGCTTGAGCGCCCCCCCGTCGCGCTCGTACTCAACGGTCACCTGCGTCTTGCCGTCGGGGCGAACCCATGGGCAGATACCCTCCTTCCGAACAACGGTCAGGCGGTGGCCAAGCTTGGTCGACAGCGAGTGCGTCAGGGGCATCAGGTCCTCGCTCTCGTTAGTCGCGTACCCAAACATAATGCCCTGGTCCCCAGCGCCCAGGTCGTCCGAGGTGCGGCCCTCGTGGACTCCGGCAGCAATCTCAGGGGACTGGGCATGAAGCTCGACGAGGACACGGCACGTCTTGTAGTCGAGGCCCTTCTCCTCGGCGTCAAAGCCGATAGACTTGATCGCCTCCCGGATGACCTCCTCATAGTTGACCTTGGCGGTGGTGGTGATTTCGCCAAAGCACATGACCATCCCTGTCTTGGACGCGGTCTCACACGCCACCTTGGAGTGCGGGTCCTGGGCCAGGCACGCATCCAGGACTGCGTCCGACACCTGGTCACACAGCTTGTCGGGGTGGCCCTCGTTGACCGACTCGGACGTGAACAGAAAGTTCTTCATGGCTGCCATGGTGGCCAGGGGGAGGGGGGGGGGGAGTGGGAGAAAGGGGGCGAGAGGGCAAAGCGCCGGGGGGGACGTGCAGGGGGGAAGAGGGTGGCACCAGCAGCAGCAGGAAGGTTGGCAATGGCAGTGGCGGTGGCGGCGGTACTCGTCTCCGTTGCGCGACGGTGGGACTGCCGGCGGGGAGCTTAAGTGAGCGCCTGGCCGTTGTAAGTAGATTGTGTAGAGGCGTCGAGACGGGCCAAGGAGCGCCAGACGACGGCGAGCAACGGGTGGGGCGGCGGTCGGTGCACTGGGAGCGCACGCGCGCACACGGCCCGGCAGGGGCCCCCGTTCCCAGACCCGTGCGCAGGGGGTGTCGCAGGGGGTGTCGGTTGTGGCCGTCGTCGACCGTCCGCGGCGTCCGGCCGCCGCGGCGGCGTGCCCTCATAGGCCCAAATTCCTCGAATTTGCGCCTCGCAAGACCCGCCACCGTCGCTGGTGCCCGAGCGAATGCCAGGCCCGACCGAGGCGTGCCATCGACTCGAAGAAGGGCCCGCCGCCTCGCTACTATATGACCGTGGCCAGTGGCAGCCGACTGTGGGCCAGTCGTCGCCCCACTGGTGCTCGAGCCGGTCGAACCAGCCAAGACACGAGGATCCCCACCACAGCAGCCCACGGCAGTTCCTCTGCGTCAGCCCAAGGACTGTAAGCATCGTGAGCCTCTCAGTATGTACAAGAAGTCTGCTCCATGGCCGAGATTGCTAGTGCTCCATCACCAGTAGGCTGCGCTGGGATGAGTATTGGATGACAATCGGCTGGAGCCGCAAAGTCATACGCCTTGTATAGTGCGTCCCGTATAAAGTGGACGTGCTCGTGTCGTGATCATGTCAAATATCGGCCACTGGACCAATCAAACCCACACTGCACGACCCGTGCACGTCCACTTTTTGCGGGACGCACAATATTGTGACGTGCACAGGTCGTGCAGTGTGGGTATTGTGCGTCCCGTAAAAAGTGGACGTGCACAGGTCGTGCAGTGTGGGTTTGATTGGTCCAGTGGCCGATATTTGACATGATCACGACACGTGCACGTCTACTTTTTACGGGACGCACTATATGGAAGTCGGATGTAGCTTCGAGCTCATGGCCGCGGATGGAGCATGGATGGACACCACGTCAGTCGAGAGCCTTTCGATATGTATGTAGTGGCCAATGAAACAGCCAAAAGCCCGCCGATGTGACCAATGAGCTGTTCCCAGGTACAGTCTTTCTCCATTGCTGTGACATCCTTTCTTGGGCACGGTGTCTAGTAACCAATGCAGGTCGACCGACCTCTACGGTGCGATCAACGCATGTGTCAGCATTCGATCGTTGTCACCGACCAATCAGAGGGCGGAATCAAGTTACAATCCTTGGGCTTACGGTCGCCACAAAGGGTGCCCAACAATGGAGAAAGACTGTACCTACGCTTCCCCTCTTACAGTCTTTCTCCAATACTATCACCCCCTTTCGTCGATCGTCGCTCGCGAGAGCAGCGAAAGTGCGCTGCGGTCGACCCATGTTGTGGGCCACTTGTCCTCAGAAAGGTGTCCGTCTCTCGCGGGTCCTCTGTGAAAAGATGCCAATCGACCCAGTGTCAAAGCGATCAAGACGCGGACTTCCAAGCCTTGGAACACTTACGATTGACACATCGCGCAAAATTGAAGGCGACAAGCAAGAAAATTCCGGGATGCTCTGCCGTCAGCACCAGTGGTGTGGCACTCAGCGGCGCTCGACCACATGTGGAAGGCGCGTCTGGACCTGGGAATGGGCGATTGACTTCGTGCGAAACGAGTGCCTCCACCCCTCCTGGCCTTTCGCTTGGCCATTCGCTCCACAGACGCACGCCGGCGCTCTGAACGCTGCCAACCGCCCTATCACCCGACCGCGACTCGGCACTCTGCCCAGTCCGCCTGCACCACAACGGCGGTCCGGGAGCCCCCCCCCAACCTTCATAACACACTCGGCCCTCCGCCCCGACCACCTGACCCACCGTTGCGGTCTGGGCGCCGCCCCTCCCCCCTCCCAACATATGTTCGACGCCTCGCCCCGCCCACCTGCACTGCCACGGCGGTCTGGGCGTCGCCCCCCACCCTCCCAACCATTATTTGGCGTCTTCGCCCCGCCCTCCTGCACCACTGTAGCGGTCTGGGCGTCGCACCCCTCCCTCCCAGCCGTTATCGGGCGCCTCGGCCCACCTACCAGCACTACCACGGCGGCCTGGGCGTGTCCCCCCCCCCCCCCCAACAAGTATTTGGCGTCTCGCCCTGCCCACCTGCACCACTGTAGCGGTCTGGGTGCTGTCTCCCTCCCGCCCACCTATTATCTGGCGCCTCTGCCCGCCCACCTGCACCACTGAAGCGGTCTGGGCGTCGCCCCCCACCCTCCTAACTACTATTTGGCGCCTCGCCCCGCCCGGCAGCACAGCTGTAGCGGTCTGGGCGTCACGCCCCCACCCTCCCAACTTCTTTTTGGCGCCTGGCACCGCCCACCTGCACTACCACGGCGGTCTGGGCGTCGCCCCCGTCCCCCCCAACCATTGTCTGGCGCGTCGCCCCGCCCACCAGCACTACCACGGCGGTTTGAATGTCGCCCGCACACCCTCCCGACAACAAATGGGCACCTGGCCCCGCCCGCGTGCACCACTGTAGCGGTCTGGGTGCTGTCCCACTCCCGCCAAACTACTATCTGGCGCCTGTGCCTGTGGGCTGGCACACGCCCACCTGCACCACTGAAGCGGTCTGGGCGTCGCACCCCTCCCTCCCACCTACTATCTGTCGCCTCGCCCCACCAACCAGCACTGCCACGGCGGTCTGGGCGTCGCCCCCCACCCTCCCAACCATTATTTGGCGTCTCGCCCCGCCCTCCTGCACCACTGTAGCGGTCTTGGCGTCGCCCCCCTCCCACCCAGCCGTTATCGGGCGCCTCGGCCCACCTACCAGCACTACCACGGCGGTCTGGGTGCGTCCCCCCCACCATCCCAACAAGTATTTGGCGTCTCGCCCTGCCCACCTGCACCACTGTAGTGGTCTGGGTGCTGTCCCCCTCCCGCCCAACAATTATCTGGCACCTCTGCCCGCCCACCTGCACCACTGAAGCGGTCTGTGCGTCGCCCCCTACCCTCCCAACTACTCTTTGGCACCTCGCCCCGCCCGGCAGCACAGGTGCCGAGGTCTGGGTGTCACCCCCCCACCCTCCCAACTTCTTTTTGGCGTTTGGCACCGCCCACGTGCACTACCGCGGCGGTCTGGGCGTCGCCCCCGTCCCCCCCAACCATTGTCTGGCGCGTCGCCCCGCTCACCAGCATTACCACGGCGGTCTGGATGTCGCCCCCACACCCTCCCGACATCTATTGGGCGCCTCGCCTCGCCCGCCTGCGCCTCTGTCGCGGTCTGGGTGTTGTCCTGTTCACTGTCAACCGTTTTTTTTGCGCCGGGCGCCGCCCACAAGTGTGGCAAAAACCACATGCACACACGGCACCCAAGTTGGGGCGGTGTGCAAGGGCTGCCTCCCGTGTCGGGGGAACCGGAAGAAGTGCAAGTCGCACACACTCTGTCCCTGTTGTGGGGCAAACCCCCCACGGACAAACAAGAGGATGGTGTGTGGTCCAACAGTTTCTTGGTCGGGACGGGGACGCAGGGCCAAGCCCCGCTGTCCCTCCCCTTATCCCCCCAGGGTCCACTCAGAATCTCGCCACTCAGAATCTCCCACCCCAGCACCTGCCCACCGGGCCACACGAAAATTCAAGACGATAAATGCAGAAAACCCTCAAATCCAAGTTGGATTTACTACTAAGCTGACTATCCCAAACTTAGGGAATATGGACCCAAATGCAGGGGGAGGAACGGATCAGGCTAGTGGCCTGCCGCCCCTTGCATGGCACGTGTTGCCCCCCTACCTGGGGGTCAATACTGCCACACTCCCCTCTCCTCAGTTCCGACCGACCCGGTCGGCCCTGTGAGGGGGTGCGTAAACGCACGTCTCGGCGTTGGGGGCGCGACTTGCTGTCCCCCATCGAGTACGTAACACGGATGTGGAGGCGGTCACGTTGACCGCCCCTCTCCTCAAGCTTGCCCACTCGGCAGCTTGCTCTCCTCAGTTCACACTTCACCATCACCACCACCTCCCCTTCACCTTACACTGGGCCGCCCCACGCTGGGGAGGCCACCCGTATACCCACGATCCGAGTCCCCCTCAACTCGAGGCGGGTCTCGTGCCGCGATAGCCAGAGCGTCTCTCCCCAACTTGGGGAGAGCCATGGCGACCCCGGGAGTGGAGACGGACTCTCTAGATGAGCGTATGGAGGACACCACCTACGGTGCAGCACCCGCCGGGACTTCCGGCGGGGGCTCCGCGATCGCTCCGGGGGAGAGGACTCCCGCGTCACCTGGCTTTGGGTTGACGGCGGGGTCTCCCCCGGAGGCGGGACAAGTTGTCCCGCGTGAGGCCTTGGGGCGGTGGTTTTACCCCGCTTGGCCTCTCTATGAGGAGGGGTTGACTGTTCTTCGCTGTGGCCGACTTGGCGCAGCGATGGGTCGGGTATGGGACCGCCTACGGGAGAAGTATCCCCGTAGGGTCGGGTTCCCTGCCGGCTTCAGGACGGACCAGTTTGCCTTCCTGGACGATGAGGAGGTTGAGGACGTTCAGCGTGCCAAGGCCATGGTGGACCGCGGGGGAACTATCCCGGGTCCCGGCGACTTGCCGACCTTTACTTGGGACGCGGTGGCAACTCGCCCCCCGTACCTCCACGAGGCCGATCCGCACACTCATCACTTTGATGTGCGGATGGAGAAAGACTTCCGGCGAGGTCCTTACTTGGTGACCTCGGCTCAAGTTGAGTTTCCTCAACAGTCTGCTGCCAGCAAGGAGCAGTACTATCCGAAGAAGCCCGAGTGGTGGCCTCAAGATGAGGTCCCCTACGGGTTCCCGGCGTTGCTGCCACGGTTGCTTGACCACTCCGGCTCCGTCATGTTGACGGCTGGCCCTGATCACCTGGTGTGGGCCATGTTGGCCACCCAGTGGCTCCTCGAGGTCATGTCGACCTGGGTGTCTTGTGTTCAGCGGCGGGGGATGCTCTGGCATCTCCCCCTCCGGCTCATCCAAGGTTTGGAGCAGCTCACCCCTCAGCTAGCTGCTGAGGGGTGCTCATCAGGACAACTCACTCTACTTGAGGAGATGCTCCGGCTCCATAAGTTTATCGAGTGGGAGAGCATTGAGCACAAGTTGCGCCGCCCCACTCGTGGGCCCAAGGACGATGGCGCACTTCGCCAGTTTCGTGTGGGTCGCTCGTGAACTTCACGACGGCCGTGTGGTCCTACGAGAGGGGTTGGGCATCGGGGACTACCCGTATGCCCCGGGGGTGGATCGCCACACTGCGCCACCCCCGGACAAACCCATAGTTATGGCTGTGCCCTCATATGATGACCATATGACTCAACCTACTGCGGGGGCCCCAAGTCGGGGTCGCAGTTATACCCGGGTACCGCCACCTCGGCGTGCCCCTCCGCTTCCTCCTGTTCCTTTCCAGCCTCACGGGAACATCCCGATCAGCGTGGCCGTGGAGTCATCCACCCCGGTGTCCCCCAACTTGGGGCCACCCTCCTGACGGTATACCCCAAGTTGGTGTTACCGCCCACGCCTCTAACCTCAGAGATGATGATCACCACGTTGGTGCGCACCATTTCCTGGTTGGCCGCGTCGACCGCAACCCTCCAAAGTTCCGAGACTCCTCAACTTGAGGAGCGCGTTCGTACTGCAGTGGCGACCGCGAGTTGCGAGTCGGTGGCGGAGTTTATGACAGCCGAGTTGGCTCGCATTCGGGCTATTATGCCCCAGCCAGCCCCACTTGGGCGTGGCAAACGTCGCGCGAGCCGGGCATACTCGCCTCCTCGCCGTCGCCGCCGACACTCGCGGCGCTCTCCCTCCGTGTCGGAAGACGAGTTGTCTTACTCCGTTTCGGAGTCCTCTACCCCGTCGGAGACGGAGTCTGTCCAGCGTCTGCGTCGCAAACTTGCGCGCAAG